>CM053267.1:76549003-77149003 GCA_028583415.1 Protea cynaroides
AAAATATGATGAAATTGATCGATCCCATATATTAGAATTTTGATGAAATTGATCGGTCCCACATATTGAAATTATGATGAAATTGATCGATTCCATATGTTTGGAATTTTGACGAAATTGATCGATCCCATATGTTTGGAATCATGATGAAATTGATCGATCCCATATGTTTGGAATTTTGATTAAATTAATTGATCCCATATGCTTGGAATTATGATAAATAAAATTGGACCATTGATCTTGGAATTATGATATGATTAAAATTGGACCATTGATCTTGAAATTTTGATAAAATAGGATCATTGATCTTGGAGTTCTGATTTGATCCATTGATCCTAATTTACCTTGATTTGAGTAATTTAAATGGTTAGATTATTAATTTGAATAATCTGAACCGTTAGATTGTCATCAAAAGTGATGTAAATGGATATGAACGATAAGATTATCATGATAAGCGATCTGAACCATTAATTATCTTTGGGAGTGATTAAAATAAATTTGAACGGTTGGACTATCATCAGGAATGATTTAAATTGTTAGATTTCCATCATATTGTGTTTTAAAAGAATTTAAGCCATTGGATGGACATCATGAGCAATATAAATGAATCTGGACTATCGGATTATCTTGATGATTGATGTAAATGAATCTGAACGGTTAGATTATGATTTTGAGAGATTTGAACAATTGGATTGACATTAAGAGTGATCTGAGCCATTGATTTCCTAATCTAATCATGATAAAGTGATTTAAAAGGATATGCACCATTGGATCTTAATATGATCATGACTAAACCTGATGTGAGATCTGAGCCATTGATCTTGGCTACTATGATGAAATTTGAGCCGTTGATCATGATTATCATATTTTGAAGAGATCAAACGATTAGATTGAGGATTTGACTTTGATACATTATTGAAGAGATCTAACCATAGATCGAGAATCTGATCTTGAGATATTGAGAGATTTACATTAGATTCCAACCATAAATCTAGAGAATTTCATCTGAGACATATTGAGCATACTTTGATTGAGAATGATACATGAGATGTCATGTCTATCCTTTTGATGTTAACATACTTGTTATATTGTTCACATGCTTTCTTAACATATCTGAGATGAAATATTATTGTTACTTGCCATACTTGAATGATACATATTGTTGGCACAAACTTAATTTCTGTAACATCGTAGTCGAGCTATCATATCTGTACATCTAAAAGACATATTAGATGTGGGGACGTGCATGTAGGCACCTACATTTACGGAAAGGGTAAGAATGAAAATGATAAATTTTAATAAAGAGTTATGAAGCCTAGCCCAACAAATGTCAAATTAAGGTTTTAGGTTAAGGGTAGCTTTAGGACGATCCCTACCCCCCTCAACTCATCTCCCCTAGGATACAGAGAACTAGATAGGTGTGATGTGAATCGAACCATAGAGCATTTAGGTTCCACACCTTGATATTGAAAGAAGAACATGAATGAATTGAATCCGCATTTTGAACTACGCAGCTACTGATTCTTAGGGCAGCACCCTAGGATACGTAGGTAGTTTGAGAAGATTCCCAAATATGGCTCCACATCCTGATCGTCAAAAACACATCAATAAATTGAATTCACTTTCGAACTACCCAGATCTTGATTCTTAGGGCAGCAACCTAGGATATGTAGGTATTTGGGAAGATTTTCAAATACGGTTCCACACTTTGATCTTGAAAGCATACATTAATGAATTAAATCTTCTGAAATACTCAGATCTTGTCAAGAGGGATAGATTCCAAAAGGCATACTCTGACCCTTCCAGAGGGATAGATTTCCAAAGACATACTCAGATCCTATCAAGAGGGATAGATTCCCGAAGGCATACTCAGACCTATCAAGAGGGATAGATTCCTGAAGGCATACTCAGACCTGTCCAGAGGGATAGATTCCCGAAGGCGTACTTAGATCTTGTCAAGAGGGATAGATTCCTGAAGGCATACTCAGAGCCGTCCAGAGGGATAGATTCTCAAAGTATCACACCGTAATTTCGACTGAACCAAAAGTGTCAGTGAACTGTCACTAAACCAACGGTTCGCACTAGGATTTCAATAAGACCGTATCCACTTATACAAATCATTGCATATAACTATAATCAGAATATAAATAAATACAGCGAAAATCTTAAATTAAATGAACTGAGTTCTACATTGTAAGTATGGTAACCAATTATTCTCCACATCATAACGTAAATAAAATATCTTTACACAATTTATGAATCCAATTAAAATAAAATAAAATAAAATAAAACCATCCTAGAGGTACACGCAGAGAGGGCACTTGCATGAAGCGTCATGCTCGTCCTCCCCTCCTTGTACTTCTAAAGCAATAACACCTCCATATAATGGAACATCCACGTAGTCCTCCATAGTATAACCTGCATCAACATCTAAAAATATGTATATATACAAGGGTGAGCTTACAACTTAACTCAGTAAGAAAATCAGACAATGCAACAAGCAATATGCATGAGTAACATTCACATTTTTGGTCTAGTTTTTAAGTTTGCAATGTGCTATAGAAAGGATGGCGGCCACCACACCCCTATACAGGAGTGTGTGAATCCGTCCAATGGATCAAACACCATTATCTTCCCACATGCACCCGCCATGGATTAGAGATAGAGAGCTAAAGTATCCGGATCACATACTGCTAACACTTATCCTAATGCCCTACTCATATCAATACGTAAGCCCCTATTGGCGAGGGCTTGTAAACTGGACTCGCAACTAATCAATCCTATATGTCATCACAATAGGCCCTATCCCAGCACAGTTCCCTGCGCTATAGAGATAAGGCTCGAGTCTAGTGGCCAGGTTGGAGACCACAATGCCACGTCCTCCTCCTGATACCCTACCCACACCAAGCATGCTAAGACAGAAGCGATACGAAATGATGCTAGTGTGAGGAATGATCTTAGACCCCAGGCCCTTCCCATTCTACACACCAACGAAAATAATTACATGCCTAACAATCACAACCTAGCATAGAGAGTATGCATGAACAATATAATAACTAAAAGTAAAGATGACATGTGAATATGCACAAGCAACACTTCATAGAACAATAGTTATTAATAACGTTTTACTGTTATTAGTTAATTAGGGTTTGGGTCTGATTCCCTTACCTGATGCTCGGTTGCTTACTTGCTTTGCATCACAACATCCAATCTTTATATCACTGGGTCCTACATGATGTTAGGGTTTAATTAGAATTAGTTCCTTAGGGTTTTACGTTGGTCGAAAATTAACTGGGTCAAATATACCCAAAGCAGTGCACGACCGGTTTCAGGTACCGGTTACTGCACTGGGGGGGAAATGGTGGGACCAGTATGGTCGACATGTCCCTCCTTGACCAGCTCTCGAGAGATACCAGTCATAGTACCAGTCGCATATAGTGCAACCGGTATAGTCGACCGGTATGCCTTTGGAAGACCACCAACTTGGTGTTCATCTTCCGTCAGTCACTCATTATGACTCCTAGGGGTCTTCTTATGCATTCTAGGCCTGAGCAACGAATTAGGGTTGTTTTATGTTCCATTCAAGTCCTAGTTCCTATGATTCTTCACCTAAAATTTGAATCTAGGGTTTATCGAACAATTAGGGTTTAACAGGAATTTAGGGATTTTGATCAATACCTAGCCTTGCATGGTATTGATCAGTCATCCATAATGCTTAACTTAGAGAGAAGTTCAAGCACTTACCGTTGGTTCTTAACTATGGTGTTCTTCGTCCAACGGCGGCTCCTCTTCCACCTTTCTTAGCTTTTTCTCCTCTTCAAATCTCCTTCTCCTCTCTAGGGATTGTGAGAATCAATCAAAGAGGTTTAAGGAGGCTTAGAGGTCCTTAAATAGGCTAGATTAGGTTTTAGGTAGTTTCCCTATGTTAGGAAAATCTCTAGGATTGAGATTTGGCAAGCGGGATCTACAGAGATCCGTTTCGAATCTAACTAGTTTACCCACGCAGATATACCGGTCGACCGGTATATAGACCGATATCATAAGACCGGTGTGATAATATTTCTCTGTTTTGGTCCGTTTTCATATCTGATTGTCATCCATTTTTCTCGTCTGGTCTGGTTATGATTGGAAGACCTATTATGACATGAAACAGAGGTTTAGATCGAGTTCATGGAGTGCGGGTCTTACAACTCCCCCACCCTTAAAAGAATTTTCATCCTTGAAATTTGCATGTAGGTCTCACAACTCCCCCACCCTTGAAAGAAATTTTGACCTCGAAATTTGCACATACCTTGTTCATCGAAAAGGTTAGGGTATTCCTTTAACATCGCATTCTCTTCCTCCCAAGTGATTTCTTCTACATCTTGGCTTTTCCAATGCACTTTGACATAATGGATATCTTTGCTTCGGAGGTGTTGTACCTTTCGACTTGTGAGCATCACAGGTACCACTTCAAATGTCAAGTCCTCTGTCAAGTCTGGTGGGTCTGCTGTCAAGATGTGCGATGGATCCCTAACATACTTCTTCAGTAAAAAAACATGGAACACATCATGAACACTTGACATGGATGGTGGTAGAGCTAGTTGATACGCCACATTACGACGTCTGGTCAATATCTCGTATGGTCCCACATAGGGGTATAGCTTCCCCTTCTTATCGAACCTTTTCAAACCTCGCATAGGTGATATCTTCAAAAATACCTTATCACCCACTACAAACTCCAGATCTCGACGTTGATTATCTGCATAATGCTTTTGTCTAACTTGAGCTGTCTTCACTCTTTCCTTAATTTGATCAATCGTTCGACATGTTTCTTCTACGAACTCCGATCCTACAATCCTTCTCTCTCCCACCTCATTCCATAACAGAGGTGTATGACATTTTGTCCCATAGAGTGCCTCATATGGAGCCATCTGGATCGTAGCCTGGTAACTATTTTTATAAGCAAACTCGATGAGCGATAGCTTCTCGTCCCAATCTCCTTTAAAATCTAGGGCACACGCTCGAAGCATGTCCTCCAAGATTTGAATAGTTCTCTCTGACTGCCCGTTTGTCTAAGGGTGAAAAGCTGTACTAAACTTTAACTTGGTCCCCATGGCTTTCTGTAATCTTTCCCAAAACTTTGATGTAAAACGAGGCTGTCAGATACTATACTCTCTGGGACGCCGTAAAGTCTGACTATATTATCCACATATAGCTTGGGTAGCTTGTCCATGGTGTATTGAGGTTTGACAGCGATGAAACGAGCTATCTTGGTAAGTGGATTGACTATCACCCATACGGCATCCACTGACCTTAGTGTCAAGGGTAGGCCAGTGATGAAATCCATTGTGATACAATCTCACTTCCATGCTGGCTCCGGTAGTGGTTGTAGCAAACCTGTGGGTCTCTGTCTTTCTAATTTTACTTGCTGACAATTTAGACATTGGAATATGAATCGAGCTACATCCACTTTCATACCCCACCACCAATATAATCTTCTTAAATCATGGTACATCTTGGTGCTTCCTGGATGTACCGAATATGGAGTATAATGAGCTTATGTCATAATTCTGTCTCTGATATTTGAGTTCTCACTCTCAGGTATACATAATCATCCGTGATACCTGAGTACCTTGTCTGAATTCAAGGTGAAATCAGGGTTGCTTTTACCCTTTTCTAGATCTTCTTGCACAATCTTGAGATGTGGATCCTGTAGGATTGCTACTTTTACTTCATCTATTAAATCAGGTGAGATCTTCAAGGCTACGAACATCAATGCAAACTTATGAATCAAGCCCTGTTTCACTAGATCTTCTGCAGTCTCTAATATATGTTCTACTTCATTCTTTATTGAGCCCGAGGCTACAGCACACAGTGCGGCATTTGTACAGGGTCCTGCCTCAAGTCTCAATGCCCACTTTTTACTTAAGATGTCTGTCACAACGTTTGCCTTACCCTGATGGTACTGGATGTCACAATCATAATCTTTTAATTGTTCCAACCATTTCCTCTATCTCATATTTAGGTCCTTATGAGTGAAAAGGTAATTCAAACTCTTGTGGTCAGACATCATTTGAAACTTTTCACCATAGAGGTAGAGCCTCCAAGTCTTGATTGAATGTATGACTGCTGCTAATTCTAGATCATGCGTCAGATAGTTCTTCTCATGTTCTTTCAACTGTCTTGATGCGTAGGCGATCACCTGTTCTCCTTGCATCAATACTCATCCAAGTCCTAACCCTAATGCATCCGTATATATGGTGAATGGCGAGCCTGGTGCTAGGATTGTCAAGATAGGTGCAGAGACCAGTCTTGCCTTCAAAGTTTGAAAGCAATTCTCACACTCTTCTGTCCATATGAACTTCTCTCCCTTCTTGGTTAGTCTAGTGAGTGGAATAGGGATCCTTGAGTAGTCTTCCACAAATCTTCTATAGTAACCAGCCAATCCAAGGAGGCTACGAATCTTGGCAACTGATTTTGGTGCTTCCCATCCTACTATAGCTGCGATCATGCTTGGATCTACCTTGATTCCATCTGCAGATACTATGTGACCCAAGAAGGCCACTTGCTTCAGCCAAAATTCACACTTCTTGAACTTGGCGTAGAGTTTCTCCCTTCTCAGTCGTTGTAGGGCTACTCTCAAGTGTGTTGCATGAGTCTCCCTGTCCTTTGAGTAGACCAAGATGTCGTCAATGAATACGATGACCAAAGTGTCGAACATGTCATGAAACACTCGGTTCATCAGTTCCATGAACGACGCTGGAGCTTTGGTCAACCCAAACGACATTATAAGGAACTCATAATGCCCATACCTTGTCCTGAAAGCAGTCTTTGAAATATCTCCTGCCTTGATCTTCAGTTGGTGATACCCCGATCTAAGATCAATCTTCAAGAAAACCTTTGCACCATACAACTGATCGAACAGATCATCGATCCTAGGCAAAGGGTATCGGTTCTTGATGGTTAACTTGTTCAACTCTCGGTAGTCGATACATAGTCGTACGCTACCATCCTTCTTTTTTATGAACAATACAGGTGCTCCCCACGGTGATATGCTGGGTCGTATGAAACCCTTATCTAGTAGTTCTTGTAACTGGGTCTTCAGCTCCTTCAACTCCATAGGGGCCATCCTATATGGTGCTTGAGACACCGGTGCCGACCCTAGCATAAGGTCTATCACAAACTCTATAGCCCTTTCTGGAGGTAGTCTGGGTAGGTCTTCTGGAAATACATCAGGAAACTCTCATACCACATCTATATCTTCCATCTTTGGCACCTCTGCAGTGACGTTGACCACAAACACTAAATAACCCACTCCTCCTTTCTCTAAGAATCTCTTAGCTTTTAGAGCAGAAAGGATTAGCTTCCGCTTCATAGGTAACTTAGTTCCGGTGAAGCTAAACTCCTTTCCATTTTTATCCTTGAAAGCAAGCTTCTTTTCAGCACATAATAAGCTAACTGAATGCTGGCCTAGCAAATCCATTCCCAAGATGACGTCAAAGTTTACCATCTCGAGTTGAACCAGATTTGCTTCTAGATTTTTCCCACCAATATTAACTGGGTATGGCCCATAGCATTCATTCAAGGCCACTTCTACTCCTAACAGAGAGCGAATTAACAAGCTTGGAGTTAAGAGCTTGATAGGTAACTTTAGTCTTTTCCCGAAGGACATAGAAACAAAGGAGTGTGTAGCCCCAAAGTCAAAGAGTACTCTGACAGGTACACCAGCTATATCTACGGTTTCTGAAATTATCCCTTAGTTTTATATGCTCATTCATAACAACATAGTAAGCAAGATAGTAAGGAACAGAATCACAGTAACCACATCAGGTGATACGGCTGCCTCCTCCTTGGTGACTGCAAATATCTTCCCTTGTTGTGGCGATTGCTTTCTTGGTAGAGTGCAAGTCTTTACATAATATCCCAATGCTGGCAGTTGAAACATTTGACGTTAGGGCTCTAACCAACTACATGTGGTGGTGGTGCAGTAGTATTCCTTGCAGGCACCATAGCAGACTGAGTCATGTATGGGCATAATGGTCTAGTGTTCCCTCCACTAGAAGTCTCAGTAGCAGGCCTCTTCAATCCCTTGTTTTGAGCAAAGAAGTTGTCTCTTTGGCTTGATTCGATCACTCGAGTGATCTGTATAGCTTCGTTATACACCTTTTTCTCCAAACCCAAAACATGCTCCCGAATACTTCCTCGTAGTGAACCTACAGGTTTTGGTTTCGTCCTCTTGCATGCTCGCTGGAGCGAAGAAAAACAGCTCTTCGTACCTCTGTTGATACGCATCAACAGTCATCTGGGATTGTTGCAGATTAAGGAATTCCTTCTCCATCTGATCATGAAAACTCTTAGGGAAATACTTGTTGAAGAAGGCTCCCTTGAATATTTCCAAGGTGATTTGGGTGTGCGTAGGTTTCACAACTCCCCCACCCTTAAAAGAAATTTCGACCTCAAAATTTGCACATACCTTGTTCGTCGAAAAGGTTAGGGTATTCATTTAACATCGCGTTCTCTTCCTCCCAAGTGATTTCTTCTACATCTTGGCTTTTCCAATGCACTTTGACATAATGGATATCTTTGCTTCGGAGGTGTTGTACCTTTCGACTTGTAAACATCACAAGTACCACTTCAAATGTCAAGTCCTCTGTCAAGTTTGGTAGGTCTGCTGTCAAGATGTGCAATGGATCCCTAACATACTTCTTTAATAAAGAAACATGGAACACATCATGAACGCTTGACATGGATGGTGGTAGAGCCAATTGATATGCCACATTACATCGTCTGGTCAATATCTCGTATAGTCTCACATACCTGGGGCATAGCTTTCCCTTCCTATCGAACCGTTTCAGACCTCACACAAGTGATATCTTCAAGAACAATTTATCACCCACTGCAAATTCCAGATCTCGACGTCGGTTATCTACATATTGCTTTTGTCGAACTTGAGCTGTCTTCACTCTTTCCTTAATTTGATCAATCGCTCGACAAGTTTCTTCTACGATCTCCGGCCCTACAATCCTTCTCTCTCCCACCTCATTCCATAATAGAGGTGTACGACATTTCTTCCCATAGAGTGCCTCATATGGAGCCATTTGGATCGTAGCTTGGTAACTATTGTTATAAGCAAACTCGATAAGCGATAACTTTTCGTCCCAAGCTCCTTTGAAATCTAGGGCACACGCTCGGAGCATATCTTCTAAGATTTGAATAGTTCTTTCTGACTGCCCGTCTGTCTGGGGATGAAAAATTGTACTAAACTTTAACTTGGTTCCCATGGCTTTCTGTAATCCTTCCCAAAACTTTGATATAAAACAGGGATCTCTGTCAGATATTATACTCTCTGGGACACCATGAAGTCTGACTATATTATCCATATATAGCTTGGCTAGCTTGTCCATGGTATACTGAGGTCTGACAGCGATGAATCCAGCTGTCTTGGTAAGTCGATCGACTATAACCCATACATGATCGTCCAAGGAAAACCGTAAAGTTTGACAATTTAATGAACAAAAATATGAGCAACTGTAGAAGCTGTATAAGGATTGGCTAGAGCACAAAAATGTGCATATTTAGATAGTCGGTCCACTACTACCAAAATGGCACTCTTACCACGAGACGGCAGCAATCCCGTTATAAAATCCATTTCAATATCCTCCCAAACTTGGAAGGAATTGGTAGTGGCTGAAGAAGATCGGCTGGACATTGATTTGACACCTTCAATTGTTGGCAAACTTGACATTGAGCCACAAACTCTTGAACCTGTTTCTTCATACCACGCTAAAAGAAACAAGCTGATAAACGAATGTATGTGCGAAGAGAACCTGCATGTCCACCTCGCGGTGTCGAATGGAACTCTGAAATCAATAAGAGTCGAAGACTGAGGAATCATCAATCTATTCTGAAAGTACAGAAATGAATCCCTGATTGTATACCCTTCAAAAGCCGAAGGTGTAGTAGATAGGCCTGTCCGAATAGCCTGAAAATCAGAGTTAGAAGACTGTTCAGATCTGAGCTGAGTAATAAACTCAAATTGAGGACCACTAATAGCCAAGAAAGAACAAGATGAAGGCATGTGAGACAGACTATTGGCTACCATATTCTCAGTCCCTGTTTTGTATGAAATTTCAAAGTCAAAACCAAAGAGTTTTGCCAACCAACATTGCTGCTCAGGTGTTTGTATAACCTGTGTAGTAAGGTCCTTCAAGCTTTGCTGATCAGTCCGGATAAAGAATTTACGGCCCAATAAGTATTGACGCCATTTGAGAACCGCTTGAGTGATCGCAAACATCTCACAGGCGTAAGTAGAGGCAGCTTGCATACACGGAAATAACTTTTTGCTAAAGAAAGCAATGGGGCCATTATTTTGTTGTAGAACGGCTCCAATGCCATACCCAGAAGCATCCATCTCAATAACAAAGGGAAAGGTAAAATTTCGCAACACTAATAGGGGAGCAGAGGTCACTTCTTGTTTCAGAAACTCAAAAGCTGACTGAGCAGATATAGACCATACAAAAGCATTTTTTCGAAGTAATTCAGTAAGTGGAGCGGTGATATGAGCATAGCAATGAATAAACCTTCTATAATATTCTGTCAAGCCAAGAAGCCACACAACTCCTTAATAGTGGAAGGTGTCGGCCAAGCAAGGATCGCAGAAATCTTGGAAGGATCCATTGCAATTCCATTTCCAGAAATTAAATGCCCCAAATACTCTACTGTGGTCTAGCCAAACACACATTCAGATCGTTTAGCAAATAAGGAATGCTGCTTTAACAAGTCAAATACCTTGGTTAAATGCTTCAAATGATCTGACCAAGTGCGGCTATAGGCGAGTATGTCGTCAAAAAAAACCAAGACAAACCACCCAAGAAAGGGCTTGAAAACAGAGTTCGTAGTAGCTTAAAAAGTTGAAGCAGCATTTGTCAAGCCGAAAGGCATAACAAGAAATTCATAGTGCCCTTCATGAGTGAGAAAAGCCATTTTGGAGACATCACTAGAATGAACTCAAATTTGATGGTATCCTGCCCAGAGATCTAGCTTAGAAAAAAAGTTTGCACCAAACAATTCATCAAATAACTCATCAGCAGTGGGTATAGGAAATCAATCACGAATTGTAATCGCATTGAGGGCTCGGTATTCCACACAAAAATGCCAAGTACCATCTTTTTCTTAACTAAGAACACAGGAGAAAAGAATGGACTTGTACTCAGCTGAATAACACTTGTTTGTTACATTTCACTCACCAAACGTTCAATTTCATTCTTCTGAAAATGAGGATATCTGTGTGGACGTACATTCACTGGTTGAGACCCTGGCTGCAAATGAATGGTATGATCAATCATACGATTTGGAGGTAACTCCTTAGGAGTTTGAAACATTACAGAATAGTCACTGAGAAGTTGTTGAAGGTCCTCTCCTGTCATCAACCAGGTCAGAATGATTAGTTTTCTCCGTGCAACTGCACTGGACTTCCAGTTGAAACAATGCTGCTACTGCCTTTGTCTCGATGAGTCTTCGTAACACATGGAATCCAACAGAAGCCAGAGAATTTGTAGACATTCCTTGAAAAATAATTTGCTGATCATGATCCTGAAATTGCAGGGTTAACTTACTGTAATCAAATAGCACAGAGCCAAGTTGTGATAACCATTGAACCCCTAGGACAATTTCTGCTCCATGGATTAGTAATAAGAACACATCAATTTTAAGAAGATAACCTTGAATCATCACTGGCAAACCTTTGATGGAACCATCGCTATGCAACCTTTCGCCGTTTCCGACGAACACAGAAATTCAAGGTGAAGTCTCCACTGTAAGTCCAATATGATGAGCCACCCTACTTTGAATGAAATTATGTGCACTCCCTCCATCGATCAACACCTGTACCGGTGAATCAAAAATTGTACCCTGAAGTCGCAAAGTATGTATCGAAGAAGGTCCTGCCATAGCATTGTAAGAAATTTCGGACTGTAAACCTTGCTCACCCAAAATATCCCCATACGCAGATTGTATCTGATCAAGTAATTCAACAGTGGTTTCATCCAATTCCATATCCAATAAGAAAAATTGGCACGACTTGCAACGATGTCCAGGAGAAAATTTCTCATCACAATTGTAACATAATCCCTTCTCTCGTCTCTGCTCCACTGAATTCAAACGTTTAATTGGAATACACTGATTAGGAACTGGAATACCTGGAGACGGAGTAGGCAGCAATGGTGGCAACAAGGGTGGTTTGGATGTCGTAACATCACTCTGTCGATGATTGTAAGGCTCGTTAAATCGACCTATATATTGTCGACGATCCCCAATTTTAGCCTCTGGTAATCGCGTCAACACAACCGCCTGAGATAATGTCGCTGGTTCGAGAGCCAAGACTACACTGCGGATATCAGGCCGTAAGCTAGAAACAAAGCAACTGACCAGAAAAGAAGTAGATATGTTTGTCGTCTGGTTTGCCAGAGTCTCAAATTGAGACTGATATTCTGAAACAGTTGTCGATTGAGTCAATTTTGATAATGCTTCCTGGTGATCATCGAATTCAGAAGGACCAAAACATATCTCCAAAGCTTTGGTGAAGGCACTCCAGCTAGCAAACTCTCCATTTTTATGCATCCACTGAAACCAATGTAATGCCTTGTCATCCATATGGAATGAAGATATCATCATTCGTTGGTCATCACTAGTATTATGATATGCAAAAAACCTCTCAATTTTAAAGATCCAACCTAAGGGATCTGTTCCATCAAATCGCGGACAGTCGAATCGGATCGACCGACGTTGAGGATACCGTGTTTGGAAATTGTCTCCAGAACTCAAATCTGGATTTGCCGCTGCCGTTGATATCAGATCTTGATTTGCTGCTACTGCTGGCTGATTAGGTAAATCCATCGGAGACGAAGAAGAAGGTGCCAGACGAATCATTTGTTCTATACAGCCATCCATCGTTGTTAATCGTAGAATTAATTCTGAAAAGATATGTTGCTGCTCTGTAATCGTATTCTAAAAATCGTCTAATCTCTGATTCTGAGCAATGGAAGATTCACTAAGAAGCTTCATCGATTCATCGAGTATTCGTAATCTAGTACCGTCCGTCACGTTGACTCAATAAAAGCACCAAATGTTACAAGTCACGCTCAAGGGAAAATCCAACCCAAAAGACTAGTCTATCAAGTCGATCCAATGTAAGATCATAACATATAGTCAAAGTCCAAACATTGTTCCTAGGGATTCTAGTTCTGAGAACAATTTTCTCATCTTCTTCACATGGTCAACAACTAGTGTCCTTGGGCTCAGCTTAGTGCCATGGAGGAGAGTAACAAGCTCAAGATAACCATGTCTGTTCTGTTTTCCATATAGATAGCTTATTTCTTTCAATATATCCCCAGAAGTGGGAATATCTTTGATTGAATCAACTAAGGTTTTATCAACAGAGTTAAGGATAAACAACTTGGCCTCTGAGTCCCTCTAATGGTAATGTTCCCATGCCTCATATTCCTCAGCATCGTTATAATGGGGGATGGGGGTTCATTCTCAATGACAGACATTAGTCCTTAATTTCACAGTTAGGAGCTACAGTATGTTCCTCCTCCAGTCAAGATAATTTGGTCCGGTCAATTTGTGGTCATTAACTAGTGTCATAGTTGATTTGGGACGTCATGGTGTAAAAACTAGAATGATGTACAAAGTAATTAATTTAACATGGTCATTAACCATTGAATACAAATTTGTAAGCCTGCATCAATGGTTGCTGACACTTTAAGGGCCTGCTTGATAAAACTTCAGAATCTGAAGAATTGCTTTTGGTAAATATGCCCAGATTCTTTACTCCCACGAAATGAACTAGATTTAAAAAGACTTTAGAATCCAAAATTTTAGAGTACCAAAAAAAAACTTTTCTGCTCTAGAGCAATATTTGGAAGAAGAAAGAAGCACCCCCACCCACCACCCACCCCAACCACCACCAGTGCCATCACTGCCACCACCCTCCACCGCCACCACCACCACCACCCACCACCTCTTTGGAATTTATTCAAGAATTACTTTATGAAACATGTTTTTACTCCCATATACTTCTGAAACAGTTTTGAGAAAAAGTAAAAATTTGAATTAAAAGTAAAGAGTCCATAATAGAAGTTTTATCAACCAAGAGCTTTGCTTTGAGTGTGAATTGGGATGTTACCCTTACATGCACAACTTAACCGATTGGAGTTCATTATACTTATGTTGGTTGAATTGGACGGATGGTGTCCGTCCCATAAACTTCCAAAAATTTTGGCCACCTGAGTACCGTATCCATTCCTATTGGCTGGCACGTACTTAAGTCAAGTGCATACCCACTGACTCAAAGTGAATCATAACATCGTGTGAAATAGTGCTCACTATCAAAGTGCACCCCCACTAACAGTGTCCACTTCCTATATCCCATAGGAGATGCAAACCATGATGTTAAGCAAGTCAAGCATTAACCCATTGAAGTTCTGCAGGGCCGGCTAACAGTACCTCTTCATTCACCGACTACAGGAAGCCATGAGAATTCTACCGGTTAGGAATTCCCATACCCATATCACAATTGCTTTTAAAATGAGGGAAAACATTAAATTGAAATTATGAGAATGTAATTACATCAGTAGTCATGGGATGGCATTTGGGATCAAATTGATATTACATCTCATGAATGTCACCTTGACTCCATGATGGGTGTGAGTAACATAGCCTCGATAATTATTCCCACAGTCCCATTCAATTAATGTAATTATGAGAATGTAATTACATCCATAAATAAAAATTACAAAAGAAATAATAAAACACAAGATCTTTCATCTTTATCTGCCGCATCCCTCACGTACTCTCAATCAAATAAAATAAAATCCATATTCTATTGTACGACTCAAATAAAATAACCTTAGAAACCAACCAACCAATTGGGCTACCCAAGGGGTGTATTGGGACGAGCTTTAAAAGGTATTGAAGTGGCCCTGATGCTTGGATACACCAAACTGTTATTAGAAAGTGATTCTAACTCAATAGTTCACTGCCTTAGATCGAGCTCCCGCCTTTGGTATTCTCTTCAGCAATGGATAGCCATCTAGAATGAGGTTGTAGGTTGTGAAATCCGCTACGCTCATTGCTTTAGAGAAATAAACTCAGTAGCTGATAGATTAGCAAGAAGAGTAGCCTATGAAAAAGGATCCTCTCACTAGGATGCCTGCCCAGATTTCATTGTAAGGGAGGCCATGTGGGATGCATCCCACATGCCTCGATATCGGTTTTCTTAATGTAAGTTTTGCCCTAAGATGTTTGTTGGCTTGTTGATGGCAATGCCAAAGGTGGGTCCGGATTCCAATAGGATTGTATTTTATTATCTTTTCATCAATCAATAAAGCTAACTTTAGAGAGAGAGAGAGAGAGAGAGAGAGAGAGAGAGAGAGAGGAATCCATACACAACACCATTTGGTTCAAATTGTGGTAGCTTCAATCCTATGGCAGCAAAAAAATAAACTGACACTATTAATTTTAGGAAAAACTTTCACATAGATCCTAAGAAGTATTGGTAACATCATCTACCACCCACAGGTTTGGAACATCATCAACCGCACCCACTTAACTGATAGAAATCACTTAAAATATTTGATATTTTTACCCTTTATATTATAAATTGAAAATTTTTAAATTTAAACATTCTAATGAAAATTACATTTACTCTCTCTTTTTCGTTTTTACTCTCAGCCAAGCCCTAACGTTGGAGTCCCCTCTGCATTTGTGCGATTGTGGAAGTTGATCATTCCCGCCGCGGCATCCAAGCTCCGCCATCACGTTGGTCTATGTTCTCCCCTCTCTTTCCTCTCTCCCTCATCGTTCTCCCCTCTCTTTCCTCTCTCCCTCATCGTTGTTCCCTATCTTTCCTCTCTACCTCACCGTTCTCTCCCCTCTCTTTCCTCGTCATCCCGGCGAAAAATTCTTCGTCGTCAACCCCACGAAAGGCGCTACTCGCCTTCGTGGATGATTTGTTGAGGTGAAATGGTGAACTGGTGGAGTAAGCAGTTGGCCATTTTCAACCAATTAAGGATTGATGTCTGCCTACCTGCCTGTGAGTTTTACAACAGATGTCTTTATCTGCTAACAGTGGTCGCTGTTGACGATGGAGAATGAAATTGATTGAATTACTTGAATAATAAATTATTTAAAAAAAATGAGAGGAAATTAAAGCGTAAAGAGGACTTCAACTTACAGGCGTGCATCATGGAATGCTGCTAATGGAAGCTTGGAAGAGACAACGACTGTTTCTTCCATGGATTCCTATTCCGATTCAGATTATGGAGTTCCGCCAGAACCCTTGAATTCAAGTAAGAATTTGAAAGAGTCATAGCCGCAATTTTGACTGGAATCGAGTCAAATTTTAAAAACAAATTCAATCATTACCTTCCCTTTAATGGCAATGCATCCCTTATTTTTTATGTGGGAAAAGAAAATAAATACTGCACAGATTCCATGATGCTACCGTCGTAGGGAAGAAAAACAGATTTGAGGATGCTTGCTATCGTCGAAGAAGAAGCGCTGCACAGATTGAGGGTTTTTTACTATTTCTAAAAAATTACATGATTTGGGGAGTAGGGTAAAAATTGAATAAAAGGTAAAATCGTTTTTTACCTTTACTCTAAAGATAGTATTGTCCATGAAAATTCCATTTCAACTAACATCAGCATCTAACGGGACTCTGTTAACCAGGTGGGCCTCTTTGATTAATAATGCAAAGATTATAGGTGGTAGTTGATGTCAGAAACCTATAGATGATAAATGATGTTACCAATACTTCTTGAGATCTACGTGAAATTTTTCCTTAATATTATGTCATCCACAAGGTTGATTTTAATCTCCCATAACCACTAATAGTGTATAAGATTGATCCATTTATTCCATTTATGTGGAAATTAACAGTTACAAATCCACACTCTACGTTCATTAACATTTTAATAAACATAACACATGTTAATTATCTAAGGGCATCTCATGCAATTTTTAAGTAAAATTACTATCTATTAGACACTTTAATAGACCTCCCATTCACTCTTAATGAACCAAAGTAGCGTTCTAATATATATTTTAACATGTCACAATGTGCCATAATGTTTTTGGGCCGAGAAACAATTTTCTGTGGGCCCAGCATATCATGGACAAGTAATCCTAGCACTCACATCCATTATAAAACCAGGCCTAAAAACATAATGTTACACTTACTGGGCCACACTAGCACACCCTATAAAACCCCCTTAAACATTAAACATTTTAATGTATAAAGATTGTTTAAAAGAATGTGGGTTAAAGCCATAGAGAGCGCCCACCACCGGTCAGGCTTGGGTTTCTTGCAGCCATGCAGCTTCTGTAGCCCTATCCAGGTCATTGAGAATGCATTTACATATGCATCAATGCAATCCAACTGTCCTGATAGGACTACAAGGGCTGCATGGCTGCAGAGGATCCGAACCCATTTAGGTCCAACAAAATAAAGCTTTAACTCTTAAAACAGTAAATAAACAAGGCCCCAAAAGATTCCAAAACATAAGCCCAATACAGATTGTCCATAAAATACTCGAAACATGGGCTTGAATATGATTTAAAGCCTGGCTTGGACCATTGACCTTGTGTTGGACTCGAGTCTGGCCCTGGTTGGACCATGGTCTGGTCAAGTGAACGGAGTCATTTAAGGCCATAAAACAAGCCCATTAGGAGTTAAGAATTAATAGGCCCAATCAATCCATAAGATAGATAGAGGACATCCTATGTCTTGGAAATCTCAAGTTCAGAGCAAAAGGGACTTGCACTCTAGGGTTTCTAAAAACCTAATTTCATCTTCTTCCATTTGCCTCTCCCAGCCACCTTTTGCAGCATCAGTAGAAAATCCGGCCATGGCTGGCCACCGCAAGTAAGAACCAACAACAGTTAGCCGGTAGAAAAGTGGCAACCGAAGGGTGAGGGACCCAGCAACCACGGGTGCAACCTGTAACTGAGAGGGTTCATGCCCTATAGCCGCTGGAGTGAGAACCTGCAGCTGCGGGGCCTAGGCCCTATAGTTGCAGCTGTGAGCAGAGAGGGCTAGAGGGGAGGGCGCGGGTGGTATGTTGCATGCGCGTAGGTGGCCATGTTACCTATCCTGTGGGTGGCTTGGCTGCTTTCTTGCAAGTGGCCTTGTTGCCTGCTTGCGGGCTGGCCTGCTGATTGGCTGACTTGCTAGCTAGCTTGTTGACTAGCCTGGTGGCTGGCCTATGGGCTGGCTTGTGGGCTGGCCTGCGGGCTTGTCGGTAGTAGCAGTATTTTTTTTGTAGTGGAATCTTGGATCAATTCCTATGCAACAAATAATAAAATTGACAGCCTTGGGTACGCTTTGATACCAATTGTTAACGGAATAATGTCGGGATTATCCCACCGGTGGGATAGCCAATTGATAAACTTCGCTATCACAAGGCCTCCACGCGAACTTATCCTTCTAGCAGTTGATTCATCTCTCTTTAGCATTGCAGATGATTTCCCATAATGCTCCTTAGGGTTGGCCAAGATTTTCAGTAAATCAATTTTCGAGTTGCTCTAATGGTATGTCTGCAAGATAAGGGAGTTACCTGAGAGAGAGAGAGAGAGAGAGAGAGAGAGAGAGAGAGAGAGAGAGTACTGTGTGATTAAAGTGAGTTCTATCAGATAGCCACTACCGACAAAAGGGTCTCACTTAGTTAATGAAGTAGGAGATGAGAGATTAATAAAGTGGAGGAGAGATTCTAGGATAGTTAGAGATAATCTCTACACCTTATCTTCTAATCCCGATCTAACACACTCTCTTAGGATAACCCAAAATTTATTTTGAATATCCTAACTACTAAGTGATTATGGTAACCATCTAGTCTCTAATTGATCCACCAACTCTAGGGGTGGTGGGTCCCACATTACAAATAGGATGGACATAATCTTAATAACTTGAATCAAGTCTACTAAAAGATTTCATCACAGCATGGTTGGAAACTTGGGAAATATCATATATGGCCTTCGACTAAAATCTATGTTTTGTATGATATTTTTTTCTTATTTGAACAATTTGAATTGTGTTGTATTAACTATTTCCCTTGATCTTGAACACCTATTTAGCACAATTTCTTGGTGCCCTACCAATTGAGTGCAGACACCCAGGAGATTATGGGTTTAGATATCTTGACTTACATTATGCCTTAAGGCACACCTCCCCCCTCCCTCTCCCTTCTTTGTATAAACTCTAGTTTGTAGTTAAAGTCTCATTGGGCAGATAAATAGGAGGACCTCCCCCAACCCCCCCCCACAAAAAAAAAAAAAAAAAATAATATATATATATATATATTTATATATATATACACTATCGCATAGAGTGGGGAAATGAAGAATTAGCCAGTAGGGTGGAATCCTCTACTTTTGGCTCAATAAATGCTGTTTATTCTTCTTTGTTTTAGGTCTATTGTTTTACCAGCGTTTAGCTCCACAACTACCCCCCACCCGCAGCACACTATGCCGCCCCTAGTTGTCACACCCCAATTCCGGCTGAACCAGAAGTGTGAGTGAACCGGCTCTAAACCAAAGTTCACACCAGGATCTCAATAGACCGTGTCAACCAATCATTCCCAAACAATCTAACAAAATCAGAGATATAATACATAGCAGCGGAAATAATTTATAACAATGAGCTGAACTAAATAATAAATTAAAAATATTAATCCAATTATTTCATCATCCATCAAAGTTTAAATAATATTTAATTACAAGCTTAACAGAAAATAAAATAATAAACCAATCACAAAGGAAAGACACAGAAGGAGCACTCGCATAACCATCATGCTCGTCCTCCACACTCTGTGTCTCGAGGGCAGCCCATTGTCTGTAAGTCGGGGCGGTCACGAAGTCCTCCCCGTATACCCCGCATCCAAACCGAAAAAGAGATATATATATATCGGGGTGAGCTATAACACGGCTCAAGAAAGCACAAGACCAATGCAACATCCACATCCATGAGATAACATTACAATTTGGGCGGGTATAACTTGCAAATATGCTATGGTAAGGTTTGGCGACCCACCGCACCTCCATGCCGAGAGTGTGAGCACACCCAACAGTCAAGCACCTACCACACTACTGTTGTTGCCCCACATCACTCACTCCGGTATAGAGATAGGACTCGAGTCTGGCGGGCAGGAAGAACCACAATCCCACGTCCTCCCCCTAATACCCCATACCGTACCAATACCTAAACCCCTATTGGCAAGGGCTTGCAAGTGGGTTCCGTTTCTAACCAGTCCTAGATGTCAATACATGTAGGCTCCACCCTCCCAGGCCCCTGGCCCTTCCGATTCCACACTCCAACTAAAACAATCACATGTCTAACATCCATCACACCTAGCATATGAAATGCATGAACAGATAAATCAAATAGAACTTACACTACATGACATGTGATATGCACAATCCATCAAACAAAGCATATAAATTGATACATAATATAAAGAGCCTCAAGGTTATTATTAATTCTTTAATTTAAGTTTCGGGTCTTGTCCCTTATCTGACGCGTGATAATGATCTGGTTGTGCGTCAGAAAGCTCACTCACAGCGTCTACAGGTCCTACATAACCACATTCATATGTTAGAATTCATTTATTAGAGTTTTAGGGGTCGGAACCAGGTTTGGCCAAGCAAACCAAGGCTCGGGAAACCCATACCGGTTCACATACCGGTCTCGGCCTAGTGAGATCGGGTATGGTGCAACCGGTATGTATACCGGCTGCACCATACCGGTTGCACATCGCAACCGGTATGTGCGACCGATATATACGGTTGCACTTACGGTCTCACTCGGATCTCACCGAGTGAGACCTGTATGTGCCTGCGGTGTATACCGCTAGGCCATACTGTCGGACTCATAGTCCATCCAGTATACCCTGCGGTTTGGATCTGAGAGTGAGATCTCGGATCTCCCCTCCTTTTCGGCTAACCGTTAGGTTTCTATAGGATTTCCCCTACTTTTCTAAGTATAAACACTCTATTGGTATTGGCCTTCGAATCTCGGCTACATTGCCATATGAACCTGAGTTAGATTCGAACGAGGGAGAACAGTGGGAGCCATTCTCCTTATTGGATCTTTGCGCCGCTTCGCGGCTTCAATCCGACCTATTAATAAAACTTAACAATATAGAGCACTTACCGGCGTTTTCGGTTGGCGGTGTGCTCTTCCTTCCTGGGCGGGGCTACCTCCTTCCTTGCTCCTTCTCAGATCTTCTCCAGACGGTGAGAATGTTTGAGAAGAAGAAATGGACTGTCTCCTTCTCTATTAATAGAGGGAGACCGTCCAAGGAAGGTTTCTCCTCGGAATGGAAACTTTTCGAGTTTCCATTCTAAGAGACAGACCTTCTGGAGTCTGTCTAAGGGATACCGGTTGCACATACCGGTTGGAGACCCCAGATTCACTCCAACCGGTATAGTTCCAACCGGTATACCATACTGGTTGCACATACCGGTTGCACCATAGTGCAACCGGTATGGTGAGGCCGGTATGGCATTATGGGCATTATATGCCCATACCGGTTGCACATACCGGTTGCACTATACTGCAACCGGTATAGTGAGACCGGTATGAGTTTTAGGCATTTTTACGGTTTTCTTGCCTGAACTTTGAGTGGTTCGTCACCCGGCTTCGCCCTCCGGTCCGGTTATAATTGGAACACCTGTCATCACATAAAACCATGGTTTAGACCCGGTTTTAGAACATGGTTCTTACACTAGTCCCCTCCCCCTACTACACATGTAAGACCCACACTCCACGAACCCGATCTAAACCTCTATTTCGTGTCATGACAAGTCTTCTAATCATAACCGGACCAGACGGGATGAGCGGACGACAATCAGGTACGAAAACAGACCAAAACAGATGTAATAAGTTATACCGGTCTACATACGGGTCTACCATACCGGTCGACAGGTAAGTCTACGCAGGCAGACTAATCAGATCGAAAATGGATCTTTGTGGGTCCTGCTTGTTAAATCTCAATCTTATGGACTTTCTTAACGTAGGAAAACTTCTTAAAACATAATTTAGTCTATTTAATTACTCCTAAACCTCCTTAAACCTCTTTGATTGATTCACACAAAGCCTAGAGAGGAGAAGGAGATCTGAAAAAGAGAAAGGAGCTAAGGAAGGTTGAAGAGAAGTTTCTGTTGGAAAAAGAACACTGCACTTCTCAAGCCAATGGTAAGTGCATATACCTCTCCCTAGTTAGGTTGTTGTTGATGATGATCAATACCATGCAATGCTAGGTATTGATCTAAAATCCTTAAATTGTCGTTAAACCCTTTCGACCAATGAACTAGATATGAGTTCTAAACTAGGGATTTTTAGCATAGGATTTGGAATGAAGGATAAAAACAAACCCAATACATTGCTAAGGCCTAAAATGCATAGGAGGAACCCTGAAGACAAAGCACCAAGTTGGTGGTCTCACGAGAGTACACCGATCGACCATACCGGTGGCACGATGTGGACCGGTATAACGATGGGTATCTCTTGGGAACTAGCCCAGGGGGGACCAGTCAACCATATCGGTCGCACCATCTCCCACAGTGCCGCGATTGGTAGCTACGATCGGTATACACTGTATGGGGTGTTTTCCATCCGAGTTGGTTTCTGACCAATATAAAACCTATGGAATTACTTCTAACTAAATCCTAACGTTGTGTAAGACCTTGTGACAGTAAGATTGGACTCTGTAACGCAGAGCAAGCTAACAATCAAGCATCAGGTAAGGGAATCAAACCCAAACCCTAATTAACTAATAACAGTAAATCATTGCTAATAACTACTCTTGTTCTATGGAGTGTTTCTTGTGCGTATTCACATGTCATTTTTACTTTCAGTTATTATATTGTTCATGCATACTCACTATGCTAGGATGTGATTATTAGGCATGTGATTATTTTCGTTGGTGTGTGGAATGAGAAGGGCTTGTGGTCTTGGATCATTCCTCACACTAGTACCTTTTCGTATCGCTAATATCTTAGCATGCTTAGTGTGGATAGGGTATCAGGGGGAGGACGTGGCATTGTGGTCTCCGGCCTGACCACCAGACTTGAGCCCTATCTCTATACCGTAGAGAGCTATGCTGGGATAGGGCCTACTGTGATGACATATAGGATTGCTTAGTGATGAACCCACCTGCAAGCCCTCGTCAATAGGGGTGTAGGTATTGATACGATAGAGGGTATCAGGGGGAGGACATGGGATGGAGGTGCAGCCTGCCAACCAGACTCTAGCTCTATTTCTATCCTAGAGTGAGTAATGTGGGGCGACAGCAGTAGTGTGGATTGAAGCCTAATTGTTGGGCGTGCTCACGCTCTCGTGCATGGAGGTGTAGAGTGCAATCTATCCTTAACATAGCACTGTGCAAGTATAGCAGACCAAATGTGAATGTTACGCATGCATATTGCATTTTGCATTGTTTAATTTTCTTACTGAGCTAAGTTGTGAGCTCACCCTTGTATATATACATGTTTTTAGATGTTGATGCAAGTTATACTGTGGAGGACACGTGGATGCTCCAGTGTATGGAGGTATTGCTGCTTTGGATGTGTAAGCAGGGGAGGACGAGCATGACGCTTCATGCGAGTACCCCTACTGCTTGTACCTCTAGGATGTTTTGATTTAGTTATTTTATTTCAGTAGGATTTTATAAACGATGTAATAGATATTTTATTTATGTTTTGGTGTGGAGAATAATTGATTATTATATTTACGATGTAGAACTCAGTTCATTTAATTAAAGACTTTCGCTTTATTTATTATATTCTGATCATGGTTATGTGCAATGGTTTGTATAAGTGGACACGGTTTTATCGAGATCCTAGTGTGAATCATTGGTTTAGTAGAGGTTTACTCACACTTCTGATTCAGCTGGAATTGGGGTGTAACAACACCCAACCCCTCAACCCTACACTTGGTATCCTAATACTAGTGATACCCACCATGTCACCTCAGACCTCTCATCTTTCTCCCAGTATGCGGATTATAGTGGTTCAGATCAGGTTCAACTAGGCAATGTTAAGGGCTTACCCATCTTACACACTCGTTCATCTTTTATTCCCTCCCCCTCTGTCTCTCTCCATCTTTTTAATGTTTTACATGTCCCTACCCTCAATAAGTCACTTTTGGCTGTTCAAAAGTTTGCATATGATAACAATGTATTTTTTGATTTTCACCCTTATCACTTTCTTGTAAAGGATCGAACTACTTAGAGGCTTTCTCCATAGGCTGAGTAAAGGCGGCCTTTACACTCTACCAACCATGCCTTTTCCATCGTACATCTCCACTGCTGAGCATACCTCTGCTATTGGTTGGCATCATTGTTTAGGTCATCCCCATGAGCACATCCTTCATTAACTGCTTCACACTCAATCCCAACCTATGTCTCCCCCCCTCCCCCCTATGTACAGTGTGCCAATTACACATGTCATCCCATCTCCACTTAGCTACTTCTCATTCTCATAGTGTAGCCCCACTAGGCTTAGTTTACAATGATGTTTAGGGGCCATCACTTGTCCATTCTATCGATGGATACCGTTATTTTGTTTTATTTCTAGATGATAATACAAATTTTATTTGGTTATACCCTATTTCTATGCGCTCTGATATTTTCTTTACTTTTACTTCGTTCCAAGCTTCAGTAGAACATCAATTCACTCGTAAGATAAAGGTCATTCAAACAGATTGGGGAGGGGAATATCGTTTTCTTCATCCCTATTTTTTAAAATTGGGGAACTCCCATCATCTGTCCTATCCTCACATACATGAGCAACAAGGCTCTCTTGAGTATCAAAATCGTCATGTTGTGGAGACAAGCCTCACTCTCCTTTCCCATGGATCCGTTCCCCAATAGTTTTGGCATTACGCCTTTGACACTACCTTTTCTCATTAATTATCTTCCCTTTCCAGTCAATAACGCTCTTTCTCCTCACTAGTTCCTTCATGGTCAATCCCCCAACTACCTCTTTCTTAAGACCTTTGGTTGTCTCTATTTTTCCTTTTACGTCCCTACAACTATCATAAAATGGATATTTAGCCCACTCCATGCGTCTTTATTGGGTACAACCCTACCCACACTTGCTATCGTTATCCTGATACCACCACTAACCTCCTACATTGCTTGCAATGCCACTTTGACAAAACCCACTTTCCCTTTGCGTCCCCATCCATTCTTGGACCGCCCCCACCTACCCCATGGCATGCTGCCTCCCTCATATCCCCCGCTCCATCATCTACACTGCCCACCACCAAACCCCTCCCTCTAGTAGGGTCCCCATCACCCTCCCCCCAGTCCACGTCTGTCCCTCCTCCACCTGCTACCTCATTGACCTTTACACCGCCATCCCTCTGCTACAATCCACTCACCACCACCTCCATAGCCTTCACCGCCACCTCCACTTCCTCCCTCGCCACCTCTACCACCCAGCAAAGCCCACCCCATGCAACTTCACTGGCGTTCATCTCCCCACATACACCATACTGCCTAGTCCTCAATTCTGGGTACAGCCCATCTGTTTTTCCCAGGGCTCCCTTCTCTCTGGAATACGGGCTACCATGTCCATTGAGGTTAATACACTACTACGGAACAATACTTGGACCCTCGTTCCCCCTCCCCCACATGTGATCCTTGTTGGTTATAAATGGGCACCAGTAGGAAGGGCTGGATTGTTCAAAGACTTCCAGCCCAGTGGTGAAGCCCACCATAGTCTGCACCATACTTTCCATTGTTGTTTCTCAGGCTTGGCCTGTCTGACAACTTAATGTTCAGAATGCTTTTTTGCATGGTTTCTTAAGTGAGGAGGTTTATATGTTGCAGCCTTTGAGGTTCGTAGACCCAAACCGGCTTACCATGTCTACAAACTGGGCCACTCACTCTATGGTCTCAAACAGGTTCCTCGCACCTGGTTCCACCGGCTCTCGACCTATTTTGAGACTGTTGGTTTCATTACATCACAAACTGATCTGTCCTTATTCATTTCAAGTCTGGTACTAACCGTGTGTTTGTATTGATTTATGTTTATAACATTATTGTGACTGGGAATGCCCTCATCCGCATTAGTATGCTCTTCTCACAGCTCGGATCAAAGTTCTCCATCAAGGATCTGGACCCATTGAGTTTCTTTCTTGGCATGGCAATCTCTCTGCATTGAACTGGTTTCTTGCTCTCAACATCGCTATATCCAAGATTTCCTAACTAGGGCTGGCGCCTTACAGAATATCACTCTGACTTGTCCCAATGTTGCCTTTGCCATCAATCGGGCCTGTCAATTCGTGTATGCTCCTACCATTAATCATTGGGACGATGTGAAGCGCATCCTACGGTACCTCAAGAGTAGTATGTCCCATGGGCTTTTCTTGGACCACTCCGCTTCTATCCAGTTGCAACTTTTTATGAATGCCGATTAGGCTGGCAGTGCCATAGATTGGAAGTCCACTGAGGGATATGCTATTTATCTTAGTCCTAACCTCATTTCATGGTCCTCTCGCAGACAATGCACAATGGCCTGTTCCTCTACTGAAGCTGAGTACAAGGCTCTTGCGAATGCAGCCATTGAGCTTCAATGGCTACTTTCATTATTCACCAAACTGGCTCTCCTCTGTGAGGGCCCCCTATACTGTAGTGTGACAACATTGGCGCTACTTGCTTATTAAGTTTCCATGCTTGTAGGGATCGATGTATTGAACCGCTAGAGTTTGGTCTTTGAGGTACTCTAGGAGTTCTCCACGCATGTATTGCATGGGGACTCCCAAAGTCCTCATTTTCCTAAAGGGTAAAAGACAGTTACCTCCCCTGTAACTTACTTTATTGACCGTTGATCTCCAAAGGTTTCAAAAAAGACAGTTACCTCACCTAAATAACTATTAAAATCCAAATAGCCTTAATTTTTAACGGTGTTAAAGTTAAATTTTTATGGACAACTCTACCCTCAAGCTTTTATCCATACTTTAAATCTTAGGGTAAATTACACAGACACCCCCTCTACTGTAGTGAAATTACACAGAATTATCCTGCTTTTACGAAAGTTACACAGAATACCCTTATAACAATACTATCATACAACCTCACCCCCACCGTTACTTTCACCTTAACGGCAGGGGGTAAATTTTTTTTTAAGACAAAAATACCCTTAGTATGTGTAAAATGACTAAAAAGATCTATTGTTTAGTTTTACCCAACAAAACCCTATTCCTCTTTCTTCTCTTCTCCACTTTCATTTTCTTCTCAAAACGAAGTAAACTACAGAGTGCCACATATAACAACAACAAAGGTTCTCTGGAACCAAGATGTTCAAAGTTCTGGTCAAGATCAACAAACAGTCAAGGCGAAGAAAGTTCAAAGCAGGTAACTAATGATGAAAACAAATTGAAATAAAAAAAATGGAGAAATGGTGGAAGGAAGTGGGAGATTAGGTGATTGGATGTAAGCATGCATTTCTAGTTTTTTCGTTTGATTTGAGATCCCAAATTCTCGAATTTCGGAGATTCTTCTTCAGATCTTTCACCTCTTTTCCCTCTGTCCACATGGGAAAGAAAAATGCAACAATCTATTCTTCTATTACAAATGAAAGCGAAATTCGGTGGAAATTGGGTCGAATTCATGGGTTCTCCGATCGGGTAAATGCACACGTTCATCACTCATCAACAACAAAATCTAACAATTAAAAAAAAAAAAAAAAAAACGAAAAATCAATGGTAATTGCAAACAAACTTGAGTGTGGTGGAACCTACAATACTTGCGGGGTTCCTTGATGCAAGATTCGAGCTCCTCCTTGACGATTTTCCCTCCTCGGATATTTGCTGACCATCTTAGACACACTACCCCGGAGCAGCCAACGTTGACAATCTTCAATAAAGAGAACTCAAACGCCCTTTTGTGGGTGCTCGTCTCCGCGCACATAGATCCCCAAGTGCTTTGTAGTGCAGAGAAGAAGAAGGTTACGAAAGGGGATCTCGTTTCGATTTCAAGATGTAGAGAAGAACCCGCTGAATCAAATTGGAACTTCCCATTTGAATCCCTTTCTGAAATCCCTTTGAAGCTATTGAATCTACAAATTAATGTCGGAATGTTTGCTGTTTTTCCCATGATCGATGGGTTTCAAAAGGAAGAGAGAGAGAGAGAGAGAGAGAGAGAGAGAGAGAGAGAGAGAGAGAGAGAGAGAGAGAGAGAGAGAAAAGAAAATGATACGGAGCAAAACAGAAGTAGAAGTTGAAGCAGAAGAATGGTAAAAGAAAAAAAAAACCAGAATAAGGGTATATTTGTCTTAAAAAAAAATTTACCCTCTGTCGTTAAGGTGAAAGTAACGGTAGGGGTGAGGTTGTATGATAGTATTGTTATAGGAGTATTCTGTGTAACTTTCGTAAAAATAGGGTAATTCTGTGTAATTTCACTATAGTAGAGGGGGTGTCTGTGTAATTTACCCTAAATCTTATTACTGTTAAAAGACCAATACAACCCTTTTATATCCAACTAAAATAAACCCTAATCTCATCTTCTTCTCATTTTCCCTCACGTTCTTTCCGGCGGAGATGATATGATGGACTCAGATGCAAGCGGAACAATTACATGCGACTAGTGAGGCAAAACTCCTTGATTAAGCACTATTTTTGATTTCCATGAGTTGGTATTCTGATTTGTGTTTAATCATGTTGGATTCTCATTCTTAATATGAAATTCATATTCTGGTTCTCCTTCGCTCTTCCCTGTTGATAGCCCTCCTGATTCCTTTGGATATATATAATGGGTGAGTTAATTAAAGTATTTGTCGAATCAAGAGAGAAGAGTGAGGTGTGAGAGAAAATGGTGGAGGAAAAAAAAAGGGGTTGGGGATCTCCGAATTTTGGTCAGGAGAAAACCTATGAGAAATCAGTTGCAGTAGAAAAAAGAAGGGAAAGAATCGGGGTTTGAAGAGAGAGAGAGCTAGGAAAGGGAGGAGAAATGGCATGGTTTTTTATTTCGACATCAAGGGCAGAGCAGAATCTACCAGGAGAGGAAGTAGGAGAAGAAACCGAAGAAGAATTGGAGATAAAATGGCCGTGGACTAAGAGCGACTGGAATGGGAGAAAGATGAGGGAAGATAGGAGTGAAAATAGAGATTGAAAATCTGGAGAGATTTTAGGAGAGAAGAAATCGAAGAAGAATAGGAGACGATTGGAATGGGAGAAAGATGAGGGAAGATAGGAGTGAAAATAGGGATTGAAAATCTGGATAAATTTTAGGAGAGAAGAAACCAAAAAAGAATAGGAGAGAAAATGGTCGTCAACTAAGGGCGACTGGCATGGGAGAAAGATGAGGGAAGATAGGAATGAAAATAGGGATTGAAAATCTGGAGAGATTTTAGCAGAAATTGCTTCAATATTCAAGGATTTGTAGCGACGGAGAGCTTCGAAGAAGAAGGCGATTCAAGGGTTTGAAAATCAGAAAAAATGTAAGAGAGCAAATGGGGAAGTAGTAACCCTATTAAATAGTAAGGGTAAATAGGTAGTTCATCTCTCTAAAAGGGTAATTTGGTCTTTAAAAAAATATTAGACTCCCACCGTTACCATCTAATGGAATATTCTTAACGCGTGGAACTATTTGGATTTTAATAGTTATTTAAGGGAGGTAACTCTTTTTTGAAACCTTTGGGGATCAATGGTCGATAAGGTAAGTTACAAGGGAGGTAACTGTCAAATTACCTAGAATTCTCAACACATACACCACCAAGAATGCTAGGGTTTTCTTGTCATTGATCTATCATGCATTGTATAAACATTATATATAGGCTTTGCCTATCATTTCTCAATTAATGAAATATTTTCTTCCAATATTATCTCGAGTTCTAACAGGCACCACTAGCCACGGATCAGTACTATGGCGAAAAAAACTCAGAAGAAAAATTCATAAAGTGAATCGTTCTTCCCATCAATTTCTGTTGGTACATATAAAGAGAACGGAGTATAGATCCCGACCTCTACCCCTACAATCCTATGACTGAGATTGTTTACAAGAAAAGAAAGAAAATTGAGATCGGAAACAAGAACTAACGTTTGGAAAATGCTAAAACGAAAGCAAGAGGTAAGGTTGGTGCTGTTAGGATTCGGATCCTCTCCAGCCACCAGCCACTTCCAGCCCGCCTAGAACCATTGGATCATGCAATCACTCACAAAGAGAGAGAGAGAGAGAGAGAGAGAGAGAGAGAGAGAGAGAGATCTAACGGTAATGGGCGGACTGAACGAACGGGCTGGCTGCTGAAGAGGATCTCTTTTGGAAAGAAATCCTCTCCCACGGCAGGAGGTTCCTGCCGCTGATCCAAGGGCTGGGGATCAGTCGGCCCGCCCTTGGCAGGCGGCAGGTGGGCGAGAGAGGATTTTTTTGCATCTCTTTCCGACATGGTGTCCTCAATGATATCAACAGTTGCGTCAGAATGATATTCATGAAATAATAAACCAAGATACAGTATTATTCTGAATTCTTTTTTTTTTTTTTGCTCAAAGTGAAATGATCCTTATAAATGACAAAGTTAAAGGTGGTTTGACGTCCAATGTGATATAAACCTGATCTTTAGGAATTTTTCATAGGTGCGATGATCAAAGAAGTCCACCCCTTGAGTGGCAAGCTATTTTGACTAATCTCGTGCTAGGATAAATAGAGCATCCCCTTTCATCAAGGTTTTAAGTATCCTCGTTATGGTATGATACAAACTGATATGTATCTGTATTGAAAGGTGTCGATATAATATAATACTATAAAAATAAAATAAAAATAAAGAAATTTGTATCTTCTTTGTATTGATCGATACAAAACCAGTAAGAATCAATACTCCCCGATACGGGACTGATACGGCTCGATATGGTCCTATATGAGAACAATTTAGGTAAGATACACTTGAACTCTCTTATAAACTTGCCAAACAGAAACTATGAGTAGGATATATGAAACTGAAAGCATCCCAAGGCCTTCAAAACTTTCTGTTTCTTTTAGATCTAAGTTGAGGGAAATCGTCTAATATAAAAAACATCCATTATCTTCACAATTTCAACAAGTTTTGGGAATTTACATTGCTCCTCACGGAACGAAACAGATTTGACCAAAAAGAGGTAAAATTGTGGATCTTTTTTTTTTTTTTTGGTGCATCCCTTCCAACCCCCCTCTCTCTCTCTCTCTCTCTCTCTCTCTCTCTCTCTCTCTCTCCTATTATGCATCCTCAGATTTGGTAAAAATGACTGAAATCTTGCATATATCCTAAGCATTTTCATTCATTTCTTGACCATTTCCATGCATATTTGTATCTCTCCATTACGATGCAATGCATATCTTGTATCTCTCCGATACAATGCAACTCGTCTCATAAAATCACTTTTCTGATACGATACTCGATACTGATACTTTAAACATTGTCTTGGATTGAGTGTTGTATTCAAATCTCAACCTTACACCAATGCCCATTATATATGAATGTTATCCCCTTGTATTTCAGCCATTCAACTTTAAAAATGGTTGCCCTAATCATTGTTGGATTTCATCCTTTGTGAGAGGTTTTTTTTTTTTTTTTAGGTAGGGCCAAGGAGAATTGCTATAAGATAACTAATGTAACAGGTGTTAACAGGTGCCTGGTTGGCTTTCAAACCAATATGGTGAAACTGGTCCTAACATGAATCTTCACACATTCCTCTGATGGACAAATTTAGATCCTAAACATAAGGTGATTGAAATTATTTTTTTTCACACGTTGCATTACCACTACTTTCACTATCTGCTCTTATATCTTTGACAGCCAGAACATGTGAATTCGAACTTCCTGCTTGTAAGATAAAAAAAACCTTAAGGAACTTTTGATTTATTAGATCTTTTATTATCCTTAAGAATCTCCCTTAGCCTCATCTAAAAACTATTCAAGCTGAAATAACATTAACAGAATAGAAAAAAATTCAGCAGGAGCAAAAAATGCATTCATCATGAATCTCGAATATGTTTGATAACATAAAGCTATATAACACAAGTCCATTGTGGCAATTGGAGAAAACTCTAAAATGGTACTGCAATATCCAAGAATACAAATTTCCCCCCATCCCTATGTCCTAAATTGCACTCTATACACTTTTTAAAGGCAAACCTTACCTCATTTTCCATTGTGAAAAAAAAATCTCTCAAGTCTCCATCAGTAGACGTCAATACTTGACGTTGCCAAGCAGATTATGAGAATGTCTTCAAAAATTGTAGGGAACACAGTCAACACACTTGTCTTCCGAGTAAGATCACAAACAACAGCTTCTGAGTCTACGGGTTTCACAGTTTCAGAATTTTTGAGTCTCCAACAAGAAATGTCTTTGTAACTATATCTGATCTGTATGTTATCTGTCATGCCTGGTAGGAATATAGATACTAATCAGGATTCAGAAATAAAAGCATGAGCTGAAGAATTTTTAGATAGGGTAATAATGCATGGCACCATAGCATGTGCAATTACTTTCTAAGAATGGAATAGCTAGACCAGGTATTCCAAGAAAACTTGCTGGAAGTAGTACCAGCATCGCAAGTTCCAACAAGCTTTACTGGAATGCTCAATCCAGAAAAGTACATTCCATTTGCGATTGAGATACATGCCATAGTACTAGCTATTCTTAGTGTAGTTCACTTTTTTTACCATGATATCATGGTCATCTGCTTTTAAGTGGTCCCAGCATGATACCACAAATAACTCTTCTTTTTTCCTCTAATAAATTAGATATCACTTCTATATAAAGTGGTCAAATAAGCATACTGATGTTCAAGGAATCTGAAGAAGAATCAATGAGATGCAATATAAACACAATCCAATGACAGCTGCAGCAATAAAATTATGTAGAAGCTGTCGGTTGTCCTTTGTAGGTATAAAAACCGTCTTCAGTGAATTGGTTAGTTCGAAGAGCCGGTATGATATCTGCAGAAACAAGTGAGAATGTAGGAAATCAACATTGAAGAAAATGACCCCAAGGGGATAGCTCAGTTGGTAAGGACCAAAACCTCAGAATTAAGAGGTCACGAGTTCAAATCTCCTTGGGGCCTACCCATCCAAAAATAAAAAATAAAACTTCCTAACTATCAAAAAAAAAAAGAAAAAAATTGAAGAACATGAGAATAATTCATCCACATTCAATTTCACTTTTATCATCCTACATTTCTAAGATTTGTGAGAAGATCTTCTTACCAAGACATAGATAGCAGTTGTAAGCATGAAGTTTAGCATCGGGTAATCCGGAATAAGAGCAAGAAGCAATTTTGGCTGTCCATTTGGCACGCTAGATCTGCAGATTGTTTAAAAAAATCCTTAGGACTTTTGCTATACTATGTATGCACAAGTCAAAAAATAATTCCAGACAGCATCAATAGATTGGAAAAACATAAGAGTTTTTTGGTCCTTTTAACTATGCTGTCCGCTACATATATCTGATGAAAGATTATTTGAATTTATGAAGTCTGCACACCTCAGCCAGATATGAAACTGGGAAATGTAAGTCTCCAATGTTATCTTGCCAAGCCACCTAATAATCCAAAGAAGTAAAGTAAATGAAGAAAACTGGAAATGTAGTAGCTTACATAATTCTCAAAGAAAGTAGAGAAAAGAAATGTGGAGCTTACGCAAACAGAGTCAGAGAGAAATTACGGAGCTGCTGTGTGAAATTTCGCAAGCAAATGTAAACACTGAACCAGAAACAACAAGAGTAGTAAGAGCCTGAAAACTACCATAGATCCTCATTTTAAAAACCAGAAGTTTATAAATGCATACGGTAAAAACTCCCCAATACGCACGTTATGGGGATCCACGAAGTGTAAGGATGGTACTTGTTGTATGCAATTTTGTCCAGCTTGTAAATAAATTCATACCACAAATAACCAGCCTAAAAAGTGATGAAGTATCAGACCGGACGAAGATTTCGAAAGATATAAGAAAGTATAAGGGACAAGTTTATCACAGCAGAATATCAATATCGGATCAGTAATTACCCAAAAAAAAAAAGTTTATCACAGCAGTACAGTCACCAGCTATAGGATTATGCAACTCACCAGCAAAGAAATTGCCACAATGCTTGTTTTAATTGAGATTCTTCGCTTGCTTTCGGATTCCTCTAGCTTCTCTATCCACTTCTCAACCTACAATTTTGAGAGAAAAAGAGAAAGAAGTTGAAGATTTAGCAACAGGCTTACTACGAAAGCTGGTAGGCCAAAATGATGGTAATCCAAAGCTCCAGTAATTACTGTGGGATGATAATAAGCATAAATCATTCCAATGATCCAGACATAACGGTCAAGGCCTGATCTGAATTGCCATTCATGTAAACGTGGCAAATTTTGTTTTGCTGGATCAGTGTAACCTGCCATTACAAAAAGTATTATGTATATGTCTGAAACAGCATATCTACAATGTGATATGTGATGAATAGAAGAGCAAAATAAATTACAAACCTAAAAGGAATGCCAAAGGACTCCAGAAAATATCAAAAACTCCAGGGACTTCCCAAATCAAGATAACCACCAAAAAACAAGCTACAATCTTCACAGCCATCACGGATCCTATCTCATTGTACTTATTAAAAATACCAAGTGCTCCATACACCATAAGAGTGAAAAGCGTGTGCATCGGGCAGATATAGTAGAGCATATAATCATTATTAAGAACAATACAGCAAAATGCCACAAAGAAGTTTAACCGCCACATCATCTGCAATAGAACAGAAGAAATTTTTTTATTTCTGAATTAAAAAAGAAAACCAAGATGGAAGGAAGAAATAATCTGTTACAGCAAAGATGACACAAATCTACCTAATCATCACTTCACCTGAGCAAACCGTACAAGACTAAAATCCTTCCGAATGTAGTAATAAGAAAAGTTCCCAAATCCAGTCATCCAAACATATGCAGCAATGAACATACGTATGGCATTGTACATCTCCAATGCAGCAAAGTAGTGGTACATTAAAAATAGGACCTGTTAAAAATGATAATAGGAAGGACATCAGAAAAAAAAAAAAAAGAAAAAAAAAAGGGTAGCCTTCGCTTTATCTTGGTAAAAGGAAATTTTATCCAATGTACATGGAATACCAACCTGCATCCATCCTTTCCACTCCTCAGTTTGATGCCGATTAAGATAAAGTAAAGATTTTCCAGAAAATACTGATTTGTCATGGTGCCGCTTGAGAGAAGTCATAGCTGAAACTATGATCAGAAGAAAGTAGAGAAAGAGAAAAAGGTCGCGGTTGTATTTCTGTCAAAGTGAACAAATAACACACAAAAAGTATTAGTAAATTGTGTTTTGATGTAATTTTGTTCTCTCAACACGAATACCTAATAGAAACTTAAAAATCAGAGAGGTGAAACAATGCTCCATAGGAATAAAATTTTACTAGAACTGTATAAAGTAATGAGGCAAAGCAATAAAATGCAAGAGTATTTTGTCTAGTTGTTAAGCTTGAATAACTAGTTATGATCCATGGGTTGCAAAAATGAAGACATAACATAAACCACTGCCAGTCAAGAAAAGAAATGATTAATCTTGAAAAAGATTGCTCAAGAATATAAGCGTAGAAAAGAACTATCTAAGAGATCGTATGATGTTACATAGGAAAGAAGATGAAAGAACATAAAGTGAAGACTTATACAACAACAATTAGATGGAGAGTTACATACGAGAAGGTACAAACTACTAGCACTCTAGAAGCAGCATATTTATCTTAGCCTCCGTATTGGCTAAAAAGAAGAGTGCTAAATAACAAGGGGCACAAGAAATGTATGGGATTATGCTCATCCTTTTGTATTGAAATGTATCAGCTAACGAAGCACTCGCTACTTCAGGGTCTAGGGAGGGTCAAAATGTACGTAGCCTTACCCCCGCAACACAAAGAGGCTGTTTCCGTGTTTCAAACCTGTGACCACCAGGTTGCATTATGAACCTTACCGTCACATCAAGGCTCACCCTCTATCCTTTTGTACTGAGAACCACAGAGAAATTATACAGGTTCCTCAATCATCATAAACAGTCTTTGCATCTGTAACATATGACGATTGAATGACCCAAATGCCCTGAACTTTTAAAACGTTAGGTACCTTATATGTAGTTTCGTTAAATGCTGGGTCAGATGTAATTTATCCCACCCAAAAAGAAAAAAAAATTATATATATATATATATATTGATTAACTTTGTCCAGCAGTAGCTACAAAAGCATTGTCTTCAAATCTTGATTGTACGTTTGGACAATGTTAACAGTTCTTTTAATTAAAGGAGAGAATCCTGGGACATGCTTGATAATAATGAATCAATGATTTAGGTCCTAAAGGAAATACCCGTCAACTAATCAAGACACAAAATACAGGAATTCAATTGAGATGAGACACCAATTGTGTCATGTGCACAAGGCATTTCAGCTTTTAGGTGTGAATGTAGAAGACCTCCACAAGTCCTCGCATTACACATGTTGTAAAAGTTCTCTTATCCATCCATGCGCCTGCATGGTGAAGGTCGTTGCAAGAGAACTAGGTTCTACAGAAGCCAGAAAAAGGAAAAAGCGGAGAAACGCCAGAAGCAAGTTAGCATCACTGATGGAAAAAAGAGAGGTTCTGTGAGATTCAATTATAAGAGACCCTAGTCTCATTTCTCCCTTCCCTCTTCTCACTTCCTCTTCCTCGTACTTCATGTTTTCTAATCAGGATAACAAAATTGACAACTAAAATAGTAAATATAACTAAATGATATCTTCAAAAAGGGCAGGCCACAAACAATAATAATTAACCTTCAAATTAATGTAAAGAGAAAACTGTAACTGTTCTCTGGTTGATAGAGTTGACCATTTGAATTGCCAAATCAAAAGTTATGGTTGCTACCAAATGGGGAAGTTAGCACTTGAAGTTTTTACATACACTCCAGGATTCAGTCATGCAACTTTTAATGAAGCAATAGATCTTATGTACAATGCTTCAAGATTTATTAAGGGCACTGAAACCAGGAGTGCTTTAAATTAGATGCACCTTGACCAGGGTAGCTTTCAATTAGATGCACTTTGCATGTTTTCTCTCATGGTGTTCAAGCACATTATATGTATGCCATTGCCAAAGCCAAGTACTTCCCTCTATGGGTATCAATCACAAAGAGATAATGAAAAATCATGAGAAGAATATAACCAGAGAAAAGGGAGGAGCACCTTAGTGGACTCTCGAAACAAGTCTGTGCGATCACATAGGTAGAAATAGATCAGAATGGCTCCAAGTTCAGACCTACATGACATTGCATGATTTTAATGAGAAATGATGAGCTATCAATTGTGTAAGAATATTGTTTATGAAGAACAATGGCTTACATGGTCCTCAAAGTTGCACGGTTCTCCAACAAGAACAAATCATCCATACATAGAAACCTAGAAAATCATGGCAACCAGACATAATAAAATAAGTCAGACCTCCATCAAGGCTCAAGATGAACTTCTATCAGGATAAAGTATTACCAGTTGTCTACTGACCTTATTATATTTGCTTTGACAGATGAATTGTGAACCCTTACAGATGCTGATCTTGTAAGGCCCCCTTCCAGCAAAATGGTTCGATCATCATCCTTAATTGTCTCATTACCCACTTCAACCAGATTGAAATCTGAATGGCTGTTATCAAAGAAGTATCAAAAGCTTGAACAGGTATGTTCATGGACCATTCAGGAAGTTGGGAGAAGTAGAGAGCACACACGCACAGGCACACAAAGTGTTTTAGGAAGTAAAAACATAATAATACAGCTAACTTTTCCAGCTATGATTATTTTTAACAGAAAAAAATATCTAGTATATATATTTTTAAAATAATATCACAATAAATTATAATTTTATATCCACAATGAGTTCCATCAGTGATTCATTTACAAGTAAAACAAACTTCTTGGGTTCCTATACAGATCTAGTGAGAGTTGTTAGTAAAGTTGATACTAAGGAGAATGGACCCATTCACTGTGGTCCATTCTCCCCTACAGTTAGCGGTATCGACATAAGGTGTTGAGGTTGATAAGAAGATTGCTTTGATTAAGTCAAAGCAGAATTTAATCAGTGTTTAAGTGTTTTATTTTATCTATGAGTCGTTAGTCCTCTTTACTTCTGATCTCTCTATGTAACTGGGACTTCTTGTCATGTTGACATGTAGAGTTTCCCTTCTCTTTCTAATCTCTATTGTAAATAAGACTTCCTCACATGGTGACATGAGGAAGTCCTATCTTATCTGGTGCAATCTCTTTCAGCCCTCAGGAGGGAGAACAGATTACCAATCGGTTCTGCATTGTAATGCAGAATTGACTCTTCTCTCTCCTCTCATTCTTCTCCACTTTTCTCTCTCTCTCTCTCTCTCTCTCTCAGTTCTCTGGTTCTTGGTTACTTTAGTTTCTTTTTAGTTACATAGTATCATAGCTTCATGGAACAGATTAATCATTCTCTTGATTGCTGGTTTGATAGTCTTCTAAGAAGCTCACTTTCTTCTTGGTTGCAGCAACCTATGCTGTCTTTCTATTGTGTTTAAGACCCAGTTTGTAATGTCACAAAGTTGAAACTGCGTATGTCTACTACTGCTGCTGATTATACTCCTGCTCTTATCAACTGCTGCTTATCTGTTACTGTCGCTACTGCTCTGTGGCTGATCTGATCAGTTACTATCTGCTGTTCTATTTCAACCACAAGCAGATCTGTTCTGCTGATATGTTACTGTCGATATTTATCTTCTGCTGCTCTATCAGTTACTTCTGAACTGATCTGTTCTATTACTATCTGCTGCACTGCTGATCTGCTGATCCGTTGCAGTACTGATAATCTACTGCTACTGCTGCCACTGCTGTCTCTTATTTTCTTATTCAATGAAAGAGTCCAAGTCTTCATTGGATGGTTCGCATTCTCACTTTCATGTGATGATTACTACTATTAAACTGCATGGTGTTTCTAACTACCTATTATGGACTCAAGCTGTCAAAGCTTACATCCACTCCAAAGGTAAAACTAAAATATCTTAGTGATGACCCTCCATCCAGTAAGACCAAGGAGGACGATGTCATTAAGGCTTATGATGACAGGATGTGTGAAAATTCCACTCTCCAAACCTGGTTGTGGAATAGTATTGATTCATTTGTTGTCTCTAATGTTATATTCCATAAAACTGTTAAGGCTATATGGACAGACTTATGTGCTAGCTATGCCCAAGACAAAAATCTTTCTCATATTTATGACCTATATGAGAAGATGTTTACCTTCTCCTTATGCAACAAATCTCTTAATGAGTATTTTAGTGGCTTTAAGGGCATCATTGAGGAATTACAGGCAGTCCAGTGTCTCACTATTGATCTTGAACAACTCAAGGCACAAACAGCCTGAGTTTTATGTGGCCAAGTTTCTAGCTGGTCTTCCATCTAACTATCAATCTGTGAAAAGCCAACTACTGACAGGTGAGAAGATTTCTACCCTCAATGAGACATTCTTCCGTCTTCAACGGTTGGTTCCTTCTTCTCAAAGTGATTCTACTACTACAAGTAAAGATAATTCTGCCCTCTATGCTGGCCGAAAGTCGCCGGTATTTGGGCATCAAAAAAGATATTATTTTGGCGCACTCTTGTTTTTTACTTATATAATAATTTAGAATTTTTATATTTAGAAAAGGCCGCAGCTCAGGCTGAGGGTGACTTTGATTTGATTTTATTATTTTTTTGGTCTGGTCAATGTAATACTAAATTAAAAAACAAAAGACAACAAGTATTGTACCCATTGTGCGAAGACTAATCACAACATTGATACCTATTGAGACTAGTATGGCCACCTTGATTGAGCTTGTTACAAGACTCCTTCTATCACAATACCAGAACCAGGTTCTGGTTTGGTTCTGGTTTCGTGACTGAACCAGATCTTGTCCTGGTTACATCCAGCTTGGCATCAGACAAGATCTTGTCCTGGCCACATCCAGCTTGGTAGCAGCTTAACAAGATCTATTTAGGATAAGGTTTAGATTTGCCAATCAAATCTTATCCTCCCTTACATCAGCCATTGTAATTATAGTTATAGCTGTTTTAGTTTCCATGTTTGGCTGAGAATTATTGATGTAAATCTTTTTCCTCATCTATATATACAAGACGATAGGGAGGGAGAGCATCATCATCGATACTGCCCCCCCCCACACCCACAGCAGTAATTGATTCTCTCCTCTATCCTTTTTCTTCTCAATTGATTTTTGGTTTTCTTGTTACTGTTTTCTTTGTATTGACATTAGTTACATGGTACAGAGCGACACTAAATCCTTGGTTTCCTAAACTCTAGTGTTGATTTGATAAGCTTCTACCTCACTCTTTAAGGTAACTACTATCATTCTACTACTGCTCCTTGGCAATCGAGATCTTTTTTATATGTGTATTTCAATTGATCTCAAATATGTTTTGAACCTCTGCCTGCTACCACTATATCTCGATTGCTATGCTGCTGGTGTCGTACTACATGCTGTTCTGAACTCTGATGATGCTGTTGCCGACATTGTAATGCTGCCCAGATCCTTGAAGATTGGTTCTTCTCCCAACTTCTGCTGTTACTACTAAGATCTGTCCCTGATCTGGGTTCCTGTCTTTGCTGCCGAGAACCAATTTCTGCCTGTTACCTGCTACTGCTGGCTGCTTACCTTTGGTAATACCTTTCCTCCTCCAGAATTTATTGATGGGTGATTCTAAGGTTTCTGAGGTATAGATCACCACTATTAAACTTAAGGGTGTCTCTAATTATTTACTATGGGCTCCGGCTGTTAAGGCCTATATTCATTCCAAAGGTAAATTAGAATACCTCATGAATGATACTCGACCCAGTGATTCTAAAGAACCTGTGGACATTAAAGCTTATGACTCTTGGATGCGCTAAAATTCCACTCTGCAGACTTGTTTGTGGATTAGTATTAATCCTTCTATTGTTGCTAATGTAATGTTCCATAAAACTACTAAGGATATTTGGTATGGTTTACAAGAGAATTATGCTCAAGATAAGAACATCTGTCACATCTACGATCTTTATGAAAAAATGTTCACCTACTCTATAGGTGATAAAACCTTAACTGAGTATTACAGTGGTTTCAAAAGTATTACTGAAGAACTACAGGTTGTCCAGCCTCTCACTACTGATCTTACCAAGCTGAATGCTCAACAATCAAAATTTTATGTCACTAAGTTCTTGGCTGGTCTCTCTCCTAAATATCAGGCTATGAAAAGTCAACTACTTGCAGGTGCTTCTATCCCTACTCTCAATGAGACGACATTCTTTCGTCCCTAACGTTTGGTACCTCAAAGTGACTACACTACCAAAGATACCTCTGCTTTATATGCTGGCCGTGGCCGAGGCTCCTCCTCTAGGGGTGAGGCTCCTCCTCTAGGGGTCAAGGCCCCATTCGAGGGTGTGGACGTGGCACTTCCGGTCGGTGTCCTAGTCGTTGTACAGTTCTACCTATGATAAATCCAACATTTATTATACTCACTGCCACAAGACCAACCATAATGTTGACACCTGTTGAGAAAAGCTTGGTCGTCCTGACAAGGTTGATGCACTTGCCGACTCTGCTACAACTAAGGATCTTACTACACCTAAACATGCTCCACCTATCCATGGTCCACCATCAGCACCTGCTACTGGCACCACTCAATTGACAACCCAAATCGAGGCCTTATTATGTCGGGTTCAACAACTTGAGCAAGCTGCTCCATTCACAGTGCCACCCTGGCTCACACAAGTACCTCTGCCTTATTTTCTATATCCCCTACGCATTGGATCATTGATTCTAGAGCTACCTACCACATGACTGGTAAAACTTTTGTCTTCTCCTCCTTTACTGACACTCCTAAACCTGTATTTGTTTACCTAGCTGATGGTTCCTCCACTACTGCCTCAAGGCATGGACAATTTCTCTTACTCCTTCCATGTCTCTGTCCTCTATCCTCCATGTATCTAAATTACCTCTTAATTTTTTGTCTATTATTCAAATTACTAAGTCACTTAAGTGCTCTGCTACTTTCTTTCCTTCTTATTGCACCTTTAAAGATCTCAGGACCAGGGCGACGATTGGTGGTGGACTTGAGCATGCTGGTCTTTATTACTTGGAGGCTGGAGCATACTGAACCAATCACTACCGTTGCTACAACATACACTACCTCTATTCAATGGAACCACCAACTCGGAAACTTGTCTCTCCAAGATGAAGGCCATTAGTCCCAGTTGCAAATCTCTTTCTTCTTTACAATGTGAGGCTTGTGAGCTAAGGAAACATCATTGTTCCTCTTTCCCTTCTAGTACTACATCCCGAAATTCCTCACCATTTTCTTTAGTTCATTCTGATATCTGGGGACCTTGTCGTCTCCCGAACAGACTTAGTTATTTTTATTTATAACCTTTTGGGACGATTATTCAATGATGACATGCATTTATCTACTTAAAGACCGATCTAAATTCCTACATGTTTTTAAGGATTTTTATCAGGAAATTTCTACTCAGTTTGGTATTTCTATCAAAATTTTACATACTAATAATGCCCTTAAATATACTCAAACTTTTATCTCTAACTTTTGTTTTGCTCATGATCTTATTCATCATAGCAGTTATTCCTACACTCCCCAACAAAATGGGGTTGCTGAATGCAAAAATAGGCATCTTCTGGATATTGTCTGATCCCTTATGTTTCACATGAATGTCCCTAAATATTTTTGCTATAATGCTATTTTAACTGCTTGCTATCTTATTAATAGAAGGGAAAATTTCTCCCACCTCCCCTATAGGATACCTAAAAGGCAACCACCCCTTAACTTGGTACAAATTGTCTCCCACCTCCCCTGCTTTTGAAATATTCCTTCCCAATCAATTTGGTGATGGGAGTCATCATCACCAATATTATTAGGACAATAATACCCTCCAAATTGGAAAAAAAAAATTTCCAGAAATCTATAATATAATTTAAGAAAAAAAATTACAACTATAGAAAAGGCTGGAGACTAGCATATACAAGCCGAAAACCGCTACTCCCTCTCCTTCAACTACTCGCCGGAGAGGAATCGAAAAGTCCAGGCACTGTTCCGACAGCCAAAACCAACAAAGAACAACAAACAATAGAGATTATTACGACCAAGAAGAACCCTCTTTCCCCATAGAGTTTTGACATCTCCCATGCGAAACCAGTCTATGGGCCTGGTGATCAGTTCCGTTGCAACACCCTCACTCTCGCTCTCCCTGTTTGGATTCTTTCACGTCCCCCAAACCCCCTTTACAACCTTGTTCAAGTGAAATCACGAAAGATTTGCAGTTATCCGGCATGGGTAATTCTCTCTCTCTCTCTCTCTCTCTCTCTCTCTCTCTCTCTCAAGAATCACCGTGGAATTTGAGGGAGGCACAAGTATGCCTCTGCAACTCCTGATTTTGCAGAATTCTCTACCTGGCATCAATCATCTCGCTCTCTGGTTTTGCAGGGTTCTCCCATTATAGGTGAAATAATGGCTGCAATCCCAAATCAAGTGGATTTAGTGCAGGGTTATTCTACTACTACGTTGCTTTTAAACTAATAATGAACAGAGATAATAGATTATTGTAGGAAGGATTTTGATTTATTTCCAAAAAAAAAAGGAATGATTTTGATTATATTTATAAACAAAGAGCTATCAAAACACAGCTCTCTTTGATTTGAATATGGAAAATAGGGGCTCCGCTCCTTTATTTTTGTTTTCCCACACATCAACTCTATCCCTTCTCTCTCCCCATTGTTGTCTCAACCAATATCTGTTTTATGCGACAAAGCTATGTAACTTAAACAAATCCTATCAGTTTCTCCAGTACTATTTAACTTTAGCGTGCCTTTCGTTTTAGTTCTTCTCCTCCTCTGGCGGCACCGCCTCTAGGTCTACGAATCTGCACTTTTTTGTGTTTTTCTGATATGTATGGGTTTGTTTTATTTTTCTGGACCACCTGTCTCTCTGTTCTCTCATTGATCACTAGAAATGATATATATAGAGGAGAGGGGAGAGTCATAGAGATCAAAGGATTATGGTGGTAATGTCAGCTTTGGACGTGTTTCACTCAGTTTTCTACTACTGACTTGATCTTATCTCTTCACATTACTTTCTTGGTTCCTTTTATGGCTTCTACGTTAGGTAATACTTCCAATACCCCAGGTATGGCTTCTTTAAGTACATTAGACACTGGTCCACGTCTTCATCAACAGGTTTAGTCCTTTTTCACCAAGAGCTTAGGAAAATGACGATGACGATTTAAGGCTTCTTGGCTGTCGGAACAGTGCCCGGACTTTTTGATTCCTCTCCGGCGAGTAGTTGAAGGAGAGGGGGCAGCGGTCTCCGGCGACTGTTTGAAGGTGAGAGAGCAGTAAAAAAAAGGAAGAACAGGCTCGGTAAAAAAATCAACGACTGAGGTAGTTTTGAGAAAGCAGTAAAAATCGAGTAACTAAATGTGTTTTTATTTTTTTTATTTTGTAATTTATTTTCTTAAATTATATTATAGATTTCTGAAAAAGTTTTTTTTTTTCAATTTGGAGGGTATTATTGTCCTAAAAACATTGGTGATGATGAATCCCATCACCAAATTGATTGGGAAGGAATATTTTCAAAAGCAGGGGAGGTGGGAGACATTTGTGTCAAGTTAGGGGGTGGTTGCCTTTTAGGTATCCTGCAGGGGAGGTGGGAGAAATTTTCCCCTAATAGAATGCCTTCCTCTGTTCTACAGAATAAGGTTCCTTTTAAAATTCTTTTTCCCAATGCCCCCTTATTTCATGTTCCTCCTCGAGTATTTGGTAATACTTGTTTTGTCCATGTCTTGCACCCCAAATTGGACAAGTTTTCTCCTCGGTCTGTCAAATGCATATTTCTTGGTTACTCTCATACTCAAAAAGGGTACAAATGCTTTGACCCCATTACCCCATTACCCCATTACTCAGCATCATTTTGTAAGTGTAGATGTTACATTCTTTCGAAGACACACTGTACTATCCGGCACCGGGGCCTCCTATTGTATCACGCCCTACCCATGATCCTCCCCCTACCCCTTGTCACCTCTCCGAGTGATGATTCCAATACCCCACCACCTCCATCCCTACCGCCTTCGCAGGTCTCAAACGCCACTCCCCACCGGCTGCGCCACTGAATCCAACCTTGGCTTTGTGGTCAACCCTGACCTCTCTCTAGCTCTTCGCAAAGGTAAACATACTTGCACTCAGCAATTTTACTTACCTCTCCCATTGAGCGCTTTGTTACTACTGACCACCTTCCCTCTTGTCACTGTAACCTTGTTTTCTCCTCATCTTCTTCCTTTGTCCCTACCACCTATTCCCAAGCTTTGTCCCATCTAGGGTGGAAGGTGGCTATGGATGCTAAAATGGAAGCCTTGACTTCTTGTCAGACTTGGGTTTTTGTTGATCTTCCACCTGGCCACTCTGTAGTTCATTGTCGATGGGTGTTTATAGTGAAGCATAATCCTGATGGTTTTGTTGAACGGCTGAAAGCTCGTCTTATTCCAAAGGGTTTCAATCAGACTTATGGGGTTGATTATTTTGAAACCTTCTCTCATGTGGCTCGACTAAACTCTGTTCGCGTTCTTATATCTTTGGCTATCAACCCTGATTGACCACTCTATCAGATGGATGTTAAAAATACTTTCCTCTATGGTGATCTCCAAGAGGAAGTTTATATAGATCAACCTCCGGGGGTATGTTGCTCAGGGAGGGAATTCTACCAAGGTTTGCCAATTACTTAAGGCCATTTATGGACTCAAACAGTCTCCTCGTGCCTGGTTTGATAAATTCAGCACTATTATTACCCGTTTTGGGTTCTCTGCTTGCTACTTGGATCATTCGATATTTGTCCGATGTCATCACTCTACTGTTACTATTATTGCTGTTTATGTTGATGATATCATAATCACGGGCAATGACAACTCAGAGATCATGGAAATTAAATCTCATTTAAACAAGCATTTTCAGATGAAAGAATTAGGACTTCTTCATTACTTCTTAGGTATTGAAGTAGTTCGAAGCAGCGAAGGCATTAGTCTCTCTCAATGTAAATATGTACTCAATCTTTTCACTGAGATTGGTCTACATGGAAATAAGCTAGCCGAGACTCTCATAAATCCTCATCAGAAATTTGAAACTTGTGATAGCCATGACTACTTTGATGTTCATTAGTATCAACGACTTGTCGGTAAACTAATTTATCTTATTATTACTCGACCTGATCATTCCTTTGCAGTTGGAATGGTCGGTCAGTTCATGCAAGCTCCTAAGCTCATCCATTGGAAAGCTGCATGTTGTGTCTAACATTATCTCAAGAAATCTCCTGGCACAAGCCTTATTTATCTTCGTCACCACCATATTGATGTTGTGGATTATTCAGATGCCGATTGGGCTGGCGCTGACGGTGATCGACAATCTACCACTGGCTACTGTACCTTTGTTGGTGGCAATCTTGTCAGCTAAAGTAAGAAGCAAACTACTGTCTCTAAATCTAGTACTGAAGCTGAATACCGTACCATGGCTCATACAACTGCTGAACTATTATGGTTGAAGAACCTACTTCAAGAATTGGGATTTTCTATCACTCGACTCATGTCCCTGATGTGTGACAACCAGGTTGCTATCTACATTGCTAGCAATCCAATCTTCAATGAATGCACTAAGTACATAGAGGTGGATTGTCATTTTGTTTGTGATGCTATTATGAAGAAATTGGTTGTCAGTCCATTTGTCTCCTCTTTTAATTAGCTCATCGATATCCTCACCAAGCCTTTGTTTGGACCAGCATTTCGTCCCAATCGCTACAAGCTGGGTATGGGAGATCTATATACTCTAGCTTGAGGGAGAGTGTTATGAGACTCCTTCTATCACGATACCAGAACCAGGTTCTGGTTTCATGACTGAACCAGATCTTGTCTTGATCACATCTAACCTGGCAGCAGCTTGATAAGATCTGTTTAGGATAAGATTTAGATTTGTCAATCAAATCTTAGCCTCCCTTAAATCAGGCATTGTATTTATAGTCATAGCTGTAGCTGTTTTAGTTTCTATGTTTGACGGAGAACTATTGTTGTAAATCTTTTTCCTCACTTATAAATACAAGGCGATAGAGAGGGAGAGCATCATCATCGATACCCCCCCCCTCTCTCTCTCTAGCAATAATCGACTCTCCCCTCTCTCATTTTTCTTTTCTTTTGGTTTCTAGTTTTCTTGTTACTATTTTCTTTGTATTGATATTAGTTATAGGGCTAATTCTCTAATCAACTCTACAACCACTGATGATGCTCCTGCACTGGCCCCCAGTTTTGTAGCCCCTATACTTGCTCTAGTAGCCTCACTTTGGGGAATATGTCCCGTGATGTGGAATTATTACTTCGGCGTGTCCACCAACTAGAACAAGCATGTCCATCCACTTCCGCTTCCCTGGCCCACACAAGTACCACTACCTTACTTTTTACCACATCCCCTGGTCATGGATCATTGATTCTGAAGCCTCTTGTCATACGGACACTGCAACGGTTGTCCCTGTTTTCCTTATTGATGAGTCATCCACCCACTCAATAGGGCATGGAATGGTTCAACTTACACCTTCCATGACCCTGTCCTTTGTTCTTCATGTTCTCAAGTTATCTCTTCACCTTGTTTCTATTAGTCAACTCACTAAATCCCTTAATTGTTCAGTCATGTTTTTCCCTTCGTATTATGTTTTTCAGGATCTCAAGACCACGCAAACGATGGGTGGCGAACTTGAGCAACCTAGACTTTACTACTTGGAGCATACTAGACCGACTACAACGGTTTCTGCCACCTCCACTACTACCACTCTACTTCAACGGCATCACCACCTTGGCCACCTATCAACCTCCAAGATGAAGTCCATTATATCCCAGTGCAAGTCTCTCTCTCGTCTAGAATGCGAAGCCTCTGAGTTAAGAAAACATCAACGCTCCTCTTTTTCTACTACCCTGAAATCTCCAAGTTCTTTACTTTTCTCTTTAGCAAATTCTGATATTTGGGACCCTATCATATCCCTAATAGACTAGGTTTCCATTACTTTGTTAGTTTTGTAGACGATCACTCCATGATGACCTGACTTTATTTACTTAAAGATCGTTCCAAGTTTCTTAATGTATTTAATGGTTTTTACCAAGAAATAAAAGTTCAGTTTGGTACTATTATCCATGTTTTCTTATTGATAATACCCTAGAATATACTCAATGTGCCGTATCAAACTTTGTTTTTTCTAATGGCATGATTCAACATTCTAATTGCTCCTACACTCCCCAATAGAATGGAGTTGCTGAACGTAAAATCGGCACCTTATAGAGGTTCGTCGGTCTTTAATGTCTCACATGCATGTCCTTAAGTATTTTTTGTGTCTACCTATTCTTATTGCCTGCTATATTATTAATTGTATGTCTTCCTATGTCCACTATAACAAGGTTCCATACTCTATCATCTGTCCTACTGCTTCTTTATTTTTTGTATCTCTTCATGTATTAAGCACTGTCTATTTTGCGCATATGTTACAGCCTCAACCGGATAAACCATCTCCCCAGTCCGTCAAGTGCATCTTCCTTGGTTATTCTCGAACTCAAAAAGGCTACAAGTGCTATGACTCAATTACTCACCACCACTTTGTCAGTGCTGATGTTCTTTGAGAGTACACCATACTACCCTGCCATTCCACCTCCTACTGCTCCATCATCACGCTACCATTGGTCGCCCCTTGTGATGACTCACTGGACTCCACCGCTCCACCACCTCCTTTGCAAGTATATCAGCGACACAAGAAGTTTGGTCCTCCTACTCCAGTTCTTGCTTCGTCTTCCACTTCGCCTGCCCCTGGTACTGCGATCTCCCTAACCTGCCGATTGCTCTTCGTAAAGGTACGCATACTTCTACTCTAATTGATCGTTTTGTTACTACCTCTCATCTCCCAGTCTATGCCCATAACCTTGTTTTATCCCGATCTACCAACTTTGTTCCTTCCTCCCACCTCCAAGCCTTATCTCATCCAGGTTGAAAAATGGTTATGGATGTTGAGATAGATGCCTTAGTTTTCCGTTGGATGGAAACTATGGTTGACCTGCCTATCGGGAAAGCTATTGTACGTTACTGCTGGGTCTATGCTATTTAGCATAATCCTGATGGCTCTGTTCAGCGCCTTAAGGCACACTTGGTTGCTAAAGGGTTCACTTAGACATATGGCGTTGATCACCTGTTGCTCGTCTCAACTTTGTTCGTGTTCTTATCTCCTTGGTTGTCAATTTTGATTGGCCTCTCGTGATTAGCCTCTCTCTTGGATGGATGTAAATAATTCTTTTATGAATGAGGATCTCCAGGAAGAGGTTTATATGGATTAACTTCCAGAGTATGTTGCTCCGGGGGGATCTCTACCAAAGTTTGCAAATTACACAAAGCCATTTATAGGCTGAAACAATCACCTCGTGACTGGTTTGAAAAAATTAGCTCTTTTATTACATGTGGTGTCTCCCCATGTTACTCTAACCACTTTGTTTTTGTCTAGGACCGACATTCTAGAGTTGTTATGATAATTTTGTAGATTGATGACATTATTATTACAAACGATGATACATCTGGAATCACTGAGGTAAATCTTATTTACACAAACATTTTTAAATGAAATATTTGGGCCTCCTCCATTATTTGTTTGGCATTGAAGTTATTTGGAACAGTAAGGGAATCAGTCTCCCTCAACAAAAGTATGTACTAAATCTGTTAATTAAGTCTTGGTTATTTGGTTCTAAAACGACTGACACTCCAATGGATCTTCAGCAAAGTTTGAGCCCAATGACAATGAAGATTTTGCTGACTTACACCGATATAGGAGGTTTGTCAGGAAACGTATCTATCTTACTGTCACTAAACCAGATATCTCCTTTGTCTTTGGCATTGTAACCCAGTTCATGCAAACTCCTAAGCAAATTCACTAGGAAGCTACCATCGTATCTTAAGGTACCTCACGAGGTCTCCAGGCAAGGGTCTTATTTATCTCCATCATAAAAATATAGGTTCAATCGGGTACTCAATGCTGATTGGGAAGGAGCTGATGGTAACAGACAATCTACCACAAGTTACTATACCTTTACTGGTGGTAATCTCATCACGTGGAAAAGTAAGAAACAAAATATTGGGCACGGTCTAGTGCTGAAGTTGAGTATCGCGCCATGGCTCATACTGCAGCTAAACTTATGTGCCTGAAAACTCTCCTTCAAGAGTTGGGGTTCCCAGTGGTTCAACCAATGAAGACGTTTTGAGACAATCAGGTTGTTATATGCATTGCCAGTAATACTGTCTTTCATGAGCACACCAAGCATATTGAAGTTGATGTTCATTTTTTTTGTGATGCTGATGAGAAGAAATTATTGGTCACCCCCTTTGTGTTTTCCTCTAATCAGTTAGCAGATATTTTTACAAAGTCCTTATTTGGTCATGCATTCCAACAGAACTGCTTCAAGCATGACTTGGGTGACTTATATGCTCCTGCTTGAGGGGGACGTTAGTAATGTCGATACTAAGGAGAATGGACCCATTCACCATCGTCCATTCCCTCTACAGTTAGCGCCATCAACATAAGGTGTTGAGGTTAATAAGAAGAATGCTTTGACTAAGTCATAATCAAAGCAGTGGCAAGCAGTGTTTAGGTGTTTTATTTTATCCCTGAGTCCTTAATCCTCTTTACTTCTGATCTCTCTGTGTAACTAGGAAGTCTTCTCCACTTCTCTCTTTCTTGGTTCTCTGGTTCTTGGTTACTTTAGTTTCTCTTTAGTCATAAGAGTCATAGACTTACAATAACAATTTGACTATGGAAATAGTCGCATTAGACTTCTATGTACTATGAACCACAACAATCACAGTCAAGCAATCCAAAGCAAGATTCTAAAATCTCTGGTGTGTTACAAATGACTTACAGTTTAGAAGGAGATGAAGACTTTTTATATTCCAGGATCTCAGAATATATCCATGCAATAAATACTGGGGCTATTCCAAGCAAAAAAGAAACCTGCAACATAGTCAAATTAAAGCATAACTACAGATTGCAATCAAGCTTTAACATGGAACATGTACTGAAAAGAGAAGGACCACACAAAATGTAACTACACACAAATAGGGGCATGAGAAAATCTGTGGTGCACAGATAGAGGTAAAAAAGCTGAAAGCTAACAAATATAAAGTTTTATAGTTCATCCAAATATATACATGCTTATATATATATATATATATATATATATATATATATATATATATATATATATATATATATATATATATATATATATATATATATATATATATATATATATTGTATGGATGTCATAGTATATTATAATAAGGGAAGGTGACCCGATGGTACTTGTTCACACGGCCACCAAAATTTGGTGCGCAGGTGGGTCGCACTTTCCCCCATCCACCTGTCAAATTTCAGGTGGAAGGAGTTCTCCAATAGCAAAATTGGAACATCAAAGAATGGATAGAACGTTGGGAAAAAATTTAGATGGTTTAATGTATAGAAAAGAAAAAGTCCAATACAAAGTGGACCACACGGTGGGACTACTCCAATCGAGGGGGCACCCCAGAATTTCATACTTTCTTTAACAAACAGATTCACTACAACGGTAGAATCACAATCCTTGGACATTAGCTTCCATCTATATCAATACATATCAGATTAAAAAAAGTGCATTTCAAATGAAAATATGATGGGTCTAATGCCTATTGGGCTATGCCATTTTTCTAACTCTTTCCTCTGAGGAGAAACAGAACCATTTCAATTTGGTCAACACGGAGGAACAGAGCTTTCAGTTGACTTGCTAGTGTCATTAAGATAATTATTCCCCACACAACATTTTTTTGGAGGGATTGAATTGCTAATTGACCTAAGGAAGTGTTATTAGGGAAATCATCCCACACCTTTCTTTTTTATTTCTTCATCTGCACTATAGACATTGTAATCATCCTCCATTCCTGCTCATCTCTAAATATGCATAATTCACAATCTCCAATCTGACTGAGCACCTTGAGTAACACCTCAATTAGTTGGAACTTGTTTTCACATCATGGTCAGAGAGAGTCAAGGACACAATCTCACATACTGGCAACCTTGTTAGTGATAATGTATTCAATTTGAGTAGAATAATTGTCTCCATTCCGAAATATTATATCTTTCTTATTAAATTTTTTTTGGAAGAGTACACAATATCTGATTCCTAAAAATATTTCATTTCTTTCCATTTAGGTCTCCAACCTTATATTTAGTTTACCTGGTAGGTGCCACTAATAACTCAAACTGTGAGACACTTGAGGATGCTCTTCCTTGCCAGGGAAATACACAAGGGATTTCAACAAAACGTTCACCATCCAACACCACGTGTGAATTTACTTCCGGCCTTGTCCTCTAAAACTCAACCAAATTTGATAAACAAATTTCCAATAGGAGAAGCTATAGTATAGTTAAAATTGGATAATCGCTTACAAAGTGAACAGAAAAACCATATTCAATTTACGATCTAATCATGTCTCTAGTTATTTTAGAAAATAAGCAGTGTTCGAATCCAGAGAAAACGTTTATAAACAAGTCCGATATAATAGTAAAATACTTCTCAAGATCACAATATCCCATGATCTCTTATGGGAAATGCAGTGAAAGCTTCAAAATTGAATACGAAGAAACAATTGATATAAAAACAAACAGAAGCCAAAGGTGCTGTTTCAGCATTCGAACATCAACAGCCCACGAAAAAGTCAAACAAGAAAGAACAAAGAAAAGTCATTTTTACAGTAAAGTGAATTGAAGACGCGTACCTGACCCGGAGTCACAGGTCCAGAAGTCACCATTGTCTTTCTGTAAATTAAATCACATCGAAATTCTTAGAGAAAGAAATAACAATTCAACAGAATGAGGTAGCAGCAAGATCAATGAAACCAGAAAGAGTACCAGTGGAGAGGGCTCAGAATCTTGTTGATACTTGACAGTGATCTCTGCAAGATCGTCATTAAAACGAGAAGAAAACCCTAATAAAATCGTAGTGCCTGGGAGATCTGAATTTACAAGCAACACTAACAACTAGTACAACAACAGAAGACAACAACAACAACAACAACTTAGCCTTTGCTTACAAAACAGAGAAACTGTTGGGAGCCACGTCCCTCTCTCACAGGTAAAGACCAACCAACCGTTGATCCCTGTTTTTCCCTTCCTTGCCTCACAAGAGAGATTTTCAACCCAACCAAACACAGAGACATACACAGAAACATTGAGACGGAAGAGGTGAACATATCACGGTGACTATTTGATTCATCTCTAGTAATGAATCCTAACCGTTCGATTTTCAAAGTAGAAGATGCGGCTGTATACGCTCTGGTTCGTCGTTCGTCCCCGCACGGTTAATTAAGGCAGTGGTCTCTTCACTCTCGTTGATCCACCATTTTGGAAATTTAGGGCCACTATCGTGTGTAGCTTTTTGGTGTAGGAGATTTGATTCTGATCATTGAGAATGCATTCCAACATGTGACTACTAGAGTACTATAGACGTTTTTTTTCCAGAAATTTATCAACTTTGTAAGAAAGTAACTGTGGGCTCCACTTTGTGTATTGAAGGACCTGGATCCTCTCCAGTGGTCCGGTCACACCAGCCATTGAACAGGCTGGGATCAGTCTTCATGTAAAATTTTACTGTTTAATTTTAACAAAAAATTGAAAAATTCAATGTTAATTTTCAAAATATAAAAAATATAATGATTTCTAGGGAAAACAATTCAGTCTTACTTTTATTAAGGAAAAGGAACTTGTTTTTTCTTCGATGTAGTGAACCAAATATTAAAAAAAATTACATATAAAATGTATATTACATGTAAAATTTTACATATCAATACTAGCAAAACCTGTATGAAAATGCATGGATCCTAGGAGCCCAATATGATAGTTAGACTTTTTTATTTAGGTTAAGAAGAAGGAAAGTCCTCCAGTCGTGGCATACAAATTATCAATTAAACTAATGAACAAGGAGGGCAGAACCTAACGTAAACTTGAATTTTATGATCCAAAATGTATGTTCCGTTTTTGAACTTTAGTTGGTTCAGTGTATATATAGGGAGTTTATCAGTCTTTTACTGATCATGAGTTTTGCAAACTTGTTAAAGACAAGGAGGTGATCAAACCAACCTTAATAAAATCTTATCCACCTCCAATGCGAGAAGCCCATATGTTAGAGACGAGCACTTGGTCATGTTTGAGTGTCAAGAAATGAAAAAAAAAACAAAATATAAGAAGATAAAAATAATGATGAGACACATGTTGACAATGATATCAACATGAGGAAACCAAACTACCACCACTCGATGAGTGACAGCTGGTAACTCTTTAATCTAATGGCCCTAACATTGATGTAGTAAAATTAACGATTATAAACTATTACACATTGAGAAACATACATTGTAGAAAAAAAATTCAAAGTCCCGACTTGATGTCAATCATCTGCGTGAGTTTTGGCTACTTCAAATCCCGACTAAACTCTCACGAACTACAAACATCAGTTCTAGCATTCAGAATGGCGGAAGCAGCAGAGGTGGTGGCATTGGAATCAATGAAGAACCGTTGTTCAAATTCTCTTCACCTTCGTATAACTTGCTGCTTGTCTTAGTCGGCAACAGAGGTAGCCAGCCACCGGCCGCAAAGTTACTCTTTAACATGCTACTCATATTCGTCGGCAATGGAGGTAGGATAAATCTTATGATAGTTCTATTGGCGTTGGTTTCCATAATTTGTCCCTCTATATGCTCCATTTGCTGTTCATCATGATGTCCTTGCTTGACCGAGTCGCCATCTACTCCATTCTCCAGATTTTCTTCACCTTTTTCCACTTTAACTATTGCTGCTAATGCGTTTCCTTGCATTTCTAAGTCTCCATTTCTTCTGGATTGGATGGTTCTCCATTTCTAAATAATATGTAACTGGTGTTGCTTGCATGACCAAGATAAACTAATTTTTGCCATAGATGATGAAACACAGAGATCAAGCAAATCAAAGAAGATATTGATGTAGGTCATTCATAGATCAAAAATATATGAGAGATGCATAGCTAGTCAGATCGGAAATAGACCGGATGATATGAAGAAGATGTGTCTGTTGGAATATTATGGGCTTAATTACATAATAAATTAATTAGTGGGAGTTAATATCAATTAACAAGATAAGACTGGTTTGGTTTGTTTCATCATATGATTGGCAACCTTAATCCTATTGTAAGAAGAGAATTAGGATAATGATACTATTCAATAAATACTGACTTATTAGTGTTGTGAAAAATCTTTTTGCTCCCATTAGTAAGAGATTTTGGGATATCTTTATTGGGAATAGTCCCACATTGCTAATGAGAATGGAATCCTATGGTCTTATATATGGAGAGTCCCTCCACTTACTAGTTCAAACTTTTAAGTTGGAAACTTGACATGGTATCAGAGCTCTAGGTTCCCTCTCATAAAAAAAAAAAAAAAAAAAAAAAAAGAGAGACTATATGTCACCCAAAGAGTGATGAATCACCCAAAAAGAGGGACTATATGTCACCCAAAGAGGGATTAGTCACCCAAAAGAGGGACGATCAACCTCTCATAATAACCCTAAAAAAAAAAAAAAAGAGGGACTATATGTCACCCAAAGAGGGATCAGTCACCCAAAAGAGGGACGATCACCCAAAGAGGGACTATATGTCACCCAAAGAGGGATCGGCCACCCAAAGAGGGACCGGTCACCGAAAAGTGTCATGTATTGTCCTCATATACCACATGATACACCCCCCCCAATGGTGGGGTTATATGTGAGGGTGAGTATTGGGAATAGTCCCACATTGCTAATGAGATTGAAATCCTATGGTCTTATATATGGAGAGTCCCTCCACTTATTAGTTCGAACTTTTAAGTTGAAAACTTGACAATCTTCTGAATGTTATAGAAGATTGTGATAAAAAATAGAACAAAACTTAAGAGTGTAAATGAAATCAATATTCAAAAATAGGTATGTCTTTATCATTTATTGTTTATAAAGTCTACCAATGGCATCATCACTAGTTACTTGTAGAAAAATGGCATTGGAAATTGATCGGATTTCTTGCGGGAAAATGGTGTCAAACATGAGAATTGATCATCTCCACTTTCTCTCTGATCCTCTTTACTCTTTGTTTTCTCCGTTTTTTTTTTTTTTTTTTTTTTTTTTTTTTTTTTTTTCAACAGATCCTGCTCAGCTTTATCCTTGCTTTTGAGGAGATTTCTCTCTAAAATAAAAATCTGATTCCACTGATTAATGGTACTCAAGAAACAAAACGTAACACTGAAGCAAACAAACTATATGGAGCAAAATGGAGAGATCATCACTGTCGAAATTTATGCCGGAACCGATCAGTAAATATATTATTTTGTTGGATTGAACAAAGATAGTATGAATGCCGGTCAGACCAGTTGGAAACGCAGAATTCAGGTACTACGATCTACTTTTGCCGAAGAAGTGTAAAAATACAGTAATATACCGGATTTTAAATCGACCAACATAAACTTTTTTTCTTCACCTCCTCTATTCTTTAGCAGGGATATTCAGATGTTATACCAGATCAAAAGCTACACAATTTTGACTGAAATTCAATAATGATTGATGACGCCGCCGGACGAAATCCGTAAGATGCTCTTGAAGGAAGTTCTTGAGCGGACATGTTCAAGATATCAACTCAAGTCGCATGAGCCACCCTTACTGTTGCAGAATTAGAAGAATCGATCCAAAAATTTATCGAAGAGCTCCATCGAAGCAATCAAAGAAAATTGCAGGAAAATATTACGAACCAGATCAGAAAATTAGATGAAAACTGCCGAACATACCTACGAATTATATCGGAAAAAACTTTGCTTCACCGCCTCGCTCGCTCCCCATTGATTTCACCATCTCGATCCCTATCATTTCATTTTCTAAAATCCAGAGAAAGAAAAGAGAGTGAGGAGAGTGTAAAGGTGGTTCATCTTGTTTCCTAGTGACCTCTACCCCAAAAAGTCCTCAAAGCCAAACAAATCGTCAATGGGATATGAACCCATTCTGTGAGACAAGCATCATGGTAGTGTTGCTGAATAACAAAGACAGTGCATACCCCAATCTCATGTATGTTTCTTCTATGTGTTGCTGTTTATAATCGTAAATTTACTACATAAATATTAGGACCACTGGATTAAAGAATTACAGCTTGGTTTCCTCATGTTGAGGATTTTGATTCATTTATATCTTTCTTTCATTCAATTTTTTCTTTTTCTTTTTCTTGATATCCATACATAGCTTTAGTGTAATTCAAAGATTTTTTTTTTTTTTTTTTTTTTGATTTTATCAGTTTCATTTACTTTATTTGAATATATACAAATTAAATTAAACTCAAACTTACCAGTCACTCAAACTAGGATTAATCGTTTAGATAAAATGGGTCCATTGCCTATATTGTTTGATTAAGTAACTTTCCTACAGTGGGTCCCCATGATGGGACCCATCAAATGGTTCCAGTCTTTTTAGAAGTAATTTTAAATATTGAAAAGATCTCAATACCAAATTAGTTGGATTTAGTTAACTTTAAGATTCTAATCTTCAAATGTATAAAAATTGAGACTCCATACATGAAATCTTATTTTATTTTTATTTTTTATTTTTGGTGGAATATAAAATTGGGAACAGTCTCCCTAAACAAACAGCGTAGGCTACACCCCTTTACTTTTTATTTTTATTTTTTATTAATTCATTTTAAGGGAGGCGATTTGATAGAGAACACTTTTTAAAAGGAAATTTTTGTGAATGATTAAATAAAGAAAGATATTATAGAACTTCAAGTATAGAGGAGTGAGGGGCTTTGCACCTTTTTTTAGGGTAAGATATGTTTCAGACTATGCCCCTCCTTAACTGAGAGGCAGACCAACCAAACCTTCTCCTATGTTTAAAGAGAGAAAAAATAATAAAAAAATCTCTATCAAAACATGAGCTACTCCAGTTGCTCAGGAAGAATCTATTCCTACATATATTGAAAAAAAGAACTAGTACATGCTACTGGCGTATATTTCTATCTTTATCTCTCTTCTTTGAAATGTGGATCTTTTTTTTTTCCGTCTCTCTCCTCCAAGTGATCGACTACTAGTTTTTCTTGTAATTCTATTTTCTCCACTAGCATATAAGATTCCAATATGTACTGGCAACTTGTAGATCCTCTTCCCTATAAAAATATATTTCTAGTTTTTTTTTCTTGACAAGTTTTTTTTTTTTTTTTTTTTTTTTTTTGGGTAAAAAGTAAATTCATTGAAAAGAAACAGAGGATATAGTCAAGGCTTCTTCAAAACACATCTTTTGAAGCCAAGAAATGGAGTTTGACCAGTGATGTATCCTCAACAACATCATTGTCTTCCTTGCCAGGGTATGGACCACCTGATTAGCCTCCTTAGAAATAATCGTAAAAGTAACTTTACAAAGGCTTCCAAGGTACACAATATCATCCAAAATAACTTGAACATCCCGGGGACAGAGAACCGAGGGATTAGTAATACAAGAAATTAAATCAGCACTATCCGATTCCAACTCCAGATTCGAAAAGCCATTTGCAACAACAAAATGTAGGCCCGCCCTAATAGCCAAAGCTTCACCCATGAAAGCACAAGAAGCTGAAATTATTTGAGAAATTGCAAGGAGAGGATTACCATTAGAGTCTCGAAAGATGAAACCCGAACAACCAGACTTGTCATCAGCACGGAAAAGCAACATCAGTATTCAACTTGGTAGAACCTGGGACAGGAGGTGACCACTTAGGGACCTTAGCCGACCAATAATCCTCCAGATAGGAAAAAGAAATATCAGCAGACTCCTCAAAAGCTTTAGTAGCTTGTCAAATAATTTCCACTGGGGTCCAATGTTTAAATCTGAAATAAAGATCATTTCTGCTAAGCTATAGAAACCAACAAATAAATGAGATCATAGAAGAGACTCTTCAAGCTGTCCGTTTAGAAACTGCAAACAACCAATCCCAGCTTGAATCCATTGAGAAAAGGTAAGTATAAGATCATCAAGAATCTTCAAGGACAGTCCTGACCCCCCAAACCCAACTGCTTTTGCATAGGGACAGTGCAACAGAAACTAATCCAAGGTTTCTGAAGAATAACCACAACGATGACAACAGGAATCAATAGGTATTTGCTAGATAAAAGAGCTGCCCCAGATGCTAGACCGTCAGCACAAACTCTCCAAAGAAAAGCCTTAATCATAGGCAAAGTAGGACAAGACTATCCTCTTCCAAACAAGTCTTGCAACCAATTGCCAAGAGTGAAGCTTAGAGGAGGAACCCCAATCCATATCCAAATCCTCTAAAATATTTGATATAAAATGATATGCAACTTTGACAGTAAATTTACCATGCTTATCCCCAATCCAAACCAAACGATCTTCTCTAGGAAAGAGAGATAGAAGAATTTGCAAAATGGCCTGTGAGACTTCAACTGAAAAAAGAGAGACAATCATATCCCTTTGCTAAGCATGTTGAATAGGATCCAATGAGATCAGCCACATAAAAAGCATTACAGTTAGGGGGTCTAAGATATCAAGTTTGAAATCTTTAATAGTTGGGATCCAAGGGTCATCCCATATTCAAATACAAGTACCATAACCCACATGCCAAACAAGCCCTAACAAAAGATACTTCCATTCTTCCAAAATGCTACGCCATGCCCAAGAGGGCTTATGTCCAAACGAAGCAGAAAGGAAATCCGTGGCAAGGAAATAGATTAGATTTAAGAAATTTGCCCCAACTTGAGCTAGGAGACTGCCACAATCGCCAAGCAAGTTTTGTCAGGAGAGTGAGGTTCCGGATATGGGGATTCCTAAAAACCAAGGCCACTACCATCCTCGGCAAAGTCGATGCCAAGAAATCCAAGGAATACCCTCGTTATCCCCATTAGACCAAAAGAAGTTAACAACAACCCTTTAGATGGTATGATGATGAGACAAAGGCAATTTGAAATGCATAGCAGCATAGTTGGAGATTGGTAAAGCAACAGACTTAAGCAAAACTTCTCTGCCAACATGATAAAGTAAAGTACTCTTCCAATTTGACAATTTATTCAAGGTTCGGTCACATAAATCATTGAAAAGATGCTGTTTAGATAGACTGAATTCAGTAGGCAACCCCAAATATTTAGCAGGTCCTTCCCCATACTGAATTTTAAAAACCCGAGAGAACCACTTCTTGAACCTAGTAAGGGTATTTGGACTGAAAGATAAATTAGATTTTTTGAGGTTTAAACGCTAGCCAAAGACATAACAAAAAAGCTCCAAACAAGACTTGAGCATAGTGACATTATGAAGATTAACAGGAGAAAAGAGAAGACAATTATCAGCAAACAATATATGGGTTAAAGGAATAGACCGATTTCGAATTTTAATACCTTTAATATTTCCCTCATCCACATAATGTTGAATAATCATAGACAAAGCATGGGCACAAAGAATAAATATAGCAGGTGATAAAGGATTGCCTTGACGGAGACCTCTAGTAGGGTAAACATGGCCATGTTTAGCACCATTAAAAAGGACAGTATAGGATACGAAAGTAATACATTGCATAACCAGCTTGACCCAAACAGGACTAAATTCCAATTTAACAAGAACAACCTCAATGAAGGTCCAATCAAGGCGATCATAAGCCTTTTGGAGATCAAGCTTCATAGCCAAAAAACAAGACTTACCTCTAGTCCTTTTCCAAATATAATGGAATGCTTCATGGGCCATCAATACATTATCTGAAATAGAATGATGGGGAACAGGCAGGCCGTGAGTGGGAAACAATACCATCTAGGAAATGGTTCAAACGGTTTACCATAATCTTAGTAATGATTTTAATAGGCACCCCACAAAGACTAATTGGACGATATTGATCCACAATTTTAGGCTGCTTTGTTTTTGGAAAAAAAAAAAAAACAAAGATAAGTCCTATTGAGATCAGCAGATAACATCCCCATAGTAAAAAAAAATTTCCAGTTTTTAAGTAGGCCTAGCTTTTCGGAGCTGCTCCCAGCTCACATTTATAAACAACAGAAACAATGGTCGATTTAATAAGAGACCAAAATGTTTGGAAAAAAGTAAGGGAAAACCATCCGGTCCTGGACTTTTAAGAGGAACCATACTAAAGAGGGCCTCTTTGATTTTGTCTTCAGTAGGCATGCAACATAAAAGCTCATTATCGAAATCACAAACTTTTGGGGAAACCATACTCAACAGAGCAAAGAGAGTTTCATGATTTGAAATATCTGAAGAATAAAGTTGCTGATAATTGTTTTGGATTACCTTAAAAACCTGATGATCAGAAGTAGTCCACCACCCAGTTGGGAGTTTGAGATGCAAAATATGATTATAATGCCAATGTTGCAGAGTAGAATCATGGAAAAATATGGTATTTTTATTCCCTCCTTGAAGCCACTCCACTAAAGATTTATGAGCCCACAGAAGCATTCCCGTAGTAAGTATTCATCCAATAATTGAATTAAATAAACCTCATCTTGCTGAGAGAATGACGTAGGAGGTTGGGATTGGATCTTAGGGGCATGTTTGATAAAACTTCTTCTCCGGATTTTGGATTCCATTTTAGAATTTGGATTCTACTTCAGGCTACTCCATAATTATTTGGGAGTAAAAAGATGTTTGATAACACATTTTCTGTAATAAATTGTAGAATATCTTTGGAACAAAAACATGTTTGATAAACACTATCCCCCCAATTGAAGTCTAGAAAAAAAACATGTTTGATAATGCATTTTCTATAATAGATTCTAGAGTATCTTTGGAACAGAAACATGTTTCATAAACACTATCCCCCCAATTGAAGTCTAGAAAAGTGGTGGTAGTAGTAGTAGGTGGTGGTAGTAGGTGATGGGTGATGGGTGGTGGTCATGATGGGAGATGGCAGTGGTGGGCGGTAGTGGGTGGTGGTCATGGTTGGTGGGTGGAGGTTGGTTGTAAGACCCGCACTCCACTAACCCGGTCTAACATGGGTTTATGTGTCGTAATAGGTCTACCCATCATAATCGGGCTGGAAGAGACAGTCGAATGACAAGCCACGCATTCAAGGTTTGAAACTGACAACTTTAACTTTGTCCGGTCTGACTAGTTGAGGTTGTCACGTCTCACGTATTGTGTAATCGGACAAGCATAAAATAGAGTCCAAATTAAGGAAACTTTCTAAGTTTGTTTGGACTACTCTCCTAAACGGGAGATGACTCTAAATAAGACGTTGCTCTCCCTATAAAAGGAGAATTCCCCCACTCTCTCTCACTTTTGATCAGTCATAAGCCCTAGCACTGAAAGGAGATCTGAGAGCAGAGCTGTGGGAGAAGAAGAAGCTGTGGAAAGAGTTCACCATTGGTTTCTAATCAATGTCGCCAAGGCACCAACGGTAAGTTCTTAATCTCTGTAGATAGGTTAGGAAGAATTGTACAGATGAATTGATGATTTCCTATATGATAAGAATTGTATTGATTAATTGTCCATAAGAATTCATCAATAAGAACGTAAGTCAGGACTAGGGTTACAATGAAGAACTTAACCCTAAACATGTTGTCGACCATATAACTACATAGGAAAAACCCTGGAATAAGTCGAAGGATCAACTCTAAGGAAAAACATAGAAGAATAACAACCTGGAGGTTGTCCAGTCTAGCTGATTGGTCACACCATAGCGAGATTGGTGATAGATCTGGACACTCTCGGGAAGTGTCTCAGGGTTGTAAGACCTGCACTCCATTAACCCGGTCTAATCTGATTAACGTGTTGTGGCAGGTCTACCCATTGTAACCGAGTCAGATGAATCAACTAGATGACAAACCACAAAATCAGGTATGGAAATCTATCAACTCAAAGCTTGTCCAGTCGAACAAACTGGGTTGTCCGGTCTGTGTATTGGAGATTGGATAAGCAACCGGTCAAACATAAACTAGTGTTCGAGTTTAGGAAAGTTTCCTAAGTTGGTTGGGAGACTCTCCTCATTGGGATACCACTCCCATTGGGAGATTGCCCTCCATAAAAGAAACAAACCTCTACCTTCTCTCACTCTTTTGATCATTCCCAAATCCTAGAAGTGAGAGAGAGAGTTGAGGAGAAGGCCGTGAAGGAGAAAGAAGAAGAAGAAGGAGAACTCACCGTTGGTTCCCAGCAACCATTGTAGAGAGACCAATGATAAGTTCCTTGCCTCTATTACTAGTAACTAGGATGTCTTGTGTGTGAGACTTGATTCATAGCCGTCGGGGGCGGTGATCTAATTTCTTACTGTATGAATCGCATAACGAATACTATTAAGGTTGTAGCGAACTCCTAACCCTAAGGTGTTCTTGACCTAGAATGGTATAAAATGGATCTTAGATGAGAGCTAAGGGATCGACTCTAAAGAAAGTCAGACTGGAAAACAACTTGAAAGATGCTCTGGAGGTTGTCCGGTCTGTGTTGTATGGAAGCACCCAGTAAGGGACCAGACAAGCTATCGGATGCTCTCGAAAAGCATCTTAGGATTGCCCGATCTATTGTTCGATCGCACATCATACAGTGTTGGATAGTCGATTGAACAATATCCAGAAGGCTAAAATGCTAGCCCAAACAGTTAGTTTGAATAATAGAAATTGATGCGAATTAAACCTTAACGTATTCTAACTGTGATTCCCAAATTGACACTGAGAGGAGGGGTCAATCAGTGGCCTATAAAATTCTTCCCAACACTGTGAGGCTTTACCAACTGTGAACTTTGTGCTGCCTTGAGCTGTTTAAATGCTTGTTTAACCTCTTTCACACACATACACATTTAATACACATTTCGTGTAGCACACTTTGCCACATAACCACAGGTAACAGTATCCTGTGGTTTGGCCTACTTAGTGTGCACACCCACCCTGCAGGCAAAACACTTCATATGCACATTCCATATTCATAGTCACACAACACAGAATATAATGTAGTTCACCAACATGATGTGTGATGGCTAGTATATGGGGCAAACCCTAACCAGGGTTTCGTATTATACCTAACACATTTCTTTAATGCTATGGTTGCTCCTACAACCTAGGTGCTACAACACCGACTACATTCTCAGCTATAAGTCTTAAGCAACAACCCTCAATTCTGTCAAGCCCCTAACTTGATAGGTTACAAAGATTTTGATAATAAATGGATTGATTACAAACCCTTCCCATACATCATAAATACAACAACATAAGGTTTGTGTGTGTGATTACCTTTCCAGCATGATCACGGCGTGTGTAGAGCTCACTAAATAAGCTTCCCAATCTCTCCAATGGTGGTGGGTGTCCTTTTTCACCAAGAATAAGAGTTTGTCACTCTCTCAATTTGTTTCACACAACTCTAACCACACAAGACACTCACAACATACTTACACTACCTCTGTCAACCTTTAGATAGCCATTAATGGTGAACAGAGGTAGGATCTCTTTTCTCCGAAGTGCCTCAAAATCCTTGTTTTGCCCAAAATTGCACTTTTTCCACTACCAAACTTCTCACAACCAGTTGTAATGGATAGATCTTGAAAAACTGAGAACATGGAGACTTGAATCAGCTCGAGCGGACATCGGATGGCCAAGATATGGCCATTAGAAGATTGGCCATTAGAAACATTCCAAAAGGTATCTTTAGAGATCATTCCATGTGTTGACGCAATACTATAGCACCGCTCCACTGATACGCTAGATCTTGGTGTCGAGCTCCCATTGGCAGAGTAGGGCATCTCAAGTATAATCCGTCGGATCAAGTAAAACTAGTAGGAAAGCTTCTGGGCCTTCTGATCAGTCTTCATTACTTTAGGCGCGATCGAAAAAAAGAAGGGCCATCCATTGGGATATTCGTCGCCGCCATATGAATGACGCACAACACCAAATCATTTCTGCCACTAAATAAAACTTGGATCATAGATTTAAACTGCATATGACCAATGATATCGTCCGCTGGAGAGTAATGGAGCATCGGCTGAGATACACTCAAGCCCGCCTTTTTGCAAACAGTCAAATCGACATATTCTTGATTAATCCTCCTTCACACCCTTGATCTTGGATTTCCTTCTTTGTGTATTACCCAAAATGCCCCTGATAAGACCAAAAATGGCCTCTATAAAAAACTAAACTCAGGGTAAGGGTGTTAGTTGGCCGGTCCGGGCCGATTGAACCGGTGTCGAGTTTTATAAGCCCAGCCCAAAACATGTCCATTAAGAGTTTGGGCTGAGGTGGGCTGCACTGGACACAATAACTAACGGGATGGTCCGGTGTCGATTTGTTATCGGGCTGGGCTTATTAAAGTGATTTCGGATTGGTTCGGTCCGGACCGAGCTTATCGGGCTTATCGGGCCCATTTTATATGTAAGTTATATAACCTATTTTATTATTTCTATCTATAAAATTAGTATCATTCCTTCTATATGTATGTAATTTAGTGAACTGTAACAATTAACATAATCTTTTCAACTATAGATTCACATAATCTTTCAGTTCAAGAAGTGAACTATAACAGTGTAACATAATCCATTAAAATTTAAAACCATTAAATTTAAGAAACTGGGCTCGGACGGACCTTACAGGTGTTCGGGTTGGGTATTGATTTAGGCTAGTTCGGGCTTCTTAACAGGCTGGTCCTGTCTGATTTCGGTCTGGACTGAAACGGTGTAGAGCTTTACAAGCCCAGACCTAAACTTGTCCATCAAGGCTCTGTCCGGGCTGGGTTCGGGTTATATTGGGCCAGCTCAGTCCATGCTATCGGGCCGGGCCCAGTTTTGACACCCTTAACTCAGGGTTTTCACTTACCTAGGGGTGCTTCTCTCCTTACATTTGGTTGAGCAGGTGGGAGGCACCCTACTGCTACGGTGCTCCTTGTACGCGAGCATAGGCAGAGAGGCTTATGGGGGCCTATTGGCTTATGGGCTTGCAGGCCTACTGCATGGCCTGCTGCCTGTAATAAGGCATGACTGCTGGGTAGGGGGTCTGGCAAGCTACTGGCTTGGCTGGCTTGCGTGTTGGGCATGCTGTCTACTGCAGGCCTTGCTGGCTTGCATGCTGGGCAGCTGGCCATAGCCTGTAGCATGTGAGTGGCATGGCTGTTGGGCTTGCTGGTTGATGCCTGGTGCCAAGGCCCTCAGCTAGGCTGGCTGCCATAGTGGCATGCCACCTAAGTGGGTCCCATCCACTCATATTCTCTCTCCTCCTCTCTTTTCTTTTTCTCTCTTCCTTCTCTCTCCTTTTTCTTTGACTACTTTCTCTTTTTTTTTTCTACTACTGCTTTCATTCTCTGTAAGACCCGCACTCCATGAACCCGATTTAAACCTCTATTTCATATTTTAACAGGCCTTCCAATCATAATCGGACTAGACGGGATTAGCGAATGATAATCAGATATGAAAACGGACCAAAATTGATGATAATTTTCATACCGGTTTCATGATACAAGTTTATATACTGATCAGTATGTTTGAGCTGGCAGACTAGTCAAATCTAAAAACTGATCTCTGTGGGTCCTGCTTGCCAAATCTCAATCCTAAAGACTTTCTTAAAGCTTGTGGTCTCCAGCCTGGCCACTAGACTCGAGCCCTATCTCTATACTGCAAGGAGCTATGCTAGGATAATGCCTACTGTGATGACATATAGGATTGGTTAGTTGTAAGCCCTCCCCAATAGGGGCTTACGTGTTGGTATGGGTAGGACATCAGGGAAAGTGTTGACGATGTGTGATCTAGATACTTTAGCTCTATCTCTATTCCATGGTGGGTGCATGTGGGGCGACAATGGTGTTTGATCCATTGGGCGGATTCACACACTTGTGTATAGAGGTGCGGTGGCCGCCAATCCTTTCTATAGCACATTGTAAACTTAAAAACCAGACTAGAAATGTGAATGTTACTCATACATATTGCTTGTTGCATTGTCTGATTTTCTTACTGAGCTAAGTTGTGAGCTCACCCTTATGTACACACTATTTTTCAGATATTGATACAGGTTATATTGTGGAGGACTATGTGGATGCTCTAGTGTATAGTGATGTTGCTGCTCTGGATGTGCAAGTAGGGGAGGATGAGCATGACGCTTCATGTGAGTGCCCTTATTACGTGTACCTCTAGGATATTTTTAATTTACTTATTTTATTTTAGTTGGGTTATAAACAATGTAAAGATATTTATTTATGTTTTGGTGTGAAGAATAATTGGTTACTATATTTAAAATGTAGAATTCAATTCATTTAGTTTAAGACTTCTACTGTATTTATTTATAATCGGATTATGGTCATGTGCAATGATTTGTGTAAGTGGACACGATCTTATCAAGATCTTGGTGTAAATCCTTGGTTTAGTGGTGGTTCACTTACACTTCTGGTTCAGTTGAAATTGGGGTGTGACATTCTCTCTCTTCTATTGGTCTCTCTCATCAACTGCTATCAATGCACCAACCCAGTAGCCACTTCATTAGTGGGACCCATATTGAAACCTACTAACATTCTTTCTCCTCTACTTTCTCTCCACTTCTGTTGGTCTCTCTCATCATCTGTTGTGCCACACCATCAGTGGGACTTCAATGGGCCGAGTGCTATATCAGTGGGGCCCATACATACTCTCTCTCCTCTACAACATAGAACTAGTGTTTCAGACACTATCTTGCCAACTAAGACACTGCCAACTATCCAAAATAAGCTTAGACTGTGTTGCCAACAATGACAATAACTTAACAATGTTGCCAAGGTTCCAACAATCTCCCCCTTTGGAATTATTGGCAACTGACATGATATCTGATATCTCTACATGATAGATAACTCTCTCCCCCTTTGACAATAAGTACAAAGGGAAAAACAACGCTCCCCCTTCATCAATGCTCCCCCTGCATCAGAACTCCCCCTGCATAGACTCACTTATAGGAGTGCCCACCGCATCTTTCCAATCCTATAGATAAATAGTGTTTCTACGTAGGCACTAATTCCCCCTACATCTGTGCCATCTACATTGTATTAAGAGCCACAACTCCTAGCTTGTCTCTGAGTCTCTCAAATGAATCCTTTGGGAGGGTCTTTGTGAAGACATCTGCTACTTGATTACAACTAATTACATCTGCTATGTATTCTGCTCTTGCTTCTCTAGGCCACAAAACTATTCCCAAAAAAAAAAATACACCGCCACTAGTATCATCAATATAATGTATTTCCTTGGGACAAGCTTGCAACCTAGCCACCAAGCACACTGCTTGTAGACTATTAAGTCTCTAAAAGAACATACAGGTTGTCCCATGTTCTAGCCCCTTGTGCCATAAGTTTTCCCTTTTCAACATTTTTCACTACACAACCAACCTTGGCGAAGGTTACTTCATTGCTTTGATTACAAACTTGACTCACACTTAAGAGATTATGTTTCAGGCCATTGACAAGCAAAATATTTTGAAATTTTAATTCTGCACTGCAAATATTGACAATCCCTCTTCCTTTAATCCTTGCCCCATTATTATTTTCAAATCTGATTGATCCACCTTCTTCAATATTCAGACTTGAAAAAATTTCTTTATCACCTGTCATGTGAGTAGAGCATCTACTATCAAGGATCCATGGTGTAGGTCTATTTTTGGTCTTAAAAGTTGTCTGCATAATGAGAGATTCTTTCAAAGAAGCAAGGGATGAAGGGGAGGCAGGCTTTAGCCTGAAATCGATTCACTAAGCTAGCTTAACTCTTGAACTACTTGAACTTCTTGTTCTTCTCAACCCACACTGCTTTTTCTTTCATTGTGATGGGTTTTCTTGCTTTTTCTTTCACAACTCTTTCTTCTCTTTGAGCTAATCTTCTAAGAGGATTTTTTCTTGGATTTCTTCTAGGTTGCCTTTGAGATAAAAGGAGTGTCTGACAGTTTTTGGCTATGTGACCAAATCTTTGACAAAACATTCAATCCTATCTTTTGCTAAAGGTGCAAATCTGTTTCTACTTGTGAACATTGGTTGTCTAATTTATCTTCTACACTTTGTAACTCTGTGTCCATAACCATTACACCCATAACAGTAACCTCTGAAGATCTCTCTTTGCACAGGATTATAGCCTTGCCTTCTTTATCTGTTGTGGTTGATTGTGTTGAACCCTTCTTTTTCTGTCTTATTCTTGGGAAACCTCTCAACATGTGATTCTCTCTACTTTGCTTTGACAAACACAATAGGGCTTTCAATAGACCTTCCCTTTTACTTTTGCAAATTTCTACTTGGCATATCCAAGTCTAGATTTGATATAAGATGATCTTTGGTAACTTAGAATCTCATCAAGAATATTTTATTCTTCTTCCATTTGTGAAGAATCATCCTTAACCTCTTGATTTGTCACTGTCTTCTCCTTTGATTTTAGGATGGTCACAAGTGGAGATGATGTGACAGCTTTCATGTAACTCTTGTTCTTCTTTACGAAATTTGCAAGCTCAGCTTTAAGTCTCAGAATTTCTTCCTCAAGCTTTGCACATTCATTAATTTTTTAATATAGCTCACTGTTCATATCATTTGTTGTTTTTCTTGCTTTTTCAATGGAGACCTTCAGCTAACTTATCAATTCAGTAGCACCATTATACTGATCTTTCAAGCTTTTGTTCTTTATCCTCTCTATTCTAAGTTCTATAAGAGCTATAAATAACTCAGCTTCAAGATCAGGCTCTTCTTCAACTCCATCTTTCTTTTTAAATTTTTTTTATTCTTCCTTTGAAGCTCATCAAGAAGGACCATTAACAGAACCTCATCATCATCATCATCCTATGGTGTCTTATCTGAAGAATTGTTTCTTTTCTTTGTAAGGAGACTTCTCTTCTTGGCATAAATTTTTTCTTTTCTTTCTGGTCTTGACTCTCATTGAGATCTTCATCATCTGAATTAAAGACTCAACCTTTCTTTGGACACTTAGATGTAAAGTGTCCTATGCTTCCATAGTTAAAACATTTCAGAGTAGACTTGCCCTTGTACTTGTCACTTCTCTTCTTTAGCCTTCTAGCTCATCAGAGTCTTCAGACTCACGGACCTCTTTTGCTTTTGATTTCTCACTTGGTTATTTGATTTTCAACTTTCTCATGGCTTCAAAAGCTAGTTCCTTCTCTGTGGGCATTTTATCAACCATTTTCATTTCATATGTTGTTAAAATGCCATGTTGATCATCAATGGTCAAGCTGTCCAAGGTAGATAATTCTTCTAGTGCTAACACCTTTTGTGAAAACTGCACCAAAAAATATGGGCTAATTTAAAATTTTTCTCACATAATAGGTTCTCTTGTCGATACTAGCCTAGCAACCATATCATCAATAGAGTATATGAAACTCTAGGTAAGAGTTGAAACCTTCTTACTATTAATATAGAAGCTTTGTATGGAATGAATCAGTCAAACCAATCAAGACCTAGCATTCTGAGTCAATTCAGAGTAGGCGGTCGACCAAACTGAGTTAATCGACCTCCTGTATTCGATTGACTGCATGAACCCAAAATTGGGTCATTTTGAGTCTATTTTAGTTGGGATTGATTCTAGTTGGTTCCAATTGGTTCCTAACTACCTATGATTGCCCCTAAACATGTAAGACTTACTTTTGAATGTATTGGAGTACCAACTGACACTCATACTAGGACTAGTACTCTCAAGAGAAGAATTATAATATAACTTTAACTCTTGCATAAACCCCTCAATAAAACTCTCTATGAATCCTAATTGAGAACATTAGAACCTCTGACTCGTTTTGAGAGAGAGAGTGAATTGGAGCAAGTTAAATGAAGAAAAGGAAGAAGAGTAACCATTGAAGGACCTCCTTCAAGCTTCTCTCTGCAACAGCTTGTGCTAAGCATTGAGGTAAGCCTGAAACCTAGTCTCACTTAGTCTAAAATGAACTTTTGATGACCCTATGAGGTAAACCTAACCTTTGATCTTGCTGGAAGAAGATTCCAAAAGAAGCCATCAATGGAGAATAGGTAGAACCCTTGCATAATGCTGATAATGAATAAACTGATATAGGCATTAAAGTAAGACCTTAGGGTGATGATTAACACTTAAATATGATTAGAATACGTCCAATAATATTGTTCTAACACTTAGAAACCCCCTGGTGAAGCCTTGGACCCCGTGCTTGGGAAAAAGGACTAAAATTGAATCAGTTCGAGCTCTCTGGTGCGAGGCGGTCGACCAAGGAGGTTGACTAAAGTGAGTTGATTGACCGCCTCTGCTGTGATCGACCGCCTGGCTTACAGTGAGTTGTATTCTTAGTATTTTTCATCCTAATTGACTATTTGGACTATGTTAAACATCCTACACCTCAAGAATGATATAATAAACATGTTGGAAGGATTGGATTGAGTAGAATGTGTTCCCAAGTGTATAAGTACGTGTGATTGTAAAGATGATATTTTCAGTCATAGACCATACTTGCACATAACGTATGGGAACAAGATTCTATCCTAACTAATGGCTTAAACCCATCATAAAACATCTATAGAAGTTATCCTACAGAGGTGAAAGCCTCTGGAACTCATCTATGCTAAAACTACCAAAGTGATTGACAAAACAGAGATGATCGACCACCATAGTTAATCAACCACCTTCATCGACCACCTCATTACTGTAAGCTTGTTTTGGTTGTATTTTCAGCCATTGACTTTGAGACTTAACCATGTGACCCTAGGGCATGTTCCTAAGACTAATGAAGATACCCTAGACTTAATGGAGGTGATAATAAACAATCATAAGTAACATTCATACCTTAATTGTAATATGTAAGCCAACATAAGAAAATAAGGAGTAGGACTCTGTCTGCTATAGAGTAAAGCTTAGCTCACCATATTCAGGTGAGGCATTAGTAATGTTTTACTTTCTTGTTCTGTGTGTATGTGTTTACTACTTGTTTAGATTACTGTATGATAACATGCCTCCAATAACTGCGATAACATGCCATCTAATAATATATGGATCCTTGATAATATGATTGTTTGCCATTCACTTGTGTCTTAGTGGATCCGGATAGCTAGAATGGGATGGCTTATCTTGGTCCATTAAGCTAGGATATAGGTACCTACATCAGTAATATTTCTTGGTTTAGGTTTCAACATCCCGTGATAGGCAACCCTTGCTAATAGGGCTTAGGTATTGGTATAGGTTTATTTGTGGATCAACTTTGGATACGTCCCTTTCGCAACTGGAGCAAGGAAATGGGTAAGGTTGGAAGCCAACCTCTAGTGTCTCAGGTAAGAGCTAGAGATGAGTTTGTTCTATGTGCTTAATCATCAGGGATTGGGTAGTAAGCACCCAATGAAGTGGTTGAGGCTTATAATAAGATGCCAGGAGAAATCCTATGTGTGAGGACAATGGGAAATCGACGTGATCCTCCTCCTCGGGATGGAAATGTGTATCCTGTATCGATGAAGATCGATTTATTCTGTTAGAGTCGCCACCTAGATTAAGGTCTAGGACCTCTAAAAATGTAGCCTCACCCTAAGGTAAGACTTCTATTGACTCGTGACCCAATGTATCGGTTCTTTGGTCTACAAGAGATCGGGTAAGTATTCAGGGTACGGTTATGGGAAGGTGTTAGGCACCCAAACCACCCGATCAATATCGGCATCCTAAACTTTCCTTAAATTCTAATTTTGACTGTGCTTGGTCAACTGGATGACTAGGGTTCAATGGGGGAAGTCCTAAACCAAGTTGCTAAGTTATTCTAACCTAGGGTTCAGGCAATCATCTTTTAAAGCAAATAAACAAGCAAATGTAATGTACAATATTTTACAGTGAACCGAACCAAAGATGGTTCGGTCTTGGACTGAATCTGAGATGTGTAAGACATCTCAAACTGCCTACGTATTCCAATCCTGGAAATCAAGTCCAAAAACGTAGTTCGAAGTAGGTTTTGTGATTAAAGATTATGGAAATGATTTATGCATGTGCTTCAATTAGATTTTTTTTGTTCAAGTTGAAGTTTATGCTGGATGTATGGTTGATGGGTGGCTTTGTACCGTATTTGGGATTCCCAAATTGCCTACGTATTCTAGGGTTTGCCCTAGAAATCAGGTACGACGTAGTTCGAAAATTTTTGAGAATCGGATTTGGAATGTGTACCAAATCCTTCCAATTTTGTCAATAGGATCTAGGAATGAGACCTAAATTCCTACCATTTTTATTTGGGATGTGTACCAAATTCTTTCTATTTTTGTTAATAGGATCTAAGGATGAGACCTAAATTCCTACCATTTTTATTTGGGATGTGTACCAAATTCTTTCTATTTTTGTTAATAGGATCTAGGGATGAGACCTAAATTCCTACCATTTTTATTTGGGATGTGTACCAAATTCTTTCTATTTTTGTCAATAGGATCTAGGGATGAGACCTAAATTCCTACCATTTTTATTGTTTCCATTCTTAGGTTTTTTTAGGGTTTCCTATCCCTTTTCATTGTGATTTTCATTTTTTAGGGTTTCATACCCTAATTATTCTCTTTATTCTAGGGTTTATTTTGCCCTAATTATTCTTTCCATTTTTCGGGTTTCACTACCCTAATTGTTTAATTCTTTCCATTTTAGGGTTTCCTACCCTAATTGTTCAATTCTTTCTATTTTAGGGTGTATCTTGCCCTAATTGCTATTTTCTTTCCATTTTTAGGGTTTTCTACCCTAATTGCTATTTTTCTATTTTTTCTCTTTCCAAGACAAATATGGTAAACGAAAATATTTCAACTATACCAGTGGTAGTATTCCAAATATAGCAGTGTTGGAAATATATTCAAATTTAGCAACCAATCAGTTAAAGATGGCAAGTGAGCATGTGAATCAATACAAACATGGTAAGTGTGTATCCGAAAATGGCAGTAATAATCCAATATAGCATGTGAGCATGTGTAACAGACAAATATGGCAATAAGCATGTGTAGTATTCCAAAACAGCAAGAATCATGTAAACATCAAGATGGTGGACATATCAACATAGAATCCAATGACTCAAATTTAATATCATCACATAATCAGATATCAATTAATCATCCAACAGTATCAATTAATCATCCAACAGTTCAATTTCATGGCATCACATGGTCTAACAAAAATTAATCATCCAACAGTTTAATTTCATGGCATTACATGATCTAACAAAAATTAATCATTCAATAGCCCAATTTCATGGCATCACATGATCTAGCAAATATTAATCATCCAATAGCCCAATTTCATGGGAGAGAGGATTAGATGATAGAAATTTACGGATCAGGGGGTTGCAATGGATATGAAGTAGCAGGTTGGGATAATGATTGCAAAGGCGATGAGGCAATAGGTTCGGACTTGGTTACTGAGATGGTTAAAGGGGATGGTCAGGTGTTGTTGACTCAAACAGTCAGGGATTTTTCCAGTGGTACATGGGTATGCAAGCGGTGATGGTTGTGTCGGTTGTGATTGGGTTCAGCAAATCAGTGGCAAGCAGGTTTTAGAGGATGGTCGAAGGGTAGCATAGGTGGCGGAAATCAGATGGTTTTGTGAGGATTGATGAGAAGCTATGAGATGGAGTACGGAATTGGGTAGAAGATGGACCATTGTGAGGACTTACGGTGAATGGGAGTGTATGAGAGATGGGATCTCAATGAGGTGTTTGGGCAATTGATCTGGGTAGCCTAGGGATCAGTGAGGTTAAGGTAGCTAGAGGTGTTGATGGTGGTGACAGGTTGCGGGTTGATGAGGATGATGAATCTAGACGGTGGTACAGGTAGATGGTTTACGGTGAAGGGTCATGGAATGAAGAACAGATGTTATGGTTAGGTATTAGGATTTTGCAGGTAAAGAAAACAACAAACAAATGGAGAGAGGAGCTTACTTCTTTGTATGCGGCAGCTTCGCAGCCTGCTACCTCCCTCGTCTCACGCTTCTTCTCTCACTTCTTCTTCCCGTGCTGCTGGTACTTCTTCTTTTTCGTCTTTGATTTCTCCTTCTCCTTCCTGCTCTCTCTCTTCTCCTTTCGGTCTCTCCCTTTCTCTATTTTTCTATTTTTTTTTCTTTTTTCTCTCTTCTTCCCTTATTTTTCTCCCAAAACCTAGCCCCAAAAGCTTTCACGTTTTTTTCTCTTTCCCCTTTTTTTTCTCTTTTGAAAATTCCTCTCAACCTCTCCAAAATCGTGCCCTCTCTATCTCTCACGTTTCATTCCCTCTTTTCTCTCTCTTCTCCCGTTTTTTTCTCTTTTGGAATATCCTCTCTACCTCCCCAAAACTGTGCCCTCTCTCTCACGTTTCTTCCCCTCTTTTCTCTCTCTTATCCCTTTTTTTTTCTCTTTTGAAATATCCTTTCAACCATCCCCAAAACCGTGCCCACTTTTCTCTCTCTTATCCCTTTTTTTTTCTTTTGGAAATCCTCTTTTTTCTCTCCTCAAAACCGTGCCCACTTTCCTCTCTCTTATCCCTTTTTTTTTTTTTTTTTTTTTTTTGGAAATCCTCTTTTTTCTCTCCCCAAAACCGTGCCCACTTTCCTCTCTCTTATCCCTTTTTTTTTCTTTTGGAAATCCTCTTTTTTTTTTCCCCCAAAACCGTGCCCTCTCTCTTTATCTCAATCTTTTCCTTTTTTTTCTCAATCTTATTTGGATTTACTTCCAAGAAGGAAAACCTAATCTCTCTCTCACGTCTCCTCTCTCTCCTCTTTCCTTTTTTCTTCTCCAAAATCTTTTGGATTTTATCTCAACCCTAAATCCCCCTTCTCTTTCACGTCTCCTCTCTCTCCTCTTTCCTTTTTCTTCTCCAAAATCTTTTGGATTTTATCTCAACCCTAAATCCTCCTTCTCTTTCACGTCTCCTCTCTCTCATCTTTCTTTTTTTTCTCCAAAATCTCTTGGATTTTATCTCAACCCTAAATCCTCCTTCTCTTTCACGTCTCCTCTCTCTCCTCTTTCCTTTTTCTTCTCCAAAATATTTTAGATTTTATCTCTTATATATAATAACATATATTATATACATATATACACATATATTTAATAACATACATATATGTATAGTATACAATATATATAATATATAAATACTATGCACAAGGATGAACTGATTCGAAATGGATTGAGACTGGCTTGGGTTGATTGAGTTAAACTCATATGGGTTGAGCTAGGTTGGACCAGAACTGGCTTGAACTGAGTTGACTGGATTGATTGGAATTAATTAGATTTTCTCTCTCTATCATTTCATGGGTCATTTCCGCTGTCATCCCGCATGAAATTTTCCAATGGCCTCTATTCTAAATTTTTTGCGTTCATCTTGTAGAACATTAAAAATGAGGAATATAGAAACTAGAATCACCTCATTTGGAAGTAAAATGGTTAACTATGAATTTTTGAAGTTTAAGCGGACCAATTATCGATAATTTGGCTGACCATTCTGCATGAGATCATTCGGAAGCTTCTACCAAAAATATTTTACGTTCACTTTGTAGAGCACTAAAAATGGAACATAATGAGACTAGAATCACCTGATTTGGATATGGGATGATCAAAATATGAATTTTTGAATATTAAATGACCATTTCCATATGTAATTTTGCATGGGACCCTCCGAAGACTTTTACCTGAGATTTTTCACATCCACTTTTACGTTCATTCCCTCTTTTCTCTCTCTTCTCCCGTTTTTTTCTCTTTTGGAATATCCTCTCCACCTCCCCAAAACCGTGCCCTCTCTCTCTCACGTTTCTTCCCCTCTTTTCTCTCTCTTATCCCTTTTTTTTCTCTTTTGGAATATCCTTTCAACCATCCCCAAAACCGTGCCCACTTTTCTCTCTCTTATCCCTTTTTTTTTCTTTTGGAAATCCTCTTTTTTCTCTCCTCAAAACCGTGCCCACTTTCCTCTCTCTTATCCCTTTTTTTTTTTTTTTTGGAAATCCTCTTTTTTCTCTCCCCAAAACCGTGCCCACTTTCCTCTCTCTTATCCCTTTTTTTTTCTTTTGGAAATCCTCTTTTTTTTTCCCCCAAAACCGTGCCCTCTCTCTTTATCTCAATCTTTTCCTTTTTTTTCTCAATCTTATTTGGATTTACTTCCAAGAAGGAAAACCTAATCTCTCTCTCACGTCTCCTCTCTCTCCTCTTTCCTTTTTTCTTCTCCAAAATCTTTTGGATTTTATCTCAACCCTAAATCCCCCTTCTCTTTCACGTCTCCTCTCTCTCCTCTTTCCTTTTTCTTCTCCAAAATCTTTTGGATTTTATCTCAACCCTAAATCCTCCTTCTCTTTCACGTCTCCTCTCTCTCATCTTTCTTTTTTTTCTCCAAAATCTCTTGGATTTTATCTCAACCCTAAATCCTCCTTCTCTTTCACGTCTCCTCTCTCCTCTTTCCTTTTTCTTCTCCAAAATATTTTAGATTTTATCTCTTATATATAATAACATATATTATATACATATATACACATATATTTAATAACATACATATATGTATAGTATACAATATATATATAATATATAAATACTATGCACATGGATGAACTGATTCGAAATGGGTTGAGACTGGCTTGGGTTGATTGAGTTAAACTCATATGGGTTGAGCTAGGTTGGACCAGAACTGGCTTGAACTGAGTTGACTGGATTGATTGGAATTAATTAGATTTTCTCTCTCTATCATTTCATGGGTCATTTCCGCTGTCATCCCGCATGAAATTTTCCAATGGCCTCTATTCCAAATTTTTTGCGTCCACCTTGTAGAACATTAAAAATGAGGAATATAGAAACTGGAATCACCTCATTTGGAAGTAAAATGGTTAACTTATGAATTTTTGAAGTTTAAGCGGACCAATTATCGATAATTTGGCTGACCATTCTGCATGAGATCATTCGGAAGCTTCTACCGAAAATATTTTACGTTCACTTTGTAGAGCACTAAAAATGGAACATAATGAGACTAGAATCACCTGATTTGGATATGGGATGATCAAAATATGAATTTTTGAATATTAAATGACCATTTCCATATGTAATTTTGCATGGGACCCTCCGGAGACTTTTACCTGAGATTTTTCACGTCCACTTTGTAGGACATCACAAATGAAGAACAATGGCCTTGGAATCGTCTGAATCCGACGTAGAACGAAAAAAATATGAAGCTTTGAAGTTCTAACGATAATTTTGCATGCAAGCTTGCATGGGACCCACTGGTGACTTCTACCCGGGATTTTTTACGTCCACTTTGTAGAACATCATGAATGAAGAATAATGGTCTTGGAATCATCTGAATCTGATGTCGGATGATCAAGATATGATGATTTGAGATTCAAACAATCCAACTTAGGATAATTTGCATGAAGGCCCCTGGGATTATTTATAATAATTTCATAAACCTCCCTTGTACGTATCATCTGACTAAAATGATCATATCTTCTTCATTTGATGTCAGAATCGAGAAATTCTGGTCTCATTTCGAAGATAATTCTATGACCTATCAACCATGCAGATTACAGCCTGTGACCTTATTATGGGGCCCACCGAAAACTTTCTCAAATTCACAGTCAAGAATCCAAACTTTCAATCACCTTTCTTCCTTTTGTTGTCCACACACCAGCAGGACTTTGTTTAGCTGGGATGATAAAAATGGGGTGCTTACACTATGATGGGAGAATGCTGGTACAATGCCAGGTTAGTATACTTGGGTTGTATTCTTCATTCTTTGGGTAATGTATCACATGAGGAGAGGAACCAAGTATGTTGCATTCACCTACCTGTGCTTTCATGTTCATACCAGAATTTAGGTGTGACATAACTTGCGCATCCTTATTTACAGACCATTTAGACCTTAACAATATATCATGCATTGTGTGCTTGAGTGTGCTAATTTCTCACTGAGCGTGTGGTTTTGCTTACCCCTTTGTACATATATTTTTTTTTTTAGATTCTTGTGCAGATTATTTAGTTGATAATTATGTGATTGAAGATGAAGAACCTGAAAATGTGTCACACCCCAATTCTGATCCAACCAGAATGGTGTGAGTGAACCGTCATTGAACCAATGGTTCACACCAGGATCTCGAATAGGCCGTGTCCACTCGTACAAACCATTACACATAACCACAATCAGAATATAAATATACAGCGGAAGACTTTAAATAGAATGAACTGAGTATCTATTGATAAATTAAATAAAATATCTAATTATTCAATTCAAACATAAAATATAATATCTTTTACATCTCTTAATATCAACCAAAAATAACTGAAACAACTAAATAAAAATCCCATCAAAGGTACACGCAGAAAGGGCACTCGCATGAAGTGTCATGCTCGTCCTCTCCCGCCTGCACACTCAAAGCAGCAACGTCACCATACGCCGAAGCGTTCACATAATCGTCCACAGTGTAACCTGCATCAACATCTAAAATAATGTGTACACAAAGGGTGAGCTCACAATACAGCTCAGTAAGACAACCAGACAGTTTCACAATATTATGCATGAGTAACAATCATTTTATCCTGTGGTCTGGTTTTAAGTTTGCAATGTGCTATAGAAAGGTTTGGTGGCCCCCGCACCTCTATACACGAGTGTGTGGCACCTCATGGATCACACCCCCATTGGCCCACATGCACCCACCATGGAATAGAGATAGAGCTAAGATACCCACGTACCTCCCCTGATACTCTACCCATACCAGTACCTAAGCCCCTACTGGCCAGGGCTCGCAAACTAGGCTCGCAACTAACCAATCCTATATGTCATCAATGTATGCTCTATCCCAGCACATCAGTCTACGCATAGAGCTAGAGCTAAGGCATTCCCACACCTCCCTTGATGCCCTATCCGCAACTAACCCACTAGGATAGAAACAATACGCAGGTAGACCCTATCCCAACATAACTCCCTACGGCATAGAGATAGAGCTAAAGCATCGTGGACAAGCCAGCGTCGACTCGGAGACCACAGTGCCACATAACCATGGTCAGGCCAACATCAATATCGGAGACCACTGTACCACGACCTTCCCCTGATGCCCCACCCGTACCAAGCATGTTATGACAGAATACTACAAAATGTGCTAGTGTGAAGAGCGATCCTAGGCCCATGCCCCACTCCACACAGTAATGAAAACAATTACATGCTTAACAATCACATCCTAACAATGCATTTACAGTAATAATAACTGAAATTAAAAGATGGCATGTGAATATGCACAAACATCATATCATATATAATCAGGTGGTTAACAACGATTTACTGTCCATTAATTATTAGGTTTAGGTCAGATTCCCTTACCTGACGCTCGTTCGATAACTTGCTCCACGTCGCAAGATCCAAACGATATGTCACAAAGTCCTACAACATTATTAGGGTTTCATTAGAATATTTTTCTTAGGGTTTCATGTTGGTCAGAAACCAACACGGTTACAAAACACCCTCACAGAGCTGACCGGTGGCATATACCGGTCGCAGCTTTGTGGGGAAGACTGGCGACCGGTATGGTCAGCCGGTCCCCACAGACCAGCCTCCCGAGGGATACCGGTGGCAACATACCGGTCGCACCATGTGCAACCGGTATAGTCGACCGGTATGTCTCCGGAAGACCATACATGGGTTTTCGACTGCCGTCGATCATCCTCCATGGATTTCCAAGGTTTCTCCTATCCATTCTAAGTCTAAACTTGGAGTTAGAGTTATCCCCAACTCATTCAAGTCTCGTTTCGATGAATATCATCTCGAAACTCGAATCTAGGGTTTGACGGCAACTTAGGGTTTATTGGCCAATTTAGGGTTTTAGATCAATACCTACTTTGCATGGTATTGATCCACCCACACAACTAACATAGGATAAGAAGAATAGTTAAAACACTTACCGTTGACTGGCGTAGCGTGAGCTTCGTCGAATGGTAATGGCGGCACCTTCTTCTTCTTCCTAGCTCCTTCTCCTTTCCAACCTCTTTCTTTTCTCTAGGGTTTGTGAGAGACAATGGAAAGGATTTGAGGAGGCTTAAGGGTGTATTTATAGGCTAAAAATAGGGTTTAGTAACCCTACTAGGATTAGGAAACTTCTAGGATTCGAAATCAAGAAAATGGGACCCGCAGAGACAAATTTCCAGATCCCCGCACTTAGTTGCGCAAGCCATACCGGTCGACCGGTACCAAGACCGGTACCATCGACCGGTCAACATAAAATGATGACTATTTGGTCGTCTTTGGTCCGATTTCATACCTGTTTGTCATCCGTTTGTCCCGTCTGGCCCGGTGATGATCGGAAGACCTGCTACGACACAAAACCAAGGTTTAGACCGGGTTTACGGAGTACGGGTCTTACAACTCCCCTACCCTTAAAAGAAATTTCATCCCCGAAATTTGCATGTAGGTTTCACAACTCCCCCACCCTTAAAAGAAATTTTGGCCTCGAAATTTGAACGTACCTTGATCGTCGAAAAGGTTAGGGTACTCCTTCCTCATCGTGCTCTCTTCTTCCCAAGTAATTTCGTCCACATTTTGGCTTCTCCAATGCACCTTCACATAATGGATATCCTTGGTTCGAAGTTGCTGTACCTTTCGACTTGAGAGCATCACAGGCACTACTTCGAATGTTAAGTCTTCAGTCAAGTCTAGGGGATCAGCGGTCAAGATGTGCGATGGATCTCTAATATACTTCTTCAGTAATGATACATGGAACACATTATGAACACTGGACATAGGTGGTGGTAGAGCCAATTGATATGCTACATTACCACGTTGGGTCAATATCTCATACGGTCCCACATACCTGGGGCAAAGCTTCCCCTTCTTACCAAATCGTTTCAGACCTCGCACCGGTGACACCTTCAAGAATACTTTGTCACCCACTGCAAACTCCAGATCTCGACGTCGATTATCCGCATAGTGCTTCTGTCGAACTTGAGCTGTCTTTACTCTCTCCTTGATTTGATCAATCACTCGGTAAGTTTCTTCAACAAACTCTGGTCCTACAATTCTTCTTTCTCCCACCTCGTTCCATAACAGAGGTGTACGACACTTCTTCCCATAGAGTGCTTCATATGGGGCCATCTGAATTGTAGCCTGATAACTGTTGTTGTAAGCGAACTCGATAAGTGATAGCTTCTCATCCCAAGCTCCCTTGAAATCTATTGCACAAGCTCGGAGCATATCTTCCAAAATTTGAATAGTTCGCTCTGACTGTCCATCCGTCTGAGGGTGAAAAGCTGTACTGAACTTCAACTTCGTTCCCATAGCTTTCTGTAATCCTTCCCAGAACTTTGATGTAAAATGGGAATCTCTGTCAGATACTATACTCTTTGGAACGCCATGAAGTCTGACTATATTATCCACATATAACTTAGCCAGTTTCTCCATGGTATACTAAGGTCTGACCGCAATAAATCGAGCTGTCTTGGTGAGTCTTGGTGTCAAAGGTAAGCCAGTGACGAAATCCATAGTAATACAATCCCACTTCCATGCAGGTTTCGGTAATGGCTGTAGTAAACCTGCGGGTCTCTGCCTTTCTGCTTTAACTTGTTGACAATTCAGACACTGGAACACAAAACGAGCTATATCTGCTTTCATACTCCTCCACCAATGTAGTCTTCTTAGATCATGGTACATTTTGGTACTTCCTGGATGTACCGAATATGGGGTGTAATGAGCTTCAGTCATAACTCGGTCTCTGATATCGCAGTCTTCGCTCTCAGGTATACATAACCGTCCACGATACCTGAGTACCTTGTCTGAATCCAAGGTAAAGTCAGGATTGCTCATACCCTTCTCTAAGTCTTCTTGTACTGTCTTGAGATGAGGATCCTGTAGGATTGCTACCTTGACTTCATCAACTAGATCCGGCGAGATCTTCAAAGCTGCAAACATCATAGTGAACTTATGAATTAAGCCTTGCTCAACTGGATCTTCTGCAGTCTCTATAATATACTCTTCATCACCTTCGATTGAACTTGAAGCTGCGGCACATAATGCAGCATTTGTACTTGGTCTAGCCTCAAGTTTCGATGCCCACTTTCTACTTAAGGCGTCAGCCACCACATTTGCTTTACCCGGATGGTACTGGATGTCGCAATCATAATCTTTCAACAATTCCAGCCATCTCCTCTGTCTCATCTTCAGATCCTTCTGAGTGAAAAGATAAGTTAAGCTCTTGTGATTTGACTTAATCTGAAACTTCTCACCGTACAAGTAGTGTCTCCAAGTCTTGATTGCATGAATAACCGCTGATAGCTCCAAGTCATGCGTAAGATAGTTCTTCTCATGCTCCTTTAACTGTCTTGATGCGTAAGCAATCACCTGTTCTCCTTGCATCAAACACACCCAATACCCAACCCTGAAGCATTCGTATATAAAGTAAATGGTATGCTTGGTTCTGGGTTGGTCAAGATAGGTGCAGAGGCAAGTCTTGACTTCAAAGTCTGAAAGCACTTCTCACACTCATCTGTCCATATAAATTTCTCTCCCTTCTTGGTCAAACTGGTGAGTGGAACCGCGATCCTAGAGTAATCTTCCACGAATCTTCTATAATAACCAGCCAACCCAAGGAAACTACGAATCTCCGCAACAGATTTTGGTGCTTCCCATCCTACTATAGCAGTTATCTTACTTGGATCAACCTTGATACCGTCTTCAGATACAACATGGCCCAAGAAAGCCACTTCCTTAAGCCAAAACTCACACTTCTTGAACTTAGCATAAAGCTTCTCCTGTCTCAGCCGTTGTAGGGCTGCCCTCAAATGTGCTGTATGAGTCTCCATGTCCTTAGAGTAGATCAATATGTCATCGATGAATACTATGACCGAAGTGTCCAACATATCATGAAACACTCGGTTCATCAGTTCCATGAATGACACTGGAGCATTTGTCAACCAGAAAGACATAACTAGAAACTCATAATGCCCATACCTCATCCTGAAATCAGTCTTCGGAATATCTCCGGCCTTGATCTTCAGTTGGTGATACCCCGATCGGAGATCAATCTTCGAGAAAACCTTTGCACCCTGCTGCTGATCGAACAAATCATCGATCCTAGGCAAGGGATACCGATTCTTGATCGTTAACTTGTTCAGCTCACGGTAGTCAATACACAGCCTTACACTTCCATCCTTCTTCTTGACGAATAATACAGGTGCTCCCCAAGGTGATATGCTAGGTCGTATGAAACCCTTATCCAACAATTCTTGTAACTGGGTCTTCAACTCCTTTAACTCGGTCGGGGCCATCCTGTATGGTGCTTTGGACACCGGCGTCGAACCTGGCATAAGATCTATTACAAATTCTGTAGCCCTGTCCTACGGTAAGCCTGGAAGCTCCTCTGGAAATACATCTGGGAACTCCCGAACCACATCTATATCTTCCATCTTGAGTGACTCTGCCGTGATGTCGACTACAGATACTAGATACCCCACTCCCCCTTTCTCTAAGCATCGCTTGGCTTTTAGGGCAGAGAGAATCAGCTTCCGCTTCCTAGATAGCCTGATCCCAGCGAAACTATACTCCCTTCCCTCTTTGTCAGTAAGCACAAGCTTCCGTTCACCACATAATAGGACGGCCGAATGATGGCCTAGCCAATCCATTCCCAAAATGACATCAAAGTCTGCCATCTCGAGTATTACTAGGTTTGCTTCTAAGTCTCGGTCCTCAATACATACCGTACATGGTCCATAATATTCGGTCAAAGCCACTTCGACTCCTAGTGGAGAGCGAACTATCAAGCTTGGGTTCAAATGCTTGATTGGTAACTCCATTCGCTTCCCAAAAGAAATCGAAACAAAGGAGTGCGTGGCCCCAGAGTCAAATAATACTCTGACGGGTATACCAGCTACATTTACAATTCCTGGAATTTTCTATCATTATCCCTTAGTTCTATATGCGCATACCCACAAATGATAAAGATAAGCCAAATAGTAAGGGATATAGTCGTACCAGTGACCACATCAGGTGATGCAGTTGCCTCTTCAATGGTGACTGCATAAACTCTTCCTTGCTGAGGAGGCTGCTTTTTCGGTAGAGTGCAGGTCCTTGCAATATGACCCACTTGCTGGCAGTTGAAACACTTTATATTCGGGTTGTATCCAGCATTCTGTGGCACAGGTGGTGCCGCATTGTTCCTTGCAGGCACTACAACGGTCGGAGCCCTGTATGGGCGGAATGGTCTAGTATTACCGCCACCCGAACTCTCACTAGCAGGTCTCTTCACTCCCCTGTTCTGAGCAAAGAAGCTGTCCCTCTGACTGGACTCTATCACCCTCGCAACCTGCACAGCCTCATTGTAGATCTTCTTGTCCAAACCCAATATGTGCTCTCTGATGCTTCCACGTAGTCCCATAGTGAACCTACGTGTCTTGGTCTCCTCCTCTTGCATACTTGCCGGTGCGAAGAAGAATAGCTCTTCGTACCTCTGCTGATAAGCATCCACGGTCGACTGAGATTGCTGCAGGTTGAGAAACTCCTTCTCCATTTGATCTCTGAAACTCTTCAAAAAGTATTTATCGAAGAAGGTAGCTTTAAACACTTCCCAACCCACCAGTGTATACTTAGTCTCCAGATATGCCCGTGTAGAATTCCACCAAGCATTTGCATCTTCTCTTAGCATGTGAGTAGCAAATAAAACCTTTTCCTCTTCTGTGCATGTCATCAGACGGAAATTCTTCTCCATCTTTGCAACCCACTGTGCTGGTCACAATGGCTTCCCTGTTCTACCAGTGAATGATGAAGGCTTCAACTTCAAGAATCTATCCACCGCCCTACTCAGATCATGCTGTCCCTGCGTGTTTGCTCCGTACCATGGTGGTGGGTACGGATAAGCTCCCGGGTAAGCAGAAGGCGACGGGAACTGATGCGGTGGTGGTACGTTCGTGCTTGGCCCATCGGCCTTGGACTACCCCCGCATCGGGCTGTGAAGTATTTTTCTCTCCAGACTCAGGCGTACCTCCGGTGGGAACAGAACCTGTTGGCCTGAGCATCTTCAGTACCTCGCTCAGGAACTCCTTCTGTTGAGCTTGCATCTGATAGACCAGGTTTGTAACAATGGTCTCTGAATCCCTGTGAGGTGGTCCTGGTAAATTTGTTGGTACTTCTGGAACCTATTCCTCCTCCACTTCCGGACTTGGCTCTCTAACATGGTCTTGTTCGACCTGTTCTTCCTCTAGGCGCATCCTGGCCTGATGACGCTTCCGACCCCTACGACCGTTTCCTCCCACCATCTCAGACTATTCTGTTTGGATCTAAGAAGAAGACATAACACGTGAGAACCACAATAATAGTAGTGTTAGTCTTGAATAATACAGGGGAAATAGTCGAGATGTAAAATTTCAATTTACACAGTTTTTTTAAAAAAAATTTTAGAAAATTTTCTAACTTTTCTGGTGCATACCGGTCGCACCTCTGTATACAGGGTTGTGACCGGTATAGTCGGCCGGTCAGAATTAAAATTCTGACCGAGACATAGCGGTCGCACCTCTGGGGTGATACCGGTCGACCGGTATAGGCAAAACCGTCGACCGGTATGCCCAAATTGGCTTTAAAATTGCGAAAAAGTGAGAATTTCTCACTTTTTCTTTTCTTCTTTCTCTCCGGTGGCGATTCTCCTCTGGGTTCCGAGTTGCTACAGTCCGACCGGTGCTATTTGAAGCCGATTCCTTCCATTCAAGACCTAGCACATCGTCTACAGGTAGGTCTCTTCCCTCTCTCTCATGTTTTTACAATTTTTCCATATCGTCTATATGTAGAAATTTAGGTTTTTCATTGTTCGAGATGTTTCAACTGTAGGAACTCTTTTCCTTCGGCTAGGAAAGGGTTTAGGGACCCCCAAGAGCAAAAGCCCTTAACCAATTTGGGGTTTCACCGAACGGTTTGCTAGAAAATCAAAATTTTCACCTTTTTGACCTAGGTTTTTCATTTTTTCGAAAATTTTTGATTTTTCTCAAATTTCTTGAAATTTCTCATTGTAAATGCCAGTGATTGATTTGTTGAAGAGTGTGGGGGTTATGTAAGTCCTCCTCCCCATGTTTCTGGGTGAGTTCGAGGCTTTTTTTTTCCCAATTTATAGTCGTTATGCTGCCGAAATTTTGACAATTTCTTATGTTTTATCTTGTTTTCTTTTGTTTTGCAGATTGAAATGGCTCCTCGACGTGCTCTCGGGAAACGCCCTCATGGCTCGAGTTCACGTCCTCCCCAGCCACCAGTTCCCCAGCTTGACGAGCACTGGTTTCGTTCTGTTAAGGCACAAGCTCGTTTCTCGTGGTTCGATAATAAAAGCATAGAATCCGGGCGTCGTGTTAACTTGGAGCAGTTAGACCGGTTCGACGTGCGAGCAGCGTTTGATAGGCTTGGTTGGTTGCCCGTCATTTCATACACCGACACCACCCGTCCTAACCTGGTTAAGCATTTCTTTGCTAACCTGGAGCTGCACGGAGATGTGAACGATCCCAACCAAGGTAGGGATTTACGCATCTCTAGCTATGTCCGGGGTGTTCCCATTTCCTTTAACACCCACCAGCTGGCCGACCTTCTAGGGGTTCCAAATGATGGAGACCTAGTGTATTGCCCTCCCAAGGCGAAGGGCTATCTGACTGAGGACCTGCGCCGGGAGATAGCACATCAGATACTGAACCCTGGAGCTCCTATGAAGGCGGCTAGCCTGAGACCTATACCTCGGGTCTACAGTCGCATCATTCAACACAACATCGTTCCCCAGAGCGGCCATTATAGTGAGTTATCCCAGCTCACTCAGTACATTACTTATTGTGTCTGCACTGGGGAGCGGGTCTCTCTCCCATATCTTATCATTAGAACCATGCACCAGGCGACCCTGGCCGATCAGGCCAGTAACCTTCCCTATAGTCGTCTCATTACCTCCTTGCTACGTCGTCTGGGCGTGAGCATGAGAGGCGAGGTGACCGTTGAGGATACTATGACGTCCGACATAGACTAGGACGCCATTTAGAGGATGCAAATGGTTGATCTGCCAGTTAGCGATGATGAGTTGGAGGCTCGCCCTCGCCCACTTGGGAGGGTAGCAGCCGCGGCGGCAGCAGCAGCAGCAGCCAATGCGGCCTATGCAGCCGAGCTCGAGCGGGATGATGACAAGAATAGGGCCAAGGATGTACCAGTGCCAGCTCTACAGCCTACACCAGTAGCACCCCCGTCTACCTCTACCGCTGGTCCATCTCAGCCTCCCTCTGACACCATGATGAGTATGATGATGGATATCAGGGACACTCAGCGTGAGATGAGCCACGACTTGGCGTAGTTGGCTCGCAGTCTCAGAGTCACACAGGATCAGGTGCACTGGCTCAAGGTTGCTTACGAGCACGACTATGATATAGCAGACCCTATTCCTCCCAGGCCCCCTACCCCATGGTTGTCCCTCTTTATTTTCTTCTCTTTACATATGACTGCTTATATAACAGGGTAACTGTCTGGTTTGTGGACTGTACCCTGTAGCACTACATCATTTGATACTTGTTTTCTTATTTAATGAAAGTTTTCATGTTTCACCTATCTAGTGTATGTGCACATGTTAAATTTCATATTTAGAATAATACATTATTCTCTTTCTTAGTCAGTCTCAGGTATCAAACAATGCTTAGGGTGTGTTTGTATTAAAATTTTTAATATTTCCTAACTCAGTTCATCGACTTAGTTAGGTGCAATATGGTTTGTTGGACAGAGCCCGAGAGCTCTGATACCAAGTTGTCACACTCCAATTCTGATCCAACCAGAATGGTGTGAGTGAACCGTCATTGAACCAACGGTTCACTCCAGGATCTCGAATAGGCCGTGTCCACTCGTACAAACCATTACACATAACCACAATCAGAATATAAATATACAGCGGAAGACTTCAAATAGAATGAACTGAGTATCTATTGATAAATTAAATAAAATATCTAATTATTCAATTCAAACATAAAATATAATATCTTTTACATCTCTTAATATCAACCGAAAATAACTGAAACAACTAAATAAAAATCCCATTAAAGGTACACGCAGAAAGGGCACTCGCATGAAGCATCATGCTCGTCCTCTCCCGCCTGCACACTCAAAGCAGCAACGTCACCATACGCCGGAGCGTTCATATAATCGTCCACAGTGTAACCTGCATCAACATCTAAAACAATGTGTACACAAAGGGTGAGCTCACAACACAGCTCAGTAAGACAACCAGACAGTTTCACAATATTATGCATGAGTAACAATCATTTTATGCTGTGGTCTGGTTTTAAGTTTGCAATGTGCTATAGAAAGGTTTGGTGGCCCCTGCACCTCTATACACGAGTGTGTGGCACCTCATGGATCACACCCCATTGGCCCACATGCACCCATCATGGAATAGAGATAGAGCTAAGATACCCACGTACCTCCCCTGATACTCTACCCATACCAGTACCTAAGCCCCTACTGGCCAGGGCTCGCAAACTGGGCTCGTAACTAACCAATCCTATATGTCATCAATGTATGCTCTATCCCAGCACAGCCGTCTACGGCATAGAGATAGAGCTAAGGCATTCCCACACCTCCCCTGATGCCCTATCCGCAACTAACCCACTAGGATAGAAACAATACGCAAGTAGACCCTATCCCAACATAACTCCTTACGGCATAGAGATAGAGCTAAAGCATCGTGGACAAGCCAGCGTCGACTCAGAGACCACAGTGCCACATAACCATGGCCAGGCCAACATCAATATCGGAGACCACCGTACCACAACCTTTCCCTGATGCCCCACCCGTACCAAGCATGTTAAGACAGAATACTACAAAAGATGCTAGTGTGAAGAGCGATCCCAGGCCCATGCCCCACTCCACACACTAACGAAAACAATCACATCCTAACAATGCATTTACAGTAATAATAACTGAAATTAAAAGATGGCATGTGATTATGCAAAAACATCACATCATATATAATCAGGTGGTTAACAACGATTTACTGTCCATTAATTATTAGGTTTAGGTCAGATTCCCTTACCTGACGCTCGTTCGATAACTTGCTCCACGTCGCAAGATCCAAACGATATGTCACAAAGTCCTACAACATTATTAGGGTTTCATTAGAATATTTTTCTTAGGGTTTCATGTTGGTCGGAAACCAACAAGGTTACAAAACACCTTTACAGAGCTGATTGGTGGCATATACCGGTCGCAGCTCTGTGGGGAAGACTGGCGACCAGTATGGTCAGCCGGTCCCCACAGACCAGTCTCCCGAGGGATACCGGTGGCAACATACCGGTCGCACCATGTGCAACCGGTATAGTCGACCGGTATGTCTCCGGAAGACCATACATGGGTTTTCGACTGCCGTCGATCATCCTCCATGGATTTTCAAGGTTTCTCCTATCCATTCTAAGTCTAAACTTGTAGTTAGAGTTATCCCCAACTCATTCAAGTCTCGTTTCGATGAATATCATCTCGAAACTCGAATCTAGGGTTTGACGGCAACTTAGGGTTTATTGGCCAATTTAGGGTTTTAGATCAATACCTACTTTGCATGGTATTGATCCACCCACACAACTAACATAGGATAAGAAGAATAGTTAAAACACTTACCGTTGACTGGCGTAGCGTGAGCTTCGTTGAACGGTAATGGCGGCACCTTCTTCTTCTTCCTAGCTCCTTCTCCTTTCCAACCTCTTTCTTTTCTCTAGGATTTGTGAGAAACAATGGAAAGGATTTGAGGAGGCTTAAGGGTGTATTTATATGCTAAAAATAGGGTTTAGTAACCCTACTAGGATTAGAAAACTTCTAGGATTCGAAATCAAGAAAATGAGACCCGCAGAGATAAATTTCCAGATCCCCGCACTTAGCTGCGCAAGCCATACCGGTCAACCGGTACCAAGACCGGTACCATCGACCGGTCAACATAAAATGATGACTATTTGGTCGTCTTTGGTCCGATTTCATACCTGTTTGTCATCCGTTTGTCCCGTCTGGCCCGGTGATGATCGAAAGACCTGCTATGACACAAAACCAAGGTTTAGACCGGGTTTACGGAGTACGGGTCTTACAAAATGATTCGCATGATTCTACATGTAAATGTGATGACTGTCATTATGGTTAGAAGACAGTGACTCTGAAGAGTAGAAGACTTCTCCGTCTGAGAGAGAAAATTACTTTAGTAGTTTTTACTTAGGACAAATTATAATTTTATTTGTTTGTTTGTTCTGAACATTGTTTTGACCCGTAAGTTTTTATTTAATTACTCAATACCTGGTATTATGTTATTCATGTCTTGGTTTGAAGACAGATAAACCTTTATACATTTATTTAATACAATTACACTTGGTTTGATGGTTCCTAGTTATTGATTCTGCTATTATTTGATTTACACTCTGCATTCCCATAATCTGTGCTGTGATTTACAGAAGAGTTGTGTTATGTTGTGCACTGTGGATGGATCTTGGTATGAAAATACTTGCATAGTGAGGAAACCATGGTCATACCAAAACACCAGGGTTTTGGGGTGTGACAAAAGGTGGTATCAGAGCAGTTTATTTTACATACATACATAATTGCAATCAGAGTAAATCAAACTAGAAACCAGTCAGGATTAAATAAAAGCTTATAAGAAAATAATAATAAGCACCTGTTGGTTGAGATGATAACATAAACTGCAAAAAGAGCATACTGCAATAAGTATTCAAACATCCCGATTCTCATTACAAAAAAATGATGTTTGATACAAAAGAGAGTATAGATCACAACCTGATCTGTTACTCGACGAACAAAGAAAAGAAAATGCATACAAGGAAAAATAAACTATAAATTAAAAAGGAAAAGTATAGGAGCCTTCTATTAGGGAAAATAAAAATCTAATGACTGCTGCCTACTAGAGGAAACACAAAGCCTGCAACTCTCATAGCCTCTCTCATCTAATACACATCATCCCTAAGTCCCTGGATGATGGCATACAGATCCCTAATATATGGATCAGGTACAGTGGGCATAGGACTGTAAACATCCACCGATGCTGATGGTATATCCTGATCCTTAGTGACAGGTGTCCCTTGCTACTGAGTGACCCCTACATTATCTACATCATCATCATCATCATCATCATCATCATCATCATCATCATCATCATCATCATCTGGACTGGCAGAATCCATAGGAACATCCTCTACCTCTGCACCCTCTGCAGCCATCACTGTAATGTTTACTTCTGCCTCTTCCTCTGTAAGTCCCCTAAAAGTAATTGGAGCAATGACTGGTGAAAGAATAGCCTCTAACTCGTCATCACTTAGAACTGCATCCTGTAACCTGTGCATGCGACCCAATGCATGCCAGCCGAAATCTGAATGCACTGACCTCTCAACTCCCTCATAGGCAAAGATGTCGATACCCATCTCCCTGAACAGCCATGTAAGTAGTCGGCCATATGGAAAATTTCTCTCACCGCTATATGTGGTAGCTATCATCATTCTCATCAAAATATAGGGTAAGCATAACTGGTATCGAGTATAGATGCAGTAGGTCACATACTCATTGAAGCTCATAATCGCATCCCTATGACCACTCCTAGGGATAATGTTAAGCTGGATGATCCGACTATAAACCCTTGGAATAGATTGATACCCAGACCCTACATGCCTCTATCCAGGTATACACAACTATCTCCATATCTCTTTCCTGAAAGTCTCTGAAATAAGATTAGAAGAAGAAGAACCCGGCCTGGCGTATACGTAGTCACCTGTCGCTGAGATGTGCAACCACTCTGCCAACTGACGAACGTCGAAGGAAATATCCTGGCCAAGTACCCTGCTGGATATCCTTAGACCCAAGTCCAATTGCTCATCCTTGAGATCAGTCTCCACTCGAAGATTACAGTAGAATAACTGGACTAAGTTAGGCTTGGTGACTATCCTATACCTCAGGACTGGTGCCCAGCTTAAAGCGGTAAAAGCCTCACCTACAACAAAACGCTGTAACCTCTCGAAGTCTACAAACCTCCTAGATTTGGTAGAAGCTCACTAGAATCGAGGCCAATCATCTTGCTCAGCCCGAGAACGAAACCTGTGAGCATCAAAAGCTGGTGGTCTAACCATTTTGCTATAAAAACATACATGAATGGAAATTGTGTGAGGAACTAAGTTAAAGAAAAAGTTAGACAATGCCAAGTATTTATAATGGAATGGTACATGATTTAAATTGATTACAAACAAAGTAGAAGAAGCTTCGTTGGAAATTTCGATTAAAATGCATCGATAGTCAACATTGAAATTATGGAATGTGTGTTAAAACACAGAAAAGAGATTCTAAATGCCTAAAAATGTTCTAAACGTGACAGAAAAGAGATTCTTTGCATATTGAAAGTTGACAAGTGATTGATTAGAAGCAAATTGATGAATTATGGGAGATACCGATATGGGAAAAACTTAAAGTTAACAAATATGCAAAGAAAACCAAATTTGATTGGTTAAAAACATCCTAGCAACTTCTAAATGTGATTTGTAATGAGTCATAGCAAGTTACATGGAACAAATAGGAGTTGAATTGAATACCTAGGTATATACCAATTCAAATGGGAAAATTTTTGATATGTTAATGGTATACTTACCTTGGATGAAGTTTGAGTCTTTGATTGAGATGAAAATGAGTGGATTTGACCAATAAAATGATTGGAAATGGTCTGTAGCTCTTTTCCTCTTCTCTATCTTGTTTAAAATGAGAATGAGAGGGAAATGACCACTTACGGCCCTTTTAAAACTCGTTATCGAGTCAGCCGGTCGACTAAAGTGAGTTGATCGACCACCAGATCTGATCGACCACCTTGGTTGATCACCTGCTGATAGAAGACCCTGTTTGGGTGATTTTTGGAATTTTTAGTCATGAAACCTATTGTTGTGTGCTTTAACATGATTATAAAGTGATTTTGGATGATAATTAATCATTAGGGCATATTTTTGGATAAGTTAAATTGTTTTAATGCTAAATTTTTTTATGCTGTACAAGAGTAGACAGCATCCTTAGCAATGGCCCCTAGCACTCATGGCAATCAATAGAATTCAGGTGATAACCAAAATTTTGTGGACAATGCCCCTCTGCCTGCTGCTGCTAGAAATGTTCCACTTCCACCTCCCTCTGTGAGGACTAATGCTGACCTAGCAGCTATCATTGGAAACCTTGCAAGATCAATGGGATAACAACAGCAACAACAACAGCTATAGCAATAAACAATGAATGAACTCATTACGGTTTTGTGATAAACCTCTATACAAATCGGAGTCCCCCTTGAGCCGGCAGCCACTATTGTGCCACTACCTCCTGGATTGAATACAAATATATCAATCACTGCAATTGCTGCTCCTATAGGGTTGCCACAACAGATTCACCATGTCAATTTGGGAGTGCCTACTGGCCCATTTTTGAATGAAGCCACCCAAGATGAATGCTCTAGAATGCTGGAAAGGTTTCAAAAGATGAAGCTGCTAAAATTCATCAGTGTGGGTGATAACCCACTGCAGCCTGTAGTCTAGATGTAGTCAATTGAGAAATGTTTCAAGGTGTTGGTACTGACTGATGAACAACTCATCCTTTGCGCATGTCACATGATGGAAGGTAAACCCTACACCTGGTGGGAATCGAATCAAAAAATTCTTGCAACCTTGAATCCCATTGTGACTTGGTCTATGTTCAAGGAAGCATTCTTCAACAATTACTTCTCGAGAAGCTTCCGTGACAAGAAAGAGATAGAATATCTGAGTCATTACCAAGGCTAGAAATCTGTTCAAGATTACTAGACTAAATTTGAGTCACTCCTTTATTTTGCACCTGCTTGTATGCGTACGGAAGAAGCCAAGGCAAGGAAATTCTTCAAAGGTCTTCGAGGGATAATCTGAGCCATTATCGAGACTTGTGGACATACTAGTTATGCAGAGTGTGTCAAACAGCCAAGATAGTGGAAGATGCCCTAAGGGACAGGTATCAGGCTAAGAACAACTTTAGTAAGAAATTTACTACGCCTGATAAGAAGATTAGCAAGAAGCCATTTCAACACAAGTTTAATAGTAACAAGAGTGCTGCCACTACAAAGACTGCTACAAAGACCCTTGTAAATACCACTCCCGCTAGACTAATCAAATGTTTCAATTGTCAACAGATTGGTCATATCAAGTTTAATTACCGAAAGCTTACCAATGCGATGCAGGGCAAGGTATTTGCAATGTCATCTGAGGAAGCAGAAGGAGTCCCTAGTGTAGTGACAGGTATTTTATATTTTGGTATTGTGATTATTTCGATACTACTGCATGCTTTTGTACATGTTAACATATGGACCATACACATTAGGCACTCTAAGGATATCTGATTGTCCGGCTCTAGTTCTATTTGATTTTGGAGCCACTCATTCATTAGTGTCACCTGAGTTTGCCAAGAAGCTGTCCATGACTGCGAAACAGCTAGTATCTGAGTTGATTATGCAAATTCCTTTAGGACTAGAAGTAGTACTAATAGAGTACTATGGACCATGTCAGGTTCAGCTAGAGGATCAGATCTAAACGTTAATTTGATCCAGCTCAACATGTCAGATTTTGATACCATCCTAGGCATGGACTGGTTTTTCACTCACCGAGCTAGTGTGCTCTGTACTAAAAGGAAGATTCTTTTCCAACCAACTGATGGTAGACCTTTCGAATTCAGTGGAGATAAATCTAGAAAGGGCAAGAAGTTATTCATATCTACATTGCAAGCTTGCAAACTGTTGCAACAAGGCTGCATTGGTTGCTTAGCATCTGTGATTGACACTACCATAGAGTTACCTACCCTCGACCAGATAGATGTAATGAATGAGTTCCTAGATGTATTCTTGGAAGATTTACCTGGTTTACCTCTTGACCGTGAAACTGAGTTTGTGATGAATCTAGTCCCTGGAGCTACTCCGGTGTCTAAAGCCCCTTACAGAATGACACCCTTTGAGTTAAAGGAATTAAAAATTCAACTCCAAGAACTCTTAGATAAGGGATTCATAAGACCTAGTATATCCCCATGGGGTGCGCCAGTTTTGTTTGTCAAGAAGAAAGACGAAAGTGTTTGACTGTGCATCGATTATTGTGAGTTGAATAAGCTTACTATCAAAAATTGATACCCTCTGCCCAGGATCGATGATCTGTTTGATCAGCTTCAAGGCTATCAAGTATTCTCAAAGATAGATCTCCGATCTAGATACCATCAACTGAAGATCAGAGAATGTGACATTCCAAAGACTACTTTTAGGACTCGATACGGACACTATGAGTTCTTAGTCATGTCTTTCGAACTAATAAATGCCACAGCGTCATTCATAGAACTCATGAACAGAGTGTTCCATAACTTCCTAGATCACTCTGTTATTGTGTTCATCGATGACATCCTTGTCTACTCGAAGAGTGTGGAAGATCATGTTGTACACCTTCGCCAAGCTCTGTAAAGACTGAGACAAGAGAAGCTATTTGCCAAGTTCAAGAAACGTGAATTTTAGTGGAGAGAAGTTACTTTTTTGGGTCATGTCGTATCTGATGAAGGAATATCTATGGATCCAAGCAAAGTCAAAGCTATACTCGACTGGGAAGCTCCGAAGACTGTTACCAAAGTTAAAGTTTTCTTAGATTGGTAGGATACTACCGAAGATTTATTGCTGACTTCTCCAGAATAGCCATTCCTCTGACATAGCTTACAAAGAAGGAAACAAAGTTCGTATGGTGAGAGAAATGTGAATCAGCTTTCCAGTTACTAAAAGAGAAGCTGATTTTTGCTCCAGTGTTGACCATCCCATCTGGATCAAAAGGTCTTGTAGTGTATTCTAATGCATCCAAACTAGGACTTGGTTGCGTCCTCATGTAAGAAGGTAAGGTAATCACCTATGCCTCTAGACAACTGGAAAAACATGAGAAGAATTATCCAACTCATGATCTTGAGTTAGCCCCTGAAGTGTTCGCTCCCAAGACACGGAGACACTACTTATACGGAGAAAAATTTTAGATAATGTCTGACCACAAGAGCCTCACCTACTTATTCAATCAGAAGAAGCTCAACATGAGACAAAAAGGTGGTTAGAGTTACTGAAGGATTATGATTATGATATCCAATATCACCTAGGAAAGGCTAACGTAGAGCCGATGCCCTTAGTAGGAAAGCCATAAGCAAAGGAGAAGCTAAGACTAGCAACTACGTACTGTCTGAATCTCAAGTAATACCTCTACCTATAGTTGAAGACTTCATTGCTAGTTCTCTATTAGAAGAGTTAATTGAAGTCACTGTCGCCACTCTAGGTTCCCTTCAAATACAACCGATGTTGTTGCAAGAGATAGAGGAAGCAATAATATTGGACTATCACCTTAATGGACCGAAGAGTAAACTCGAGAATGGAAAGCAAGACCCTAACTTCATTTTAAATAATGGAGTTGTTTACTATGGTAGTAGGGTGTATGTGCCAGAATCTACAGAAGACTTGAAGGAAAAGATTCTGATTAAATCCCATTTATCCCCATACTCCATACATCCTACAAGTATAAAGATGTACTATGACTTGAAGAAGGAATTCTGGTAGAGAGGTTTGAAAGATGATGTAGCCCGATTCGTATACAAGTGTTTGACGTGTCAGTAAGTAAAGACTGAATGTCAAAGACCATCTGGTAAACTCCAACCGTTATCAATACCAAAATAGAAGTGGGACCATAGACTTCGTCACAGGGTTACCTCTGACAGCATGCTCTGTAGACGCGGTATGGGTTATTGTGGATAGGTTTACTAAAACAGTAAGATTCATTGCAATTTAACCTTAGTACTCCATGGATAAATTAGCTAGACTATATATCAATCAAGCCATCCGTTTACACGGTGTTCCAGCTATATTGTGTCCGATTGTGATCTTAGATTTACATCTAAGTTCTGGGAAGGATTATAGAATGCAATGGGTATTCAACTGAAGTTTAGTACTGCTTTTCATCCTTAAATAGATGGAAAATCTGAGAGAACAATTCAAATATTGGAAGATATGCTGAGAGCTTGCACTCTTGATTTCAAAGAAAATTGGGATCAAAATCTCTTGTTGATGGAGTTTGCATACAACAATAGCTATTAGTCTACTATCAAGATGGCACCATATGAAGCACCATATGGAAGGAAATGCAGAACCCCCATGTATTGGAATGAAATTGGTGAAAGAAGAATACTTGGACCAGATATTGTCCAAGAGACCTACGAGAATATGGATCTGATAAGGGAAAAGATTAAAGCTTCTCAATCAAGATAGAAGAGCTATGCAGACCTTCATCGTAAAGATCTTGAATTTAAAGTAGGCAACAAGGTATTCCTGAAAGTGTCACGATTCAAAAGAATTCAAAGATTCAATAAGAAGGGAATGCTAAGTCCAAGATACATAAGATCATATGAATACTTAGCCGAAGTGGAGCTGTAGGTTATCACCTACCTTTACCTCCTGCACTTGCTGGTGTCCATGATATGTTCCATGTATCGATGCAAAAGAAATACATCACCGACCTGATACATGTAATGGATACAGAACTTCCTATGATGGATGTGGACCTGACTTATGAAGTGGAACCTCTAGCAATCATGGATAGAAAGGTTCATTAACTAAGAAGCCGATCCATTGCTTACATCAAGGTTCAATGGAAGAACCATACTAAGGATGAAGCATTGTGGGAGAAGGAAGATGAAATACATGAGAAATACCCACATTTTTCAAAGAACAAGGTAAGCAAATTTTAAGGATGAAATTCTTGTAAGTGAGGGGGAATTGTGAAACCCGCACAAAAAAATATAGGACAATTTGAAAAATTTCTCACATAATAGGTTCTCCTGCAGACATTAGCCTAGCAACCATATCATCAATGGAGTGTATAGAACTCTAGGTAAGAGTTAAAACCTTCTTACTATTAGTGTACAAGCTATTTGTGAAATAAATCAGTCAAACCAATCAAGACCTGGCCATTCCGAGTTAATTCAGAGTAGGCGATCGACCAAGGAGGTTGACCAAATTGAGTTGATCGACCACTAATATTCGATCGATTGCATGAACCCAGAATTGGGCCATTTTGAGTCTATTTTAGTTCGGTTTGGTTTTAGTTGGTTCCAATTGGTTCCTAATTACCTATGATCATCCCTAAACATATGGGACCTACTTTTGAATGTATTCGAGAGCCAATTAACACTCATACTAGGACTAGGACTCTCAAGAGAAGAATTGTATTGTAATTATAACTCTTGCATAAAGCTCTCAATAAAACTCTCTATGAACCCTAATTAAAACAATAAAACCTATGATTGGAGCAAGTTGAAGGAAGAAGAAGAGGAAGAATAACCATTGAAGGACCACCCTCAAGCATCTCTCTGCAATAGTTTGTGTTAAGCATTGAGGTAAGCTTGAAACCTAGTCTCACTTAGTCTAGAATGAACTCTTAATGATTCTATGAGGTAAACCCAACCTCTGATCATCCTGGAATAAGATTCCAGAAGAAACCATCAATGGAGAATAGGTAGAACCCTTGCATAATGCTGATAATGAATAAACTGATAGAGGCATTAAAGTAAGACCTTAGGGTGATGTTTAACATTTAAATATGATTAGAATACATCCAATAATATTGTTCTAGCACTTAGAAACCCCCTGGTGAATCCTTGGACCCCATGCTTGAGAAAAAGGACTGAAATTGAATCAGTTCAAGCTCTCTGGTGTGAGGTGGTAGACCAAGGAGGTTTTCTAAAGTGAGTTGATCGACCGCTTCTGCTGTGATCGACTGCATGGCTTACAGTAAATTGTATTCTTGGTATTTTTCACCCTTATTGACTATTTGGACTATGTTAAGCATCCTACACCTAAGGAATGATATAATAAACATGTTGGAAGGATTATATTAAGTAGAATATGCTCCCAAGTGTATAGGTACGTGTGATTGCAAAAATGATATTTTCTGTCATAGACCATATGTCACAGCCCATTTTAGGGAATTGAATATGATGTCTGAGTCATCTAAGAGACAATTTGAATCTTCCAGTGATCGACAACCAAAGTGATTTGTTAGCAAACCCCACAGTCTACACACAATATCCATCATAATCAACTATAGATAATATTAATATTTGCAATGGAAACATAAATAAGAACCAGATGCCAACGAATAATACTTTAATAACATAAGTCTGTTATCATAACAGTTGTTCCACAATATCTATAACCACATACATCCCATATTACATAACTAGAATAATTTCGAATAGGTTCCTATGGATATACCAAACCATCATCTATCCACAAATAGCAAAATCTATAAGCTCAAGGAGCTGACTCAGGTCCCGTAGATGTAGTCCCTATGGGTACAGCTCTTGACATGATCATGGAGAGGAACCCCACCAAGAGAAGTATCCTCAATGTCAGTGGGATCCACAGCTACATCGGCAGTAGCGGTGCCTGCAAACAAAGCTAAAAAGATTTAATATCAAGGGATGAGCTCACATCTCAACTCAACAAGAAGTCAGGTATCCAATGCAATCCTAGGAAACAATTCATGAATGTAGTACAAAAGCATATAAACAAGAAATTGTGAGTGTCATACAAGTTTACAAGTAAATCATGGTCAATCTATACCCTAGCGAGGATCTTACCCCGTACCCCACCGCTTGAGCATATATACCCGTACCCCACCGCCTGAGTGCTTCATACCTTACTGCCTAGATGAACCCCACCACCTGAGTATTTTGTACCCCACCACCTGTACTATATTTACCTTGCTAAAGCACAAATCAATTGACCAAGTTGATGCATGATACATGAGCATGTTATTAATGGGTTACATCCCAACAGAGATCCCCGTTCCACTCCCATGGACTAATCGTGTCCCCACTAAGGTGTAACCGGACATATGGCCATGTATAGTGACCCCCACATGTTACATGATCATATACCCCACTTACAAACACATCCATATCCAATCAATCCATCACACAACATGGCATGTGCACACAATAATCAAAACTATACTCCAACATGAATCCCCGTTCTACTCCCATGGACTGACCGTGTCCCCACTAGAGCATAGAGTGCCAACATGGCATGTGTATTGTACTCCCATACTCTACACATCCATCATACATGGTCTCAACCAAACTATACCTAGTAGAGGACCCCAACTCCCCACTCCCATGGTTCGTTGTGCCTCCACTAAGGTACAACCACTCCTAATGTGATTCACGAGGTCACTTGTTACATGATTAACCATACATGGGTTGTACCTGAACAGAGAACCCCGGATCCCCATCCCATGGCTTGCCATGTTTCTACTAGGATATCGGCATACCAACATGGTACGCTTGTCCATACTCCCATACATCACACGCACCATCATACATGGCTATGCACACAACATATTAGCAACTACCCCTTGCAGAGAACCTCGGATCCCTACTCCCAGGGTTCGTCGTGTCTCCACACAGTCACAACAACTGTCAACATGGCTCTTGTGTTGTGCCCCGTACGCAACATGTCCATCATACAATAATTATCATACATAGTTATTGTTATAATGCAAATGCATGAATAATTATACACAATTTATTGGATGATATTTTATAAAAAGGAAAAATAGTAATAACACGTAGCAAACACATGCTTAAACTCTACGTAACCCAACCCGTGGTGCTGCTAAACTTGGAAGCTGATAAAAGGTTCCGTCCACTACCCACGGTGTTTTACCTGATTTAATTAAATAAACTTTATTAGATTAGTGAACATCTTTTAAACCAGCATAGACAAGTCCTAGAGTCCATGTACGGATCCAAAGATAAATCAAGAATCGAAAGGATAGTCTTCCTAATAATTTCTAGGCTTATAAGTCGATACAGGCTGAACCGACAGACGAAACCAGTTATGCATTCCATCGGTATGTGGTGTAGATTAACTGTCACACCCCAATTCCGTACCAACCAGAAAGGTGTGATGAACCGTCTATGATCCAACGATTCAACCAGGATCTCGAATAGGCTGTGTCCTTTTTGCTTAAATCATACACATCCACAACTATAATTAGAGTAAATAAACAATAGCGGAAGTCTTTAATAGTAATGAACTGAGAATCTAACAGTGATAACATGAATAAATTATCCAATTATCTCCAAATGACTAAGACATAAAAATAAAATAACATAATCAATTACATCTTCTTAATAATCCAACAAATAAGCCTAATCAAAGACGCATGAGTCGCACTCGCACGACGAATCATGCGACTCCATCATAGCTTCTGCATCCATCGACGCAATCTGCCCGTACATTGGAGCATTCATATAATCTTCTACAGTAGTACCTGCAACATTAACTAAAAGTATTCGATGTTGAAAGGGTGAGCACACATCATGGCTCAGTGAGCAAACAAAACAATGCAACAAACATATGCATGCATTCAATTCATATCTTTGGTCTGGTTAATAAGTTTGCAATGTGCAATAGAAATGATAGGTGGCCGCCGCACCTCTATACATGAGTGTGTGAATTCGCCCAATGGATGAAACACCATTGCCGTCCCACATGCACCCATCATGGAATAGAGATAGAGCTAAAGTGTCACACCCTAATTCTGTACTATTCAGAATGGTGTGATGAACCACTAACAAACCAACGGTTCAACCAGGATCTCGAGTAGGCTATATCCATGTTATCTAAACTCCATACATCCACATAAATAATCAAAGTAAATAAAACAAATAGCGGAAGTCTTATAATAAAATGAACTGAGAATCTATTGTGATATCAATATTTAAATAACGAAATTATTTTGTATCAACTAAGACATAAATAAATAAATATCCAATACATGTCTTTAATAAATCCAAATAAATAAACTAAAAATCTAATCGAATACACATGAGTTGCACTCGCAAGAGATGTCATGTGTATCCACTTCATCTTCAGCTACCATCGCTGCAACATTCCCGTACTCTGGAGCATTTATATAATCTTCAACGGTTAAACCTGCATCATCAACTAAAAATATTTGACGTCGAAGGGTGAGCACACATCATGGCTCAGTGAGCAAACAAAATAATGCAACAATACATATGCATGCAATCAATTTATATCTTTGGTCCGGTTTAAAGTTTGCACTGTGCTATAGAAAGGATAGGTGGCCGTCGCACCTCATACACAAGTGTGTGGATACGCCCAATGACTCCTGCACTGTCGCCCACAGCACCCAAAATGGCACAATATACACCCCATGAAAATGGCATGGCTGCACCGGTTGATACCATACCAACAAATAAACCCCTGCTGGCTAGGGTTGCAAACTGGGATCGCAACTAACCAATCCTAATGCCAAACAGTGTATCCAAGGCCTCACCCCAGCATCCCTCAGAACATCTATAGAGATAGAGCTAAGGCTCCCTGGTAGAGTCAGAGACTACAAGGACCGATACCACCTCCCCTGATGCTCTACGACATAATAGTTCTGCTAAGGTAATGGTGATACGACGACATCAGTGGACATGACTTAAGTAGACCATGGCACAATATACACCCCATGAAGAATGGTCATGGTTGTACCGGTTGATACCATCCCTACCCTCACCATATACACTGGTCAAACACAAACATTCACATGCCTATTCCTACTCATCATCACCATCATCATGTTATAAGCAGTAAAGTAAATATGCATGAACAATAAATAGAAATATTGGATGGCATGTTGAATGCACACACAAGCATACACGCATAGAATCAATATGGCATTGGACTGAAGAAGTAAAATAGTTTATTATTAACCAGCTAGTTTAGGTCTTGTTCCCTCACCTTAGCTTGCTAATAGATACTCTTTCAAGCTTTAGAATCACCTTTATAATTTTATTATATTGCTAGAAGACCTAACAAAGCCGATAAAATTTAATTAGAATTTATTCAGAATTTTAAAACCATTCTGTTAACTGAGGGTCGGAGGTAGGGTCGGAGTCATGATCAACCCTGGGTGCGACCCTCCCCAATCTGGACTTCCCGAACACTGAGGGTCGATCCTCAGGATCACATAGGGTCGGATGGTCATCGACCCTCTATGCGACCCTTGGTGGATTTTGGTTAATTTCCCTCTTTTTAGTCCATCCTTCGTGTTTGGGGTCCTATGGCTTTCTCCTACAGTCCATTCAACATTCATTCCATGGTCTAGAACCATGAATCATCCACCTAGATAGCTTTCATGTAATCTCCCATAGTTTTCTATGAAAACCTAACCATGGGTTGATGGTTTGGGTTTCTCCGAGATCATACTCTCATCATTATCTAACCTAAGGTCTGTAGAAACTCATGGAATTTGTATCCATACCTGAGAAGATTATTCCCTCTCTGTAACTCTTCTCCTTTTTGCTATCTTCTTTTCCTTGCTTCTCTTCTTCTCCTTTTCCTTCTCTTCTCTTTCTCTCAATTCAATTAGGGTTGTAAAAGGAGTGAAAGAGGCTTAGGGACGTCCTTTAAATAGAGTAAAAACATCCTAAAATAAGTCCCTTTGAGATTAGGAAAGAATCCAAATCAAAAATTAGGAAATTTCCTAATTTCAGTTTCGGCGGCAACTGAGGGTCGATGGGAGGGTCGATGATCCCGTCGACCCTAGGGTTCCTAAGGTGTCTGACCCTCCCTATAAAACTGAGGGTCTGACTTTCTATCTTGGGGGGTCCGACCCTCCTTTGCTGGGTATGTGACCCTCCCCTTGAATTGAGTGTTTTAGGGTCGATTTGATACCTGGGATCATGATCTCCTTCACGCCCTTGGTCTATTTGACTCAACCATGATGGGTAAACCTGGTTCAAGGTGATAAGACCGGGTTAGTTTGATATGGGTCTTACAACTCCCCCCTACTTATAAAAATTTCGTCCTCAAAATTGTACGTACCTTCAGAATCAAATAAGTGAGGGTATTGCTTTCACATAACATTTTCTTCTTCCCATGTAATTTCTTCCATGTCTCTACTTTTCCAGGTGACCTTAACATAGTAGATATCTCGGTTGCGTAGTCGTTGAACCTTTCGGCTAGTGATTTCAATTGGTGTTACTTCGAATGTCAAATCATCAGTCAATTTCGGTAAATCTACTGTCAACACGTGCGTTGGATCCTTGACATACTTCTTCAATAGGGAAATATGAAATACGTCATGCACACTTAACATAGATGGTGGTAGTGCTAACTGATAAACCACTTTCCCACGCTTAGCTAAGATCTCATACGGCCCGACATATCTTGGACTTAGTTTCCCTTTTTGTCCGAACCTTTTCAATCCTCGCATAGGCGATACCTTCAAGAATACTTTATCACCTACAGCGAACTCAAGATCTCTGCGTCGAGTATCTGCATATTGCTTTTGACGGTTATGAGCTGTTCTCACTCTTTCCTTGATAATGTCAACCACTCGACAAGTCTCTTCAGTAAACTTCGATCCAATAATACTACGTTCTCCCACTTCATTCCAAAACAAAGGAGTTCGACACTTTCTGCCATACAGTGCTTCATAAGGTGACATCTGAATAGTATCCTGATAGCTATTGTTATAAGCGAACTCGATCAGTGGTTGTCTTTCATCCCATGATCCCTTGAAATCAATTACACATGCTCGTAGCATATCTTCTAGAATCTGGATTGTACACTCTGACTGTCCGTCTGTCTGTGGGTGGAACGCGGTACTGAACTTCAATGTTGTTCCCATAGCCTTTTGCAATCCCTCCCAAAACTTGGAAGTAAATCGTAGATCTCTGTCGGACACAATGCTTTCTAGTACACCGTGTAATCGAACAATATTATCCACTACAGCTTTGCTAACCTTTCTAGTGTATATTGAGATCGTATTGGTATAAAGCGAACTGTTTTAGTCAAACGGTCTACAATCACCCAAACTGCATCAACTACTTGAGGAGTCAGTGGTAATCCCCTGACGAAGTCTATAGTGATGCAGTCCCATTTCCATGCTGGTTCCGATAACGGTTGTAACAGTCCTGCGTTGTCATTCAGCTTTTACTTTCTGACAATTTAGGCATTGAGACATGAACTTAGCTACATCTGCTTTCATTCCTCTCCACCAATACAGTTTCTTTAAATCATGATACATTTTTGTACTTTCAGGATGTATCGAATAGATGGTGGTATGGGCTTCTTTCATCAGTCGGTGTCTAATGTCCACACTTTCTGTTTTAGGTACACATATTGTTCCTTTGTATTTCAATACTTTCTCTTCGTCCAAGGTGAACTCAGGATTAGTCCTACCTTTCTCGATATCTTCTTGTACTGTTCTCAGATAAGGATCTGATTTGATAGCTGTCTTCACTTCATCCATTATATCCGGTATAATTTTCAATGCAGCGAACATATTTGAAAATCGATGAATAAACCCTTGGTTGGCTGATCCATCCGTTGTATCTATCACATACTGCTCATTGCCGTGATTGAATACCATTCTGGTAGTGTACATTGCTGCGGTTGTACTAACCTCTCCTTGAGATTTTATCATTGCCTTTCTGCTCAACGCATCTGCTACTACATTAGCTTTCCCCGGATGATACTGGATATCACAATCATAGTCTTTCAATAGTTCCAGCCATCTTCTTTGTCTCATATTCAATTCCTTCTGATTAAATAAATAAGTAAGACTTTTATGGTCCGACTTAATCTAAAATTTCTCTCCGTATAGGTAATGTCTTCATATCTTGACAGCATGTACTACTGCTGCTAACTCCAGATCATGAGTGGGATAATTTTTCTCATGTATCTTTAACTATCTTGAGGCATAAGCAATTACTTGCTCTCCTTGCATAAGCACACATCCTAATCCCAGTCCTGACGCATCAGTGTATAAGGTAAATGTCTGTCCTGGAACAGGAATAGTCAAAATCGGAGCGGATATCAATCTGGTCTTCAATGTTTGGAAGCTCTTCTCACATTTATCCGTCCACACAAACTTTTCCCCTTTCTTAGTCTGACTGGTGAGAGGTACGGCAATCCGGGAATAGTCTTCCATGAATCTTCGATAATAATCGGCAAGACCCAGAAAACTTCTAATTTTTGAAACGCTCTTTGGTGCTTCCCACTTTACAATAGCCTCGATCTTGCTGGGATCCACTTTGATACCTTCTGCGGATACTACATGGCCTAGGAAGGCGACTTCACTTAGCCAAAACTCACACTTGGTAAATTTGGCATATAACTTCTCTTTCCTTAAACGCTGTAGGGCGGCGTTTAGGTTCTTGATATGGGTTTTTTTGTCCTTGGAATATACCAATATATCATCAATGAATACTATAACTGACGTATCCAACATGTCGTGGAAAACCCAGTTAATAAGTTCCATGAAAGTTGCTGGTGCGTTTGTTAATCCGAAAGACATGACCAAGAACTCATAATGTCCATATCTGGTCCTGAAAGCTGTCTTAGGAATATCACCCTCTTTAATCTTCAACTGATGATAGCCTGACCGAAGATCGATCTTAGAAAATACTTTTGCTCCTTGCAATTAATCGAACAAGTCATCGATCCGAGGTAGTGGATATCGATTCTTGATTGTCAGTTTATTCAACTCCCAATAGTCGATACATAATCGAACGCTACCGTCCTTATTCTTTACGAATAATACCAGTGCTCCCCATGGTGATATACTGGGTCGAATATAACCCTTGTCCAGCAGTTCCTGTAGTTGCACTTTCAATTCCTTCAGTTCTGTTGGAGCCATTCTATAAGGTGCTTTTGATACTGGTGCGGCTCCGGGTATAAGATCTATCACAAACTCTGTGGCTCGGTCGGGTGGTAATCCTGGTAGTTCCTCTGGAATATGTCGGAATAGTCCCACACAACATCAATATCTTCCAGTTGTGGTGCTTCCTTGGTTAGGTCGACCGCTGATACTAGATACCCGACTGCCCCCTTATCAAGGCACTTCTTAGCCTTCAGTGCTGAGAGTATAAGCTTGCGTCTACGGAGAAGTTTGGTTCCCGAAAAACTGAATTCTACTCCTTCTTTGTCTTTGAATGTTAGCTTCTTTTCGGCGCATAATAGGTTTGCAGAATGTCGAGCTAACCAGTCCATTCCCAAGATGACGTCAAAGTCTGCCATCTCAAGTTGTATCAAGGTTGCATCTAAGGTTTTCTCGCTAATGAGAACTGGACATGATCCATAACCTTTCTCTAATTCCACTTCTAACCCCATTGGTGACCGTACAAGTAGTTTGTAGTCCAATGTTTTGATGGGTAGATTCAACTTCTTTTCGAATGACACAGATATAAAGGAATGAGTAGCTCCTGAATCAAAGAGTACTCTGGCGGATATGCCATTTATAGGTACGATACCTGTGATTTATTTTTACTTAGTCTACATGCTCATACAATGTAATTACAACTAAAAAGGTTTCAGTCATACCTGTGACCACATCGGGTGATGCGGCAGCATCCTCGGATGTAATAGCATATACTCGTCCTTGATGTACTTGCTTCTTAGGCTTAGGACACTCCCTTATCATATGTCCCACTTGATTGCAGTTGTAACATCTCGGACCTTTAGAATTTGGCTTTGGTTGCTGTTGCATCACCGGGGTAGTCTTGGATGCAGCAGTAAAGCCTTGAGCACGGAAGGGTTTAAATGTCTTGTTGTTCCCTCCGTTATAGGCATTTTCGGCTGGCCTTTTTATGCCTCTGTTCTGTGTAAAGTAGCTTTCCTTCTGGTTCGATTCTATGACTCAAGCAATTTGGACAGCTTCATTATATATCTTCTTTTCCAAGCCCAGAACGTGCTCTCTGATGCTTCCTCTCAGTCCCGTGACAAACCTACGGGTCTTAGTATCTTCTTCCTGCATGCTGAGTGGTGCAAAGAAATACAGCTCTTCGTAACGCTGTTGATATGCATCCACGGACATCTGTCCCTGATATAAACTCAGGAATTCCTTCTCCATAGAGTCTCTGAAGCTTCGGGGAAAATACTTCTCGAAGAACGCTTATTTATAGATAGCCCAAGTCAGTAGGGCGTGCTTGGTCAATAGGTAAGTCCTAGTAGATTTCCACCAATGATGTGCGTCACCCTTTAGCATGAAGGTGGCACATAGTACTTTTTCTTCTTCAGTGATAGTCATCATAAGAAAGTTTCTCTCCATCTCGTCGATCCAATGTGCTGGCTATAATGGATCCGATGGTTTACCGTTAAATTCCTTGGGCTTCATCTTCAGAAATCTCTCAACCAATTGAGAGTGATCCAGCTGATTTTGGGGGTATGCTCCAAACATGGGTTGTGGATACTGATAGTTAACCTGAGCTACTTCCGGACCTGGTACTGGAATCTATGCAGCTGGTGGTTGAGGTGTTTGAGGTGCTGGGTGGTTACTCACCGGTGCTGCACTGGCTTGTCCTGTCTGCATGGGTGTAGCATGTGCGGCTTGGAACATGATTCCCATTGCAACTTGCATTTGAGCCTGTGCGTGTTGCATCTGTTGCAGCTGCTGTGCTAAATTCATCACCACTGTTGCTAACTCTGGTGGTGGAGGTGGCAAGTTTGTAGGATTTGCCTGATATGGGTGTTCTGGTACATATATATTCTCTTGGTTATTTTCCTCCACAGGTGGTGGTGGTGGAACTGCATTTCGGCTCTGTCTGGTTACTCTACGTCCAGACATAATTTCTTTTGAGATTGGTGGTGCCTGAAAATCATCAAAATAGGTGAGACAATCATTTATACTTCATGTAGCACGTTAACCGATGTAAAATTCCAAAATTTTTGGCTCATTTAATGAAAAATACTATCTTTTCTATGCAGGGTCGATGGTGGGGGTCGATGGTATGTCCGACCCTCAGTATCCGACCCTGAGAATGACCTGTTCTTCCCGAGAGCTGAGGGTCGATGTGAGGGTCGATGGGTATCCGACCCTCAGTATCCGACCCTGGGTTTTCTGTCAGATTCCCAAGAGCCGAGGGTCGATGGGAGGGTCGATCCGAGGGTCGATGGTCCTGGTCGAATTGTCCGACCCTCAGACAAAAAATCAGACCTTTAAGATCCGATTCTGGGTTCATTCTCTCTTATTTCCCTCCCGTTTCGACTCGTCTCTCACCTCTGAGTTGCTACAGTGCCACTCCGTTATTTTGGTCAATTTGGATCCGTGTTTCAACATCAACATCATCCCTACAGGTATGTTTTCTCATTTTACTTGTTTTTAGGTTTCCATTTCTAAATTTTGGTCCAATTAACCTGTATTTTTCAAATTAAACTTTTTCCAACCGTAAAAATTCAATTTTTATTGGGGGCTTTTGTTATTGGTGTCTCGAGGAATGAAAGCCCTCAAAATTTTTTGAGTTTCATCAGTTGGTTATCGAGAACTTGGATTTTTGCTCTTTTTGCTTTCGATTTCTTGAAATTTCTTCAAATTAGACCTCATTAGTTAAAATTTCCTACTGTATGTGTGTTGTAGGATATGTTAGAACCTACGTAAGTCCTCCTGCCCACGTGTATGGGTGACAAGTGAGGCTTTTGGCCACTTACGTCGTTATAATGTCAAATTTTGGATTTTTATCCTATTAACTCATTATCTGTTTTTCTTTGTAGATACCATGGCTCGTACTAAGGTACCCAGAGTTTGTGATCCGCTTCGCTTCCGCTCCAATGAAGCCGAGGCACAGTATGCCCACTATGCTCGTAAGAAAGTAAAGGGTGGTCGTATGGTGAACTTGGCTGAGCTAGCCCTGTTCAATGTGGAGAGAGCATTTGGTGATATGGGGTGGCTCCCTGTCATCACTTACGACGTGTACACATGCCCGACTTTAGTGCGATAGTTTTATTGTAATCTCCAGGTGGTGGGGGATACAATGATGTGGATAGGGGTCATGAGCTACGCATCACTAGCTATGTAAAGGGAGTGAACATTTCATTTGACTATCAGCAGCTGGCCGATCTACTGGGCATTCCCTATGATGGTCCTATGGTTTACTGTGCGCCTGGAGAGCCCCAGTTTGTTTCAATGGAGATGAGGGCTGAGATTGATAGTCAGCTGCTATGACCTGATCGCTAGCAGATGAGAGCTTGTTATCTGCGTCCGGCTCCACGGGTCTTCTGCAAGATTATCTATCATAATCTGATTCTGCAGAGTGGCCATTACGAGAGGGTTTCTCAGCTGACCCAGTATCTGTTGTACAACATATGCACTAGGCTGCCCGTCTGCCTTCCTTACATCATCATGCGGACTATGATCAGTGCCACACTCCCCAGTCATAGGGGTAATCTACCCTATGGACGTATGATCACTGTTCTGCTTACTCGCCTGGGGGTTGATTTGGTGGATGAGAGGATCAGGAGAAAACCTTTTCGTCGCCTCTAGATTGGGAGGCTATCTGCAAGATGGGTATGCGGGATGCCCAAGTTAGTGATGAGGAGAGGAACGAGATGGTGCACCCTCACACTCGCATCGAGATTGCTGACACTGAGGCAGCTGCTGCCGCTGCTAGAGCTCATGCGGATCCTGCCGATGATGATGACTGCATGTATATGGATGTCGACTCGATACCACCGCCTTCACCTACGCATGCGGCTGGAGTTGATACTTCTTCTGCGACGGATCCTGCACCTGAGACTGGTCCTTCTCATGCGACTGGTCCTTCACGCCCACCTTCTGATATGATGGAGAAGTTGCATGAGATCAAAGAGGCTCAACGCAGATCTGATCTGAGGATGGAGGAGTTGCTGGACGCCTAGCGTCGGACTGATCAGCGGGTGGCTGATCTTACAGCTAGTCTTCAGGCGACTCAGACCCAGGTGGCCTGGTTGACCAGAGTTTATGCCGATGACTATGACAGAGACCGCGAGGCACCACTCCTCCTTCACCTCCAGCTTCTTGAGTGTATCTTTTTACTTGTACTACAGAGTAACTGTCCGGATTGTGGACTGTACTCTGCTTTAGTTATGTATATACATTTGTGTCTCTCATATTGTATGTAAAATTGTTTCCCCTTTAATAAATGCATTATTCTCTTTTAAATTTGGTTTCAACCATCACTTGTACTTATAGTATGTTTGTATTAAAGTTTTTACTTTTATCCTATCTCAGTTCACAATTGTCTTGAATGTATGCTAGTTCAGCGGACAAGGCCTGAGATGCTCTAATACCAAGTTATCACACCCCAATTCTACACTATTCAGAATGGTGTGATGAATCGCTAACAAACCAATGGTTCAACCAGGATCTCGAGTAGGCTATATCCGTGTTATCTAAACTCCATACATCCACATAAATAATCAGAGTAAATAAAACAAATAGCGGAAGTCTTATAATAAAATGAACTGAGAATCTATTATGACATCAATATTTAAATAACGAAAATATTCTGTATCAACTAAGACATAAATAAATAAATATCCAATACATGTCTTTAATAAATCCAAATAAATAAACTAAAAATCTAATCGAATACACATGAGTTGCACTCACAAGAGATGTCATGTGTATCAACTTCATCTTCAGCTACCATCGCTGCAACGTTCCTGTACTCTGGAGCATTTATATAATCTTCAATGGTTAAACCTGCATCATCAACTAAAAATATTCGACGTCGAAGGGTGAGCACACATCATGGCTCAATGAGCAAACAAAACAATGCAACAATACATATGCATGCAATTAATTTATATCTTTGGTCCGGTTTAAAGTTTGCACTGTGCTATAGAAAGGATAGGTGGCCGTCGCACCTCATACACAAGTGTGTGGATACGCCCAATGACTCCTGCACTGTCGCCCACAACACCCAAAATGGCACAATATACACCCCATGAAAATGGCATGGCTGTACCGGTTGATACCATACCAACAAATAAACTCCTACTGGCTAGGGTTGCAAACTGGGCTCGCAACTAACCAATCCTAATGCCAAACAGTATATCCAAGGCCTCACCCCAGCATCCCTCAGAACAACCATAGAGATAGAGCTAAGGCTCCCTGGTAGAGTCAAAGACTACAAGGACCGAGACTACCTCCCCTGATGCTCAACAACATAATAGTTCTGCTAAGGGTATGGTGATACGACAACATCAGTGGACATGACTTAAGTAGACCATGGCACAATATACACCCCATGAAGAATGGTCATGGTTGTACCGGTTGATACCATCCCTACCCTCACCATATACACTGGCCAAACACAAACATTCACATGTCTATTCCTACTCATCATCACCATCATCATGTTACAAGAAGTAAAGTAAATATGCATGAACAATAAATAGAAATATTGGATGGCATGTTGAATGCACACACAAGCATACATGCATAGAATCAATATGGCATTGGACTCAAGAAGTAAAACAGTTTATTATTAACCAGTTAGTTTAGGTCTTGTTCCCTCACCTTAGCTTGCTAATAGATACTCTTCCAAGCTTTAGAATTACCTTTATAATGTTATTATATTGCTAGAAGACCTAACAAAGTCGATAAAATTTAATTAGAATTTATTCAGAATTAAAAACCATTCTGTTAACTGAGGGTCGGAGGTAGGGTCGGAGTCATGATCGACCCTGGGTGCGACCCTCCCCAATCTGGACTTCCCGAACACTGAGGGTCGATCCTCAGGATCACATAGGGTCGGATGGTCATCGACCCTCTGTGTGACCCGCGGTGGATTTTGGTCAATTTCCCTCCTTTTAGTCCATCCTTAGTGTTTGGGGTCCAATGGCTTTCTCTTACAGTCCATTCAACATTCATTCCATGGTCTAGAACCATGAATCATCTACCTAGATAGCTTTCATGTAATCTCCCATAGTTTTCTATGAAAACCTAACCATGGATTGATGGTTTGGGTTTCTCCGAGATCATACTCTCATCATTATCTAACCTAAGGTCTGTAGAAACTCATGGAATTAGTATCCAAACCTGAGAAGATTACTCCCTCTCTACAACTCTTCTCCTTTTTGCTATCTTCTTTTCCTTGCTTCTCTTCTTCTACTTTTCCTTCTCTTCTCTTTCTCTCAATTCAATTAGGGTTGTAAAAGGAGTGAAAGAGGCTTAGGGACGTCCTTTAAATAGAGTAAAAACATCCTAAAATAAGTCCCTTTGAGATTAGGAAATAATCCAAATAAAAAATTAAGAAATTTCCTAATTTCAGTTTTGGCGGCAACTGAGGGTCGATGGGAGGGTCGATGATCCCGTCGACCCTAGGGTTCCTAAGGTGTCTGACCCTCCCTATAAAACTGAGGGTCTGACTTTCTGTCTTGGGGGGTCCGACCCTCCTTTGCTGGGTATGCGACCCTCCCCTTAAATTAAGTGTTTTAGGGTCGATTTGATACCTGGGATCATGATCTCCTTCATGCCCTTGGTCCATTTGACTCAACCATGATGGGTAAACCTGGTTCAAGGTGATAAGACCGGGTTAGTTTGATACGGGTCTTACATAAAGTGCCTGGATCAAACACCACATGACACTTCCCCTGATGCCCTACCCATACCAATACATAAGCCCCTATTGGCGAGGGCTTGCAAACTGGGCTCGCAACAAACCAATCCTAATGTCAAATAGTGTATCCAAGGCCTCACCCCAGCATCCCTCAATACGTCCATAGAGATAGAGCTAAGGCCCTCCGGCAGAATCAGAGACTATACGATCCGAGACCACTTCCCCTGATGCCCTACGACGTAATAGTTCTGCTAAGGTAATGGGGATACGACGATGTCAGTGGACAAGACTTGAGTAGAGATAGAGCTAGAGTTTGGTGACCAGGATGAACCACAGTATCACGTCCTCCCCCTGATGCCCCACTCGCATCAAGTACACTAACCACACACATACATTCACATGCCTATTCCTAGCATCATCATCATCATCATGTTATAAATAAACTGAATTAAATATGCATGAACAGTAATAGCAGGAATATTGGATGAAATGTGAAATTCACAATACACGCATACAAGCATAGAATCATTCATGGCATTGGACTCAATAAATAAAAATAGTTTATTATTAGCCAATTAGTTTAGGTCTTGTTGGCTCACCTTTGATTGATAGTAGATCCTCGTTTAAGCTTTGTAATCACTTTTAAATCACTTAAAAACCTAACAAGTTGATAGATTTTTTATTAGAATTAATTCCCATGTGTTTAGGCCAACAAAAACTGAGGGGTCGTAGGTATGGCAACACCTGTGGTCTCAGTTTCTGCGACCACAGGGCGTGGGGTCGCAGGGTGGGGTCGGACATACTCCGACCACACGTGCGACCACACCCTCCCTGAAAACTTCCCAAGGGCATGTGGTCGGACATGTGTGTCTTGTGGGGTTAGACATCATGCGACCTTACGTGCGACCACACGTGTTATGGTCGACCTTTCACTCTTAATTCATTCCTTTATGTTTGAATCCTTTGGCTTATCATCATGGTCATTCCGATGACTGTTCTATGGCTTAAAACTATTATTTTATACACCATCTATTGTCCACCTAATTTTCTCCATGGATTCTCTTGGAATTTATCCATGGATGGATGATTTGGGTTTCTCTTAAATCCTATCTTCTTTATGAACTATTCTAGGCTCTCAATTTAACATGGAGAATATGTTCATACCTTAAGTTTGCTGAAGATTCAGAGTTTTCTCCGAATTTTCCTCCTCCTTAGTCTTCCTCTTCAATTTTCCGTCTCTTCTTTCTCTTCTCTTTCTCTCACTTTCAATTAGAGTTCTAAAGGAGTGAAAGAGGTTAAGGGATGTCCTATTTATAGAGGAAAACCTTTCCATTATATGCCCCAATGATTTTAGGAAAGAACCCCCTTCGTATTAGGAAGGTTTCTGAATTCGGTTTCTGACTGGGTTCCGTGGGGTCGGAGGTGGGGTCACAGAATCCGTTGACCACACCTTTTAAAATTTCCCACCACACGACCTAAATTCATGTGGTTGGACTCTTTTGAGGTGTGGTTGGTCACACCTGTTTAGGCATGTGACTACACGCTCATAATTGACTATTTTTTGGGTTGATTTCATACCTGGTCTTGTGGTTTCTTCACGCACTTGGTCCACTTGGCTCGACCATGATAGGTAGACTTGGTACAAGGTGGTAAGATCGGTTGGTTCGATACGGGTCTTACAAGTCCCCCCTCTTATTAGAAATTTCATCCTCGAAATTTACACATACCTTCCGAGTCGAAAAGGTGAGGATATTGCTTTTGCATAGCATTCTCTTCTTCCCATGTGACTTCTTCTATATCTTGGCTTCTCCAAGTGACCTTAACACAATAAATATCACGGTTGCATAGACGTTGAACCTTTCGACTGGTGATTTTAGTTGGTGCTACTTCGAATGTCAAATCATCAGTTAGACCCGGTGGATCCGTTGTTAAAATGTGTGTTGGATCTCTGACGTACTTCTTCAGTAATGAGATATGAAATACATCATGCACACTTGACATAGATGGGGGTAGTGCTAACTGATACGCCACTTTTCCATGTTTAGCGAGAATCTCATATGGCCCGACGTATCTTGGACTTAGCTTCCCTTTCTGCCCGAATCGTTTTAAGCCTCGCATAGGTGATACTTTCAAGAATACCTTATCACCTACAACGAATTCAAGGTCTCAACATCGAGTATCTGCATATTGTTTCTAACGATTCTGAGCTGTTCTAACTCTTTCCTTGTTAATGTCAACTACTCGACAAGTCTCTTCAACAAATTTTGGTCCAACGATACTCCGTTCACCAACTTCATACCAAAACAAATGATTTCGACACTTCCTACCATACAGTGCTTCATAGGGTGACATCTGTATTGTAGCCTGATAACTGTTGTTATAGGCAAACTCGATCAATGGTAGTTTTTCATCCCATAAGCCTTTGAAATCAATAACACAGGCTCGAAGCATATCTTCTAAAATCTGAATGGTACGCTCCGACTGTCCGTCTGTCTGAGGATGGAATGCAGTACTAAACTTCAATGTTGTACCCATAGTCTTCTGTAATCCTTCCCAAAACTTTAAGCAAAAGCGTGGGTCTCTATTGGACACAATGATTTCAGGTACACCATGTAATCTGACAATATTATCCACATATAGCTTGGCTAACCTCTCTAGGGTATACTGAGGTCGTATAGCTATGAAATGAGCTATCTTATCAGACGATCTTTAATCACCCAGACCGTGTCAACTACTCGAGGAGTCAGTGGTAACCCGATGACGAAGTCCATAGTGATGTAGTCCCATTTCCATGTTGGTTCTGGCAGTGGCTGCAACAATCCTGCAGGTCTTTGCCTTTCAGCCTTTACTCTCTGACAATTCAGGCATTGAGACTCAAATTTAGCTACATCTGCTTTCATCCCTTTCCACCAATATAATTTCTTCAAATCATGATACATCTTTGTACTTCCAGGATGTATTGAATAAGCGGTGGTGTGAGTTTCCTTCATTAGTCTGTGTCTAATGTCTAAGTTTTCTATTTCAGGAACACATACTCTCCCTTTGTACTTCAGTGCCTTTTCAATGTCCAAGGTGAACTCAAGAATAGTCCTACCTTTTTCGATGTCTTCTTGTACAATTCTCAGATAAGGGTCTGATTTAGTTGCGGCTTTCACTTCATCTATTATATCTGGTACAATCTTCAATGTTGCGAACATATTTGAAAACCAATGAATAAACCCTTGGTTGGTTGATCCGCCCGGTGCATCTATCACGAACTTCTCATTACCATGATGGAATACTTTTCCTGTAACACACATTGCCGTAGTCGTGTTAACCTCTCTTTGGGATTTTATCATTGTTTTTCTGCTTAGCGCATCAGCAACTACATAAGCTTTTCCTGGATGATAATGGATATCGCAATCATAATCCTTTAGTAGTTCCAGCCATCTTCTTTGTCTCATGTTTAACTCCTTCTGATTAAAAAGATAAGTGAGGCTCTTATGATCTGATTTAATCTGAAATTTCTCTCCATACAAATAATGTCTCCATATCTTGACAGCATATACTACTGCTGCTAATTCCAAGTCATGAGTGGGATAGTTCTTTTCATGTGTCTTCAGTTGTCTTGAGGCATACGCAACTATTTGTTCTCCTTGTATAAGTACACATCCTAAACCTTATCTAAACGCATCAGTGTACAAGGTAAATGGTTGTCCTGGAATAGGAATAGTCAAGATGGGAGCAGATATCAATCTAGCTTTCAATGTTTGAAAACCTTCTTCACATTTATCGGTCCAAACAAACTTATCTCCTTTATTAGTCAAACTAGTGAGAGGTACGAAAATTCTGGAGTAGTCTTCCACGAATCGTCGGTAATACCCAGCTAGACGTAGAAAACTTCTGATTTCTGTAACACTTTTAGGTGCTTCCCATTTCACAATGGCTTCAATTTTGCTAGGATCCAATTTAATTCCTTCAGCGGATACAACATGGCCTAAGAAAGCAACCTCATTTAGCCAAAACTCACACTTTTGGCGTAAAGCTTCTCTTTTCTTAGTCGCTGTAGAGCGGCTCTTAAATTCATGACATGAGTTTCCTAATTTTAGAGTAGACCAATATATCATCAATAAATACAATGACTGACGTACCCAACATATCATGGAATACCCGATTCATGAGTTTCGTAAAAGTTATGGGTGTGTTAGTCAATCCAAAAGACAAGACTAAAAATTCATAATGTCCATATTTTGTTCTGAATGCTATCTTTGGTATATTACCTTCCTTAATCTTCAGCTGATGCTATCCTGACAAAAGATCAATCTTGGAAAACACTTTGGCACCTTGCAACTGATCGAACAAGTCATCGATCCGAGGCAACGGGTACCGATTCATGATTGTAAGCTTATTAAACTCCTGATAGTTTATACATAGTCGAACGCTATCGTCTTTCTTCTTCACAAACAATACTGGCGCTCCCCATGGTGATAAGATAGGTCAGATATAAACCTTGTCCAGTAATTCTTGTAACTGTACCTTTAGTTCCTTCAGTTCAGTAGGAGCCATTCGATAGGGTGCTTTAGATACTGGTGCGGCTCCGGGTATCAGATCTATAACGAACTCTGTCGCTTGGTCGGGTGGCAGTCCTGGTAGTTCCTCAGGAAATACATCTAGAAAGTCACACATAATATCAATATCTTCCATTCATGGTACTTCCTTGGTGAGATCAACCACGGATACTAGATACCCAACTCCTCATTTCTCGAGGCATTTTCTAGCCTTTAATGTTGAGAGGATGAGTTTTCGTTTATGGGATAGTCTGGTTCCCGCAAAACTGAACTCTGCTCCTTCCTTGTCTTTAAATGTCAGTTTCTATTCTGCACATAATAGGTTTGCAGAATGCCGAGCTAACCAGTCCATTCCCAAGATAACATCAAAGTCTGCTATCTCGAGTTGAATCAAGGTTACATCCAACATCTTCTCGTCGATAAGAATTAGGCATGGTCCATAACATTTTTCTAATTTCACTTTTAATCCCATAGGTGATTGTGCAAGCAATTTGTAGTCTAAAGATCTGAGGGGTAGATTTAGCTTCTTCCCAAATGATATAGATATAAAAGAATGAGTAGCTCCAGAGTCAAAGAGTACTCTAGCGTATATGCCATTAATAGGTACGATACCTGTGACCACATCAGGCGATGCGACAGCATCCTCAGATGTAATTGCATAAACATTTCCATGCTGTAGCTGCTTCCTAGGCTTAGGACACTCCCTTGGATAATGTCCCATTCGATTGCAGTAATGGCATTTTACACCTTCATTGTTTTGCTTCTGTTGAGGTTGGACTGTTGGAGTAGTCTTGGCTGCAGCAATAAAGCCTTGAGTATGGAAGGGTTTAAATGTCTTTGTGTTCCCTCTGTTATAAGAATTTCCATTCGGCCTTTCGATACCTCTATTCTGAGCAAAGTAGCTCTCTCTCTAGCTCGATTCTAGCACTCGAGCAATCTGTAAGGCTTCATTATAAACTTTCTTTTCTAGCCCCAAAACATGCTCCCAAATGTTTCCCCTAAGTCCCATGATGAACCTTCGGGTTTTAGTATTTTCCTCCTACATGCTAGAGGGAGCAAAGAAAAACAGCTCTTCATAACGCTATTGGTATGCATCCACCGTCATCTGTCCCTGATACAAACTCAGGAACTCTCTTTCCATAGCATCTCTGAAACTTCTGAAAAAAAATATTTCTTGAAGAATGCCTCTTTATAGATAGCCTAGGTCAATTGGGCGTGCTTGGTTAACAGATAAGTCCGAGTAGACTTCCACTAGTGGTGTGCATTGCCTTTCAGCATAAATGTTGCATACAATACTTTTTCCTCGTCATTAACAGTCATCATCATAAAATTCCTTTCCATTTCATCGATCCAGTGAGCTGGCCACAAAGGATCTGCTGGCTTGCCATTATATTCCTTAGGCTTCATTTTTAAAAAATGCTCGATCAGTCGAGAGTGGTCCAACTGATACTGAGCATAAGCCCCATACATAGGTGGTTGATACAGGTAACTGCATTGGGCTACCTTAGGATTCTGTATTGGAGCCTGTGCGAATTTGCATTTGAGGTGCTTGGGGTATCGTGTTGCTACCCCCTGGTACTGTGCTAGCTTGTCTGGCAGGCATAGGTGTAGTATGTACAGCTAGAAAAACCATTCCCATAGCAGCTTGCATATTGTCTTGTACTTGCTGTATTTGCTGCAGCTGTTGTGCCAGGTTCATAATTGCTATTGCCAAATATGTAAGTGGGGCTGGCAAGTTTAGAGGATTATCCTGGCCATTAGCTTCTAGTGGTGCCATATTCTGATTCTCTTGTCCTTCAGGATTTTCATGGCTATCTTCCTCCACTGGTGGTGGGGGTAGAATTAGGTTACGACCTCGTGTCACACCCCAATTTCGCACTATTCAGAATGGCGTGATGAACCACTAATAAACCAACGGTTCAACCAGGATCTCTAATAAGCTGTGTCCGTTGAAATTAAACCATACACATCCACAACCATAATCAGAATAAATACACAATAGTGGAAGTCTTAATATTAAATGAATTGAGGAATCAAACTGTGATAATCAATAATAAAATATCAAGTTATGTTATATCAACCGAGACATAAGTAAATAAAATAATAGTTATATTTCCTTAATAATTCAAATAAAAATCTAAAAAAAAAATGCATGCGTTGCACTCGCATGAAGAGTCATGCATCTCCACTATGTCTTCAGCTTCCATCGCAGCAACGTGCGCATGTACAAAAACATTCATATAGTCTTCCACTGTGGTACCTGCATCATCAACTAAAAATATTCGACGTCGAAAGGGTGAGCACACATCACGGCTCAGTGAGTAAACAAAACAATGCAATAAACATATGCATGCATTCAATTCATATCTATGGTCTGGTTTATAAGTTTGCAATGTGCAATAGAAAGGTTCGGTGGCCGCCTCACCTCTATACACAAGGTGTGTAAGCCCACCCAATGGATCAAACACCATTGTCGTCCACATCCACCCCAACCCAACATGGAATAGAGATAAAGCTAAAGTGCCCGGATCAAACACCGCATAACACATTCCCTGATGCCCAACCCATACCAACACGTAAGCCCCTACTGGTGAGGGCTTGCAAACTGGGCTCGCAACTAACCAATCCTAATGTCAAACAATGTATCCAATGCCTCACCCCAGCATCCCTCAATACGTCCATAGAGATAGAGATAAGGCCCCTCGGTAGAGTCGAACACTACACGGTTCGAGACCACCTTCCCTAACACCCTTCGACGTAATAGTTCTGCTAAGGTAATGGCGATACGACGATGTCAGTGGACAAGACTTGAGTAGAGATAAAGCTAAAGTGCCCGGATCAAACACCGAATAACACCTCCCCTCATTCCCCTCTCGTATCAAGCACACCAACCACATACAAACATTCACATGTCTATTCCTAGCATCATCATCATCATCATGATGTTATAAATAAAATAGAATTAAATATGCATGAACATTAATAGTAGAAATATTGGATGACATGTTGAATGCACATTACAAGCATACACGCATAGTATCAGTCATGGCATTGGACTCAAGAAAATAAAAATAGTTTATTATTAGCCAATTAGTTTAGGTCTTGTTCCCTCACCTTTTCTTGAGTGTAGATCCTCTTTCAAGCTTTAAGAATCACTTTTATATCAATAGGAAAACCTAACAAGTCGATAGATTTTAGTTAGAAGTCATTCCGACAATTTTAGGCTTGCAATTAAGCGAGGGTCACAGGGTGGGTCGCAGGTAGGGTAGCAGTTTACTGCGACCCCCAGGGTAGGGTCAATGCCAGGGTCAGATGTTCCATCGACCCAGGGTGTGACCACCCTTTTCTTGGACTTCCCGAATACTGGGGGTCGATCCTGTGGTCTGGTAGGGTCGATTCCCAATCGACCCCACATGCGAGCCCCCGTGGGTTGAGTCGAGAATATCATTCTACAGTCCATTCTTTCATATTTGGGTCCTATGGCTTACTTTCACAATCCATTCTATGCTTGTTCTATGGCTTAGAACTCTAGGTTTCTTCCTTACTTTGCCTACCATGATTTCCTCCATGGATTTCATTGAAATCCTCCCATGGATGCATGATTTGGGTTTCTCCTAGACCATACCCTCTTCATGAACTATTCTAAGGTCTTAAATCATTAATGGAAACGTACCCATACCTTAGGTTTTGCTGAGATTCAGAGGTTTCTCTGAATTCTTCACTTTAGTCTTCTTCTCTAACTTTCCTTCTCTTCTCCTTCTCTTCTCTTTCTCTCACTTTCAATTAGGGTTTCAAAAGGAGTGAAAGAGGCTTAGGGACGTCCTATTTATAGAGTAGAATCTCCCAAAATAAGTCCCATTGAGATTAGGAAGGAATCCCAATGAAATTTGGAAAGTTTCCTATTTACGGTTTCTGTCGGCAAATAGAGGGTCGATGAGGGGGTCGGAGATCCCGTCGACCCTCAGTTCTAAGTTGTCCGACCCCCAGCTAAAATATCAGGGGTCTAACTTCTTAGGGAGGGGGAGTCGACCCTGCCTATTTGGGTATGCGACCCGGACCTCTATTTTACTATTTTTGGGTCAGTTTAATACCTGGTTTCACTATTTCTTTCAAGCACTTGGTCCATTTGGATCGACCATGATAGGTAGACCTGGTACAAGGTGGTAAGACCGGTTAGTTCGATACGGGTCTTACAACTCCCCTTACTTATAAAACTTTCGTCTTCGAAATTGTACATACCTTCTGAGTCGAATAGATGAGGGTATTGCTTTCGCATAGCATTCTCTTCTTCCCATGTGATTTCTTCTATATCTTTGCTTCTCTAGGTGACCTTAACATAATAAATGTCACGGTTGCGTAGTCGTTGCACCTTTCGGCTGGTGATTTCAGTTGGTGCTACTTCAAACCACAAATCCTCAGTCAAATCAGGTAGATCTACTGTCAATACGTGCGTTGGATCTCTGACATACTTCTTCAATAAAGAGATATGAAATTCATCATGCACACTTGACATAGATGGTGGTAGTGCTAACAGGTAAGCCACTTTTTCACGTTTAGCTTGAATCTCATATGGTTCGACATATCTCGGACTTAGTTTCCCTTTCTGTCCAAACCGTTTCAAACCTCTCATAGGTGACACTTTGAGGAATACCTTATCACCTACGGTGAATTCAAGGTCTCGGCATCTAGTATCTGCATATTGCTTCTGACGATTCTGAGCCGTTCTTACTCGTTCCTTGATAATGTTGACTACTCGACATGTCTCTTCAACAAATTCCGGTCCAACGATACTATGTTCTCTAACTTCATTCCAAAACAAAGGAGTTCGACACTTCCTGCCATACAGTGCTTCATAGGGTGACATCTGTATAGTAGCCTGATAGCTATTGTTGTAAGAGAACTCAATCAGTGGTAACTTTTCATCTCATGATCCTTTAATATCAATTACAAAAGCTCGGAGCATGTCTTCTAGAATCTGAATGGTGCGCTTTGATTGTCCATCTGTCTGAGGATAGAATGTAGTATTGAACTTCAATGTTGTACCCATAGCCTTCTGCAATCCTTCCCAAAACTTTGAAGTAAAACGTGGATCTCTGTCAGACACAATGCATTCAGGTACACCGTGTAATCTGACAATGTTGTCCACATACAACTTACTGAGGTCGTATAGCTATAAATCGAGCCATTTTAGTCAGTCGGTCTACAATCACCCAAACTGTGTCAACTACTCGGGGAGTCAATGGTAACCCGGTGACAAAGTCCATAGTGATGCAGTCCCATTCCCATGCTGGTTCCGATAATGGCTGTAACAGTCCTGCTGGTCTTTGCCGTTCAGCTTTCACCTTTTGACAATTTAGGCATTGAGACACGAACTTGGCTATATCTGCTTTCATTCCTCTTCACCAATATAATTTCTTTATGTCATGATACATTTTTATACTTCCAGGGTGTATCGAATAGGCGGTGGTATGGGCTTCCTTCATTAGTCGGTGTCTAATGTCCAAATTTTCTGTTTCAGGTACACATATTTTTCCTTTGTACTTCAGTACCCTTTCATCATCTAAGGTGAACTCAAGAGTAGTTCTACCTTTTTCGATGTCTTCTTGTACCATTCTTAGATAAGGGTCTGATTTAATTGCTATTTTCACTTCATCAAGTATGTCGGGTACAATCTTCAATGTGGCAAACATATTTGCAAACCGATGGATAAACCCTTGGTTGGTTGATTCACCCGGTGCATCTATCACAAACTGCTCATTACCATAATTGAATACTTTTTCGGTAGTACACAGTGCCGCAGTGGTGCTAACCTCTTCTTGAGATTTCATCATTGCCTTTCTACTGAGTGCGTCAGTAACCACATTAGCTTTCCCCGGATGATACTGGATATCACAATCATAGTCTTTCAATAGTTCCAGCCATCTTCTTTGTCTCATATTCAACTCCTACTGATTAAAGAGGTAAGTAAGACTCTTATGATCTGATTTAATCTAAAATTTCTCTCCATACAAGTAATGTCTCCATATTTTGACAGCATGTACTATTGCCGCTAATTCCAAATCATGAGTGGGATAGTTCTTCTCATGTGCCTTCAATTGTCTTAAGGCATAAGCAATTACTTGTTCTCCTTGCATAAGTACACATCCTAATCCCAGTCCTGACGCATCAGTGTACAAAATAAATGGCTGTCCTGGAATCGGAATGGTCAAGATTGGAGCTGATATCACTCTAGCCTTTAATGTTTGGAAACTCTTCTCGCATTTATCAGTCCAAACAAACTTCTCGCCCTTCTTAGTCAAACTGGTGAGAGGTACGACAATTCGAGAATAGTCTTCCACAGATCGTCGGTAATACCCAGCTAGACCTAAGAAACTTCTAATTTCTACAACACTCTTCAGTGCTTCCCACTTTACAATAGCTTTGATCTTGCTAGGATCCACATTAATTCCTTCAGCGGATACGACATGGCCTAGAAAAGCGACTTCCTTTAGCCAGAACTCACACTTTGTAAATTTGGCGTAGAGCTTCTCCTTCCGTAATAGCTGCAGAGCGGAGTTTAGTTTCTTTATATGAGTTTCCTTGTCCTTGGAGTAGACCAATATATCATCGATGAATACAATAACCATCGTATCCAACATATCGTGGAATACCCATTCATAAGTTCCATAAAGGTTGCTGGTGCGTTCGTTAATCCGAAAGACATGACCAAAAATTGATAATGTCCATATCTGGTATTGAATGCTATCTTGGGGATATCACCGTCTTTAATCTTCAACTGATGGTAGCCTGATCGAAGATCGATCTTGGAGAACACTTTGGCACCTTGCAACTGATCGAACAGGTCATCGATCCGAGGCAATGGATACCGATTCTTGATTGTCAATTTATTCAGTTCTCGGTAGTCTATACACAATCGAACACTACCGTCCTTTTTCTTTACGAATAATACTGGCGCTCCACATGGTGATATGCTAGGTCAGATGTAGCCCTTGTCCAGCAGTTCTTGTAATTGTACTTTTAATTTCTTCAGTTCAGTAGGAGCCATTCGATAATGTGCTTTAGATACTGGTGCGGCTTCGGGTATCAGATCTATAACAAACTCTGTAGCGCAGTCGGGTGGTAGTCCTGGTAGTTCTTCAGGAAATACATCTGGATAGTCACGCACGACATCAATATCCTCTATTCGTGGTGCTTCTTTGGTAAGATCGACCACAGATACTAGATACCCAACTGCTCCTTTCTCAAGGCACTTCCTAGCCTTTAATGCAGAGAGTATGAGTTTTCATTTACGGGGGAGTTTGGTTCTCGAAAAACTGAACTCTGCTCCTTCCTTGTCTTTAAATGTCAGCTTCTTTTTGGCACATAATAGATTTGCAGAATGCCGAGCTAACCAGTCCATTCCCAAGATGACGTCGAAGTTTGCCATATCAAGTTGGATCAAGGTTGCATCCAGAGTCTTTTCGTCAATAAGAACTAGACATGGTCCATAACCTTTTTCTAATTCCACTTCTAATCCCATAGGTGATCGTACAAGCAGTTTGTAGTCTAAGGATTTGAGGGGTAGATTTAGCTTCTTTCCAAATGACACAGATATAAAAGAATGAGTAGCTCCTGAATCAAAGAGTACTCTGGCGGAAATGCCATTAATAGGTACGATACCTGTGATTTGTTTTGGTTTAGTCTACATGCTCACATAATGTAACACAAAATGATAAGATTCAGGTCATACCTGTGACCACATCAGGCAATGGTGCAGCATCCTCAGATGTAACCATGTAAACTCTGCCTTGTTGTAGTTGCTTCTTGGGTTTAAGACATTCCCGGTAATAATGTCCCACTTGATTGCAGTTATAGCATTTTAGCCCTTCATTATTTGGCTTTTGTTGCTGTTGAGCTGCTGAAGTAGTCTTGGCTGCAGTATTGAAACCTTGAGTACGGAAGGGTTTGAATACCTTGGTGTTCCCTCCGTTGTAAGAATTTCCATTTGGCCTTTTGATTCCTCTATTTTGAGCAAGGTAGCTCTCTTTTTGGCTCGACTCTATCACTCGAGCAATTTGTACAGTGTCATTGTAGATTTTCTTTTCAAGTCCAAGAACATGTTCACGTATGCTTCCCCTAAGTCCCATGACGAATCTTCGGGTCTTTGTATCTTCCACCCGCATACTGACTGGTGCAAAGAAAAACAGCTCCTCATAATGCTGTTGGTATGCATCGACAGTCATCTGTCCCCGATAAACACTCAGGAACTCCTTCTCCATAGAATCTCTGAAACTCCTAGGAAAATAATTCTCAAAGAATGCCTCCTTATATATATCCCAAGTCAATTGGGTGTGCTTTGTCATCGGATATGTCCGTGTGGACTTCTACCAGTGGTGTGCATCGCCTTTCAGCATGAATGTTGCACACAATACCTTTTCTTCTTCATTCACTGTCATCATCGTGAAATTTCTCTCCATCTCATCGATCCAGTGTGCTGGCCACAATGGATCAGTTGGCTTACCACTATACTCCTTGGGCTTCATCTTCAGAAAATGCTCCACCAGTCCAGAGTGGTCTAGTTGATGCGGGACATAAGCCCCATACATAGGTGGTTGGTATTGATATCCACCTGGAGCTACTTCAGGGTTTTGTACTTGAGCCTGCATGATGAGAGTCTGAGGTGCGTGGGGTACTGTGTTACTTCCCCCTGGTACTGTGCTTGCCTGTCCTGCTGGCATCGGTGTCGTCTGTGCACCTGGAAAGGTCATGCTTATGGCAGCTTGCATAATAGCTTGTGCCTGTTGTATTTGCTGCAGCTGTTGGGTCAAATTCATTACGGCTATAGCCAGGTCTGTAGGTGGAGCTGGCAAATTTGTAGGATTTGCCTGCCCATTAATTATGGATGATGCCGTGTTCGTATTCTCCTGTGTTTCCTTGTGTATCTGGCTGTCTTCCCCCACAGGTGGTGGTGGTGGGATAGACTTATGGCTTTGTCTGGTCACTCTGCGTCCAGCCATTATCTGTTCTGGTAGTGGGAATGCCTGAAAATCATAGAATACGTGAGGCAATCATTATATACTTCATTCTCATAGTTTAAATCCACTAACCAATGAAAATTTCAAATTTTTCAGATCATTCTGTCAAAAATACTGTATTTTTCACTGCTGGGTCGATGGTGGGGGTCGATGGATGTCCGACCCTTAGTATGCGACCCTGAGAATCACTGATTCTTACCGAGAGCCGGGGGTCGATGAGGGGGTTGATGGATGTCCGACCCAGGGTTCGACCCCTGGTTCTCTGTCAGATCACCGAGAGCCGTGGGTCGATGAGGGGGTCGGAGGGTGGATCGGATGTTTTGGTCGAATTCTCCGACCCTCGGACCAAAAATCAGGTTTTTAATCCCGATTTTGAATCCATTTCTCATTCTTCCTCCTCCTTTCCGAATCGGCTCGTCCCTCTGAGTTGCTACAGTGACAACTCAGACCTATTGGTGATATTTTCTTCTCATTTCGATGTCTGCTCCTCGTCTACAGGTATGTTCTCTACAGTTTCATGTTTTTAGGTTTCTTAACTAGGTTTTTGCTCATTTATATCATTTTCTTCAAATTAAAATTTTTTCAACCGAAAAAATTTGATTTTTATTGGGGGCTTTTGTTGTTGGTGACTCAATGGATGAAAGCCCTCAAAAATATTTGAGTTTCATCGGTTGGTTATCGAGAAACTTGAAATTTCCCATTTTTGCCTTATTTTATCGAGATTTTTGAATTTCTTGAAATTTCTTCAAATTCATTCTCTTTGGATGAAATTTTCAACTATATGAGTCTTGCAGGATTGTTTAAAACCTTTATAAGTCCTCCTGTCCACGTGAATGGGTGAAAAGTGAGGCTTTTGACCAATTTACGTCGTTATATTGTCAAAATTTTTGGGTTTTTCATCTTTACTAAACCACTATCTGTTTTCCTTTGTTTTTGCAGATAGTATGGCACGTACCAAAGTACCCAGGGTTCATGACCCAGTCCGCTTCTGTTCTAATGAGGCGAAGACATAGTATGCCCGCTACTCTCGTAAGAAGGTAGAGGGAGGTCACCAGGTGGACTTGGCTAGCCTGGCCTTGTTTGATGTGGAGAGGGCTTTTGGTGACATGGGCTGGCTTCCTGTGATCACCTATGATGCTTGCACTCGGTCAGATTTGGTGAGACAGTTTTACTGTAATCTCCAAGTGGTGGGGGATTACAACGATACCGAGAGGGGTAGAGAGCTCCGGATCACTAGCTACGTTAAGGGAGTCGAGATTTCATTTGATTATCGGTAGCTAGCCGACTTGTTGGGCATTTCATACGACGGCCCCTTGGTGTTCTGTGCTCCTGGAGAGCCCCAGTTCTTTTCATTGGAGATGAGAGCTGAGATTGACCGTCAGATCATCAGAGAGGATCGCTAGGAGATGCAAGCGATCTACCTTCGTCTAGAGCCTCGGGTGTACTGCAAGATTATTCAGCACAACCTGATACCTCAGAGTGGGCACTACGAGAGGATCTCCCAGTTGACCCAGTATCTATTGTACTGTATCTACACTAGGCAGCCCGTCTGCCTTCCTTACATCATCATGCGGACGATGATCAGTGCTACGTTGCCCGGTCATACTGGCTACCTGCCTTATGGACGCATGATCTCTATGCTGCTTACCCGCCTGGGTGTTGACATGGTGGATGAGAGGATTCAGGAGAAATCCTTCTCATCACCTCTGGATTGGGGGGCCATCTGTAAGATGGGCATGCGGGATGCCTAGGTCAGCGACGATGAGAGGAACGCTCTGGTGCGTCCACGTACTCGAGTGGAGATGGCTGACGCTGAGGCAGCAGCAACAGCCGTTGGAGCAGGGGTTCATGGGGGTGATGATGAATGTTTATACATGTATGTGGATGCCATACCTCCTCCATTACCTACTCATGCTACGGGATCTCGTCCTTCTTATGCAGCTGGTCCTTCACATGCAGCTGGTCCTTCACATATACCTTCTGATGACATGATGGGGATATTGCATGAGATTCGAGAGGCTCAGCGCATGACTGATATGAGGATGGGAGAGCTTCTAGATGTTCAGTGCATGTCCGATCAGCTGGTGGGAGAGCTTCTGGATGCTGAGCGCTTGTCGGATCAGCGGGTGGGAGGGCTTAGGGATGCTTAGCGCGTGACTGACCAGTGGGTGGCTGATCTCACAGCTAGTCTCCAGATGACCCAGACTCAGATAGCTTAGTTGACTAGAGTCTATGCTGACGATTATGACAGAGCCCGCGAGGCACCGCCTCCACCATCACCTCCCGCTTCTTGATGTATTTTCTTCTTATCTTTCTTTTTGTACTTCAGAGTAACTGTCCGGGTTGTGGACTGTACTCTCTTCAGACTTGTCTATATATACATTTGTTCTTCCTTTGAATGTATATAAAGTTATTTCTCATTTAATAGATGCATTATTCTCTTTCAGTTTTTGTCTCAAACAACATAGATGCTTATGATGTGTTATTATTAAAGCTTTTAAATTTTTATTCTAACTCAGTTCACGAACTTTTGTGGAAGTATACTGGTTTAACAGATAGGGACTGAGAGCTCTGATACTAAGTTGTCACACCCTAATTCTGCACTATTCAGAATGTGTGATGAACAGCTAATAAATCAATGGTTCAACCAAGATCTCTAATAGGCTGTGTCCGTTGAAATTAAACCATATACATCGACAACCATAATCAGAATAAATACACAATAGCGGAAGTCTTAATATTAAATAAACTGAGGAATCTAACTGTGGTAATCAATAATAAAATATCAAGTTATGTTATATCAACCGAGACATAAGTAAATAAAATATCAGTTACATTTCCTTAATAATTCAAATAAAAATCTAATAAAAAATGCATGCGTTGCACTCGCATGAAGAGTCATGCGTCTCCACTAAGTCTTCAGCTTCCATCGCAGCAACGTGCCCGTGTACAGAAGCATTCATATAGTCTTCCACTGTGGTACCTGCATCATCAACTAAACATATTCGACGTTGAAAGGGTGAGCACACATCACGGCTCAGTGAGTAAACAAAACAATGCAACAAACATATGCATGCATTCAATTCATAACTGTGGTCTGGTTTATAAGTTTGCAATATGCTATAGAAAGGTTCGATGGCCGCCTCACCTCTATATACAGGGTGTGTAAGCCCACCCAACGGATCAAACACCATTGTCGTCCACATCCACCCCAACATGGAATAGAGATAGAGCTAAAGTGCCCGAATCAAACACCGCATAACACTTCCCCTGATGCCCTACCCATACCAACACGTAAGCCCGTGCTTGTGAGGGCTTGCAAACTGGGCTCGCAACTAACCAATCCTAATGTCAAACAGTGTATCCAAGGCCTCACCCCAGCATCCCTCAATACGTCCATAGAGATAGAGCTAAGGCCCCCCGATAGAGTCGAAGACTACACGGTCCGAGACCACCTCCCCTAACAGCCTTCGACGTAATAGTTCTACTAAGGTAATGGCGATACGACGATGTCAATGGACAAGACTTGGGTAGAGATAGAGCTAAAGTGCCCGGATCAAACACCGCATAATACCTCCCCTCATGCCCCACTCGTATCAAGCACACCAACCACACACAAACATTCACATGTCTATTCCTAGCATCATCATCATCATGATGATGTTATAAATAAAATTGAATTAAATATATATGAACATTAATAGTAGAAATATTGGATGACATGTTGAATGCACATTACAAGCATACACGTATAGTATCAGTCATGGCATTGGATTCAAGAAAATAAAAATAGTTTATTATTAGCCAATTAGTTTAGGTCTTGTTCCCTCACCTTTGCTTGAGTGTAGATCCTCTTTCAAGCTTTAAGAATCACTTTTATATCAATAGGAAAACCTAACAAGTCGATAGATTTTAGTTAGAAGTCATTCCGACAATTTTAGGCTTGCTATTAAGCGAGGGTCACAGGGTGGGTCGCAGGTAGGGTAGCAGTTTACTGCGACCCCCAGGGTAGGGTGGATGCCAGGGTCGGATGTTCCATTGACCCTGGGTGCGACCACCCTTTTCCTGGACTTCCCGAATACTGGGGGTCGTTCCTGTGGTCTGGTAGGGTCGATTCCCAATCGACCCCACGTGCGAACCCCGTGGGTTGACTCGAGAATATCATTCTACAGTCCATTCTTTCATATTTGGGTCCTATGGCTTAATTTCACAATCCATTCTATGCTTGTTCTATGGCTTAGAACTCTAGGTTTCTTCCTTACTTTGCCTACCATGATTTCCTCCATGGATTTCATTGAAATCCTCCCATGGATGCATGATTTGGGTTTCTCCTAGACCATACCCTCTTCATGAACTATTCTAAGGCCTTAAATCATTAATGGAAACGTACCCATACCTTAGGTTTTGCTGAGATTCAGAGGTTTCTCTGAATTCTTCACTTTAGTCTTCTTCTCCAACTTTCCTTCTCTTCTCCTTCTCTTCTTTCTCTCTCACTTTCAATTAGGGTTTCAAAAGGAGTGAAAGAGGCTTAGGGACGTCCTATTTATAGAGTAGAATCTCCCAAAATAAGTCCCATTGAGATTAGAAAGGAATCCCACTGAAATTTGGAAAGTTTCCTATTTACGGTTTTTATCCGCAAATAGAGGGTCGATGAGGGGCTCGAAGATCCCGTCGACCCTCAGTTCTAAGTTGTCTGACCCCCAGTTAAAATATCAGGGGTCTGACTTCTTAGTGAGGGGGGGGGTCGACCTTGCCTATCTGGGTATGCGACCCGACCCTCTATTTTATTGTTTTTTGGTCAGTTTAATACCTGGTTTCGCTATTTCTTTCACGCACATGGTCCATTTGGCTCGACCATGATAGGTAGACCTGGTACAAGGTGGTAAGACCAGTTAGTTCGATATGGGTCTTACACCTCACCTAGTTACTCTTCACCCAGTCATTTCCTGTTTTGGTGGTGATAGTGTCTGAAAAATCATAGAACATGTGGGCCAATCATAATATACGTCATTCCCATGTCTAAATCCAACTAATCAATGTAAAATTCAAATTTTCCAAGTCATTCGGTCAAAATACTGTGTTTTCAATCGTAGGGTCGGTGGTGGGGTCGCACTATGTCTGACCACAGTGTATGCGACCTCACAAAACCCTGTCAGCTCACTGAGAGCCTGGGGTCGATCGTAGGGTCGGTATATGTCCGACCACAGGGTCTGACCACACCAGGTCTATCAACTCACCGAGAGCCTAGGGTCGATCGTGGGGTCGTTCGTGTGGTCGCAGGTTTTGTCGAATTTTGCGACCACACGACTCCAAATCAGGTTTTTAAACCCAATTTTTGGAGTCATTTCCCACTTTTTCTTTTTCCTTCAACTCAACTCGCTTCCCTCAGTATCAACTACTTGTGTGTGGTGATTATTTCTTCCATTCACGACTTCCGTTCCTTTCCTTCAGGTATGTTCTCTACTGGTCCTCATTTTTAAGCTTTTAAAACTAGGTTTTTCTCTTATAGCGTTTTCTTCAAATTAAAATTTTTCTAAACGTAAAAATTTGTTTTTTTATTAGGGGCTTTTGCTATTGGCCACCCAATGGACGAAATCCCTCAAGAAAATTTGAGTTTCATCGGTTAGTTTTTGAGATACTTGAAATTTTCTATTTTTGACCTAATTTTTAGGATTTTTTCAAATTATTGAACTTTCTTCAAATTCGATCTTCCTAGTTTAAATTTTCAATTGTATGAGCCCTGTAGGATGGTTTGGAACATATGTAAGTCCTCCTGCCCAACGGTTTGGGTGAAAAGTGAGGCTTTTGGCCAAATCATGTTGTTATAATGCCAAATTTTTTGAGTTTTGCTCTATAACTCATATCTTGTCTATTTGTCTGTGTCTTTGCAGATAACATGGCTCGCATCAAAGTTCCCAGAGTTCATGATCCTATCCACTTCCGGTCTAATGAAGTAGAGGCGCAGTATGCTCGTTATGAGCGTAAAAAGGTGGGAGGGGGTCGCTGTGTAAACTTGGCTAGTCTAGCCTTGTTTAATGTAGAGGGTGCTTTTGGTGACCTCGGTTGGTTCCCCGTGATATCGTGTGAGGCTTGCACCTGTCCTGCTCTGGTGAATCAATTTTATTGCAACCTTCAGGTAGTGGGTGATCCAAATGATACAGATAGGGGTAGGGAGCTCAGGATCACCAGTTATGTGAAAGGGGTGGAAATCTCCTTTAACTGCCAGGAGTTCGCTGATCTCCTGGGTATATCAAACGACGACCCCTTGGTGTACTGTGCACCTAAGGAACCCCAGTTCCTATCTTTGATGATGTGTGCAGATATTGATTGCCAGCTTCTTAGAGGTGATCGCTGGGAGACGAAGGCAATCAACTTACGGCTGGAACTTCGGGTGTACTGCAAGATTATTCAGCACAACCTGATTCCACCGAGTGGGCATTATGAAAGGATTTCTCAGTTGACCCAGTATCTCTTATACTACATCTGCACTAGGCAACCCGTCTGCCTTCCATATATTATCATCAGGACGATGATCAGTGCTACGACGCCTGGTCAGATAGGCAACCTGCCCTATGGGCGTTTGATCACTACCCTGCTCACTCGCCTGCATGTCGACTTAGTGGATGAGAGGATTCATGAGTACCCCTTCTCATCTGACCTTGACTAGGAAGCCATCTACAAGTTGGGGATGCGGGATGCACAAGTTAGTGACAAGGAGAGGAACGCTATGATGCATCCCCGCACTCGGGACAAGATAGCAGACACTGAGGCGGCAGCAGCAGCGGCAGCAGGAGTTCATGGGGGTGATGCTGAGGATGATGATTGTATGTATATGGATGTGGACGCCATACCTCCTCCATCTCCATTGCATTCCACTGGAGCTGGCCCTTCTCGGGTTCCTCCTCACTCAGCTGGTCCTTCACACCCACCACCAGATGACGTGATGGGGTTGCTGCGTGAGATTGGGGAGGCCCAGTGTGTGTCTGATCAATGGATGACCGAGCTGGCAGCTAGTCTCCAGGTGACCCAGACTCAGGTAGCCTGGCTCACGAGGGTATATGCTGAGGAATATGACCGAGATCGTGTGGCACCTCCTCCTCTAGCACCTCCAGCTCTCTGATGCATTCTTTTTGCTTTTTCCTTGTACTACAGAGTAACTGTCCAAAATGTAGACCGTACTCTGATTTGGATATATGTATATATATTGTTTTTATTCGATGTGTATATGAAACTTGTTTCTCCTTTTATATATTCATTATTCTCTTTCTTAATTTTGCCCCATACAACACAGGTGCTTATAGTGTATTCTTATTAAAGCTTTTAAATTTTATCCTAACTCAGTTCATAAACTTTTGTGGAAATATACAGGTTTAAAAGATTGGGCCCGAGAGCTCTGATACCAAGTTGTCACACCCCAATTTCGTACCAACCAGAATGGTGTGATGAACCATCTATGATCCAACGGTTCAACCAGGATCTCGAACAGGCTGTGTCCTTTTTCCTAAAATCATACACATCCACAACCATAATCAGAGTAAATAAACAATAGCGGAAGTCTTTAATATTAATGAACTGAGAATCTAACAGTAATAACATAAATAAATTATCCAATTCTCTCCAAATGACTAAGACATAAAAATAAAACAACTTAATCAATTACATCTTCTTAGTAATCCAACAAATAAGCCTAATCAAAGATGCATGTGTTGCACTCGCATGACGAATCATGCGACTCCATCATAGCTTCTGCATCCATCGCCGCAACCTACCCGTACATTGGAGCATTCATATAATCTTCTACAGTAGTACCTGCATTATCAACTAAAAGTATTCGACGTCAAAAGGGTGAGCACACATCATGGCTCAGTGAGCAAACAAAACAATGCAACAAACATATGCATGCATTCAATTCATATCTTTGGTCTGGTTCATAAGTTTGCAATGTGCAATAAAAAGGATAGGTGGCCGCCGCACCTCTATACACGAGTGTGTTAAGTCACCCAATGGATGAAACACCATTGCCGTCCCACATGTACCCATCATGGAAGTACCCGGATCAAACACCGCATGACACTTCCCCTGATGCCCTACCCATACCAACACGTAAGCCCCTATTGGCGAGGGCTTGCAAACTGGGCTCACAACTAACCAATCCTAATGTCAAATAGTGTTTCCAAGGCCTCACCCCAGCATCTCGCAATACATCCATAGCGATAGAGCTAAGGCCCCCCGGCAGAGTCAGAGACTACACGATCCGAGACCACCTCCCTTGATGCCCTAGGACGTAATAGTTCTGCTATGATAATGGTGATACGACGATGTCAGTGGACAAGACTTGAGTAGAGATAGAGCTAGAGTCTGGTGACCAGGATGAACCACAGTGTCACGTCCTCCCCCTGATGCCCCACTCGCATCAAGTACACTAACCACACACATACATTTACATGCCTATTCCTAGCATCATCATCATCATCATGTTATAAATAAATTGAATTAAATATGCATGAACAATAATAACAAGAATATTGGATGACATGTGAAATGCACAATACATGCATACAAGCATAGAATCATTCATGGCACTGGACTCAATAAACAAAAACAGTTTATTATTAGCCAATTTGTTTAGGTCTTGTTGCCTCACCTTTGATTGATAGTAGATCCTCGTTCAAGCTTTGTAATCACTTTTAAATCAATTGAAAACCTAACAAGTTGATAGATTTTTGATTAGAATTAATTCCCAAGTGTTTAGACTAACAGAAACTGAGGGGTCGTAGGTGTAGCATTTCCTGTGGTCTCAGTTTCTGCGACCACAGGGCCTGGGGTCACAGGGTGGGGTCGGACATACTCCGACCACACGTGCGACCACACCCTCCCTGAAAACATCCTGAGGGCATGTGGTCGGACATGTTGTCTTGTGGGGTTGAACATCATGCGACCTCACGTGCTACCACACGTGTTATGGTCGACCTTTCACTCTTAATTCCATTCCTTCATGTTTGAATCCTTTGGCTTATCATCATGGTCCTTCCTATGATTGTTCTATGACTCAAAACTATTATTTTATACACCATCCATTATCCACATAATTTTATCCATGGATTCTCTTGGAATTTGTCCATGGATGGATGATTTGGGTTTCTCCTAAATCCTATCTTCTTCATGAACTATTCTAGGCTCTCAATTTAACATGGGGAATATGATACCTTAAGCTTGCTGAAGATTCAGAGTTTTCTCAGAATTATCCTCCTCCTTAGTCTTCCTCTTTAATTTTCCTTCTCTTCCTTCTCTTCTCTTTCTCTCACTTTCAATTAGAGTTCTAAAGGAGTGAAAAAGGTTAAGGGGCGTCCTATTTATAGGGAAAAACCCTTCATAATATGCCCCAATGATTTTAGGAAAGAACCCCCTTTGGATTAGGAAGGTTTCCAGAATTCAATTTTTGACTGGGTTCCGTGAGATCGGAGGTGGGTCGCAGAATCCGTCGCCACACCTCTTAAAATGTCTAACCACACGACCTAAATTTGTATGGTTGGACTCTTTTGAGGTGTGGTTGGTCACACCTGTTTAGGCATGCGACTACCCGCTCATAATTGACTGTTTTTTGGGTTGATTCCATACCTGGTCTTATGGTTTCTTTACGCACTTGGTCCACTTAGCTCGACCATGATAGGTAGACCTGGTACAAGGTGGTAAGACCAGTTAGTTTGATACAGGTCTTACAACTCCCCCCTCTTATTAGAAATTTCATCCTCAAAATTTGAACATACCTTCCGAGTAAAAAAGGTGAGGATATTGCTTTCGCATAGTATTCTCTTCTTCCCATGTGACCTCTTCTATATCTTGGCTTCTCTAAGTGACCTTAACCTAATAATATCACGATTGCGTAGACGTTGAACCTTTCGACTGGTGATTTCAGTTGGTGCTACTTCGAATGTCAAATCATCAGTTAAACCCGGTGGATCCACTGTTAAAACGTGCGTTGGATCTCTGACGTACTTCTTCAGTAATGAGATATGAAATACATCATGCACACTTGACATAGATGGGGGTAGTGCTAACTGATACGCCACTTTCCCACGTTTAGCGAGAATCTCATATGGCCCGACGTATCTTGGACTTAGCTTTCCTTTCTGCCCGAATAGTTTTAAGCCTCGCATAGGTGATACTTTCAAGAATACGTTATCACCTACGACGAATTCAATGTCTCGACATCGAGTATCTGCATATTGTTTCTGACGATTCTGAGCTGTTCTAACTCTTTCCTTGATAATGTTGACTACTCGACAAGTCTCTTCAACAAATTTTGGTCCAACGATACTCCGTTTTCCAACTTCATTCCTAAACAAGGAGTTCGACACTTCCTACCATACAGTGCTTCATAGGGTGACATCTGTATAGTAGCCTGATAACTGTTGTTATAGGAAAACTCGATCAATGGTAGTTTTTCATCCCATGACCCTTTGAAATCAATAACACAGGCTTGAAGCATTTCTTCTAAAGTCTGAATGGTAAGCTCTGACTGTCCGTTTGTCTGAGGATGGAATGTAGTACTGAACTTCAACGTTGTACCCATAGTCTTCTGTAATCCTTCCCAAAACTTTGAGGTAAAGCGTGGATCTCTATCGGACACAATGCTTTCAGGTACACCATGTAATCTGACAATATTATCCACATATAGCTTGGCTAACCTCTCTAGGGTATACTGAGGTTGTATAGCTATGAAACGAGCTATCTTTGTCAGATGATCTACAATCACCCAGACTGCGTCAACTACTCGGGGAGTCAATGGTAACCCGGTGATGAAGTCCATAGTGATGCAGTCCCATTTCCATGCTGGTTTTGGCAGTGGCTGCAACAATACTGCAGGTCTTTGCCTTTCAGCCTTTACCCTTTGACAATTTAAGCATTGAGACTCAAATTTAGCTACATCTTCTTTCATCCCTCTCCACCAATATAATTTCTTCAAATCATGATACATCTTTGACATCTAGGATGTACCGAATAAGCGATGGTGTGAGCTTCCTTCATTTGTCTGTGTCTAATGTCCAAGTTTTTCATTTCAGGAACACATACTCTTCCTTTGTACTTTAGTACCTTTTCAATGTCCAAGGTAAACTCAGGAATAGTCCTACCTTTTTTGATGTCTTCTTGTACCGTTCTCAGATAAGGGTCTGATTTAGTAGCGGCTTTCACTTCATCTATTATATCTGGTACAATCTTCAATGTTGTGAACATACTTTAAAATCGATGAATAAATCCTTGGTTGGTTGATCCGCCCGGTGCATCTATCACGAACTGCTCATTACAATGATGGAACATCTTCGACGTATATCGGGTACAATCTTCAACGTGGCGAACATATTTACAATGATGTTTTCACTTCATCAAGTATATCGGGTACAGTCTTCAACGTGGCGAACATATTTGCAAACTGATGGCTAAACCCTTGGTTGGTTGATTCACCCGGTGCATCTATCACAAACTGCTCATTACCATAGTTGAATACTTTTTCGGTAGTACACAATGCAGCAGTGGTGCTAACCTCCCCTTGAGATTTTATCATTGCCTTTCTACTCTGTGCGTCAGCAACCACATTAGCTTTTCCCGGATGATACTGGATATCACAATCATAGTCTTTCAATAGTTCCAGCCATCTTCTTTGTCTCATATTCAACTCCTTCTGATTAAAGAGGTAAGTAAGACTCTGATGATCTGATTTAATCTGAAATTTCTCTCCGTACAAGTAATGTCTCCATATCTTGACAGCATGTACTACTGTTGCTAATTCCAAGTCATGAGTGGGATAGTTCTTTTCATGTCTCTTCAGTTGTCTTGAGGCATACGCAACTATTTGTTCTCCTTGTATAAGTACACATCCTAAACCTTATCTAGACGCATCAGTGTACAAGGTAAATGGTTGTCTTGGATTAGGAATAGTCAAGATGGGAGCAGATATCAATCTAGCTTTCAATGTTTGAAAACTTTTCTCACATTTGTCGGTCCAAACAAACTTTTCTCCTTTCTTAGTCAAACTGGTGAGAGGTACGGCAATTCTGGAATAGTCTTCCACGAATCGTTGATAATACCCAGCTAGACCTAGGAAACTTCTAATTTCTACAACACTCTAAGGTGCTTCCCATTTCACAATGGCTTCAATCTTGCTAGGATCCACTTTAATTCCCTCAGCGGATACAACATGGCCTAAGAAAGCAACCTCATTTAGCCAAACTCAAACTTTGTAAATTTGGCGTAAAGCTTCTCTTTTCTTAGTCGCTGCAGAGCGGCTCTTAGATTCATGATATGAGTTTCCTTATCTTTGGAGTCTCCCAATATATCATTAATAAACACAATGACTGATATATCCAACATATCATGGAATACCCGATTCATGAGTTCCGTAAAAGCTGCGGGTGCATTAGTCAATCCAAAAGACATGACTAAAAATTCATATTGTTCATATCTTGTTCTAAATATTGTCTTTGGAATATCACCTTCCTTAATCTTCTGCTGATGGTATCCTGACAAAAGATCAATCTTAGAAAACACTTTGGCACCTTGCAACTGATCGAACAATTCATCGATCCAAGGCAACGAGTATTGATTCTTGATTGTAAGCTTATTCAACTCCCGATAGTCTATACACAGTCGAACGCTACCGTCCTTCTTCTTCACAAACAATACTGGCGCTCCCCATGGTGATATGCTAGGTCTGATATAATCCTTGTCCAATAATTCTTGTAACTGTACCTTTAGTTCCTTCATTTTAGTAGGAGCCATTCGATAGGGTTCTTTAGATACTGGTGTGGCTCCGAGTGTCAGATCAATAACGAAATCTGTCACTCGGTCGGGTGGTAGTCCTGGTAGTTCCTTAGAAAATACATCTGGAAAGTCACGCCCAACATCAATATCTTCCATTCATGGTACTTCCCTGGTGAGATCAACCACGGATACTAGATACCCAACTCTTCCTTTCTCGAGGCATTTTTTAGCCTTTAATGCTGAGAGGATGAGTTTTCGTTTACGGGATAGTCTGGTTCCCACAAAACTGAACTCTGCTCCTTCCTTGTCTTTAAATGTCAGTTTCTTTTCTGCACATAATAGGTTTGCAGAATGCCGAGCTAACCAGTCTATTCCCAAGATAACATCAAAGTCTGCTATCTTGAGTTGAATCAAGGTTGCATCCAACATCTTCTCATCGATAAGAATTGGACATGGTCCATAACCTTTTTCTAATTCCACTTTTAATCCCATAGGTGATCGTGCAAGCTATTTGTAGTCTAAAGATCTGAGGGGTAGATTTAGCTTCTTTCCAAATGATACAGATATAAAAGAATGAGTAGCTCCAGAGTCAAAGAGTACTCTAGCGGATATGCCCTTAATAGGTACGATACCTGTGACCACATCAGGCGATGCGACAACATCCTCAGATGTAACTGCATAAACCTTTCCTTGCTGTAGCTGCTTCCTGGGCTTAGGACACTCCCTTGAATAATGTCCCATTTGATTGCAGTTATGGCATTTTACTCCTTCATTGTTTTGCTTCTGTTGAGGTTGGAATGTTGGAGTAGTCTTGGCTACAGCTTTAAAGCCTTGAGTATGGAAGGGTTTAAATGTCTTTGTGTTCCCTCTGTTATAAGAATTTCCATTCGGCCTTTTGATACCTCTATTCTGAGCAAAGTAGCTCTCTCTCTGGCTCGATTCTAGCACTCGAGCAATCGGTAAGGCTTCATTATAAACTTTCTTTTCTAGCCCCAAAACATGCTCCCAAATGTTTCCCCTAAGTCCCATGATGAACCTTCGAGTTTTAGTATTTTCCTCCTACATGCTAGAGGGAGCAAAGAAAAATAGCTCTTCATAATGCTGTTGGTATGCATCCACCGTCATCTGTCCCTGATACAAACTCAGGAACTCTCTTTCCATAGCATCTCTGAAACTTCTGAAAAAAATATTTCTCGAAGAATGCCTCTTTATAGATAGCCTAGGTCAATTGGGCGTGCTTGGTTAACAGATAAGTCCGAGTAGACTTCCACCAGTGGTGTGTATCGCCTTTCAGCATAAATGTTGCACACAATACTTTTTCCTCCTCATTAATAGTCATCATCATAAAATTCTTTTCCATTTCATCGATCCAGTGAGCTGGCCACAAAGGATCTGCTGGCTTGCAATTATATTCCTTAGGCTTTATTTTCAGAATACGCTCGATCAGTCGAGAGTGGTCCAACTGATACTGAGCATAGGCCCCATACATAGGTGGTTGATACTGGTAACTGCCTTGGGCTACCTCAGGGTTCTGTACTGGAGCTTATGCAATTGGCGTTTGAGGTGCTTGGGGTACCGTGTTGCTACCCTCTGGTACTGTGCTAGCTTGTCTGGCTGGCATAGATGTAGTTTGTACAGTTGGAAAAACCATTCCCATAGCAGCTTGTATATTGGCTTGTACTTGCTGTATTTGCTGCAGATGTTGTGCTAGGTTCATAACTACTGTAGCCAAATCTGTAGGTGGGGCTAGTAAGTTTGTAGGATTAGCCTGGCCATTATCTCCTAGTGGTGCCATATTCTGATTCTCTTGTCCTTCAAGATTTTCATGGCTTTCTTCCTCCACAGGTGGTGGTGGTGGAATTGGGTTACGACCTCGCCTAGTTACTCGTCGCCCAGCCATTTTCTGTTCTGGTGGTGGTAGTGTCTGAAAAAATCATAGAACATGTAAGGAAATCATAATATACGTCATTCCCATGTCAAAATCCAACTAATCAATGTAAAATTCAAATTTTCCAAGTCATTCAGTCAAAATACTGTGTTTTCCATTGTAGGGTCGATGGTGGGGTCACACTGTACGATCACATGGTATGCGACCTGACAAAACCCTATCAGCTCACCGAGAGCCTAGGGTCAATCGTAGGGTCGGTATATGTCCGACCACAGGGTCCGACCACATGAGGTCTGTCAACTCACTGAGAGCCTAGGGTCGATCGTGGGGTCGGTCGTGTGGTCGCAGGTTTTGTCGAATTTTGCGACCACACGACTCCAAATCAGGTTTTTAAACCCGATTTTTGGAGTCATTTCCCACTTTCTCTTTTTCCTTCTACTCAATAGCTTCTCCTGAGTTGCTACAGTATCAACTACTTGTGTGTGGTGATTATTTCTTCCATTCACGACTTCCGTTCCTTTCCTTCAGGTATGTTCTCTACTGGTCCTCATTTTTATGCTTTCAAAACTAGGTTTTTCTCCATTTATAGCGTTTTCTTCAAATTAAAATTTTTTTAATCGTAAAAATTTGATTTTTTATTAGGGGATTTTGCTATTGGCCACCCAATGGACGAAAACCCTCAAGAAAATTTAAGTTTCATCGGTTAGTTTTTGAGAAACTTGAAATTTTTTATTTTTGACCTAGTTTTTAGGATTTTTCCAAATTGTTGAAATTTCTTTAAATTCGATCTTCCTAGTTTAAATTTCCAATTGTATGATCCCTACAGGATGGTTTGGAACATATGTAAGTCCTCCTGCCCAGCTGTTTGGGTGAAAAGTGAGGCTTTTGGCCAAATCATGCCGTTATAATGCCAAAATTTTTGAGTTTTGCTCTATAACTCATATCCTGTCTATTTGTCTGTGTCTTTGCAGATAACCTGGCTCGCACCAAAGTTTCCAGAGTTTGTTATCCTATCCGCTTTCGGTCTAATGAAGCAGAGGCTCAGTATGCTCGTTAAGAGCGTAAAAAGGTGGAAGGGGGTCGCTGTAAACTTGGCTAGTCTAGCCTTGTTTAATGTAGCGGGTGCTTTTGGTGACATGGGTTGGCTCCTCGTGATATCGTATGAGGCTTGCACCTGTCCTGCTCTATTGAAGCAGTTTTATTGCAACCTTCAGGTAGTGGGTGATCCAAATGATAAAGACAGGGGTAGGGAGCTCAGGATCACCAGTTATGTGAAAGGAGTAGAAATCTCCTTTAACTGCCAGGGGTTGGCTGATCTCTTGGGTATATCAAACGACGGCCCTTTGGTATACTGTGCACCTAAGGAACCCCAGTTCCTATCTTTGATGATGCGTGCAGAGATTGATTGCCAGCTACATAGAGGTGATCGCTGGGAGATGAAGGCAATCAACCTATGGCCGGAACCTCGGGTGTACTGCAAGATTATTCAGCACAACCTGATTCCACAGAGTGGGAATTATGAGAGGATTCCCCAGTTGACCCAGTATCTCCTATACTGCATCTGCATTAGGCAACCCGTCTGCCTTCCATACATTATCATCAGGATGATGATCCGTTCTACGATGCCTGGTCAGATAGGCAACCTGCCCTATGGGCGTTTGATCACTACCCTGCTCACTCGCTTGCATGTCGACTTAGTAGATGAGAGGATTCATGAGTACACCTTCTCATCTGACCTTGACTGGGAGGCCATCTGCAAGATGGGGATGCAAGATGCGCAGGTCAGGGACGAGGAGAGGAACGCTATGGTGCGTCCTCGCACTCGGGTCGAGATAGTAGACGCTGAGGCGGCAATTGCAGTAGGAGTTCATGGGGGTGATGTTGAGGATGATGATTGTATGTACATGGATGTGGACACCATACCTCCTCCATCACCATTGCATTCCGCTGGAGCTGGACCTTCTCGGGTTCCTCCTCACTCAGCTGGTCCTTTGCACCCACCACTAAATGACATGATGGGATTGCTGCGTGAGATTAGGGAGGCCCAACGTGCTTCTGATCAGTGGATGGCTGAGCTGGCAGCTAGTCTCCAGGTGACCCAGACTCAGGTAGCCTGGCTTACGAGGGTGTATGCTGAGGACTATGACCAAGATCGTGTGGCACCTCCTCCTTTAGCACCTCCAGCTCCATGATGCATTCTTTTTGCCTTTTCCTTGTACTACAGAGTAACTGTCCGGATTGTGAACCGTACTCTGATTTGGATATATGTATATATATTGTTTTTATTCGATGTGTATATGAAACTTGTTTCTACTTTTATATGTGCATTATTCTCTTTCTTAATTTTGTCTCATACAACACAGGTGCTTATAGTGTGTTCTTATTAAAGCTTTTAAATTTTATCCTAACTCAGTTCATGAACTTTTGTGGAAATATATAGGTTTAAAAGACAGGGCCCGAGTGCTCTGATACCAAGTTGTCACACCCCAATTTCGTACCAACCAGAATGGTGTGATGAACCATTTATGATCCAATGGTTCAACAAGGATCTCGAATAGGTTGTGTCCTTTTTGCTAAAACCATACACATCCACAACCATAATCAGAGTAAATAAACAATAACGGAAGGCTTTAGTGAACTGAGAATCTAACAGTGATAACATAAATAAATTATCTAATTATCTCCAAATGACTAAGACATAAAAATAAAATAACTTAATCAATTACATCTTCTTAATAATCCAACAAATAAGCCTAATCAAAGACGCATGAGTTGCACTCGCACGATGAATCATGCGATTCCATCATAGCTACTGCATCCATCGCCGTAACCTGCCCGTACATTGGAGCATTCATATAATCTTCTACAGTCGTACCTGCATCATCAACTAAAAGTATTCGACGTCGAAAGGGTAAGCACAGATCATGGCTCAGTGAGCAAACAAAACAATGCAACAAACATATGCATGCATTCAATTCATATCTTTGGTCTAGTTCATAAGTTTACAATGTGCAATAGAAAGGATAGGTGGCCGCCGCACCTCTATACATGAGTGTGTGAAGCCGCCCAATGGATGAAACACCATTGTCGTCCCACATGCACCCATCATGGAATAAAGATAGAGCTAAAGTGCCCGAATCAAACACCGCAAGAACTTCCCCTGATGCCCTACCCATACCAACATGTAAGCCTCTATTGGCGAGGGCTTGCAAACTGGGCTCACAACTAACCAATCCTAATGTCAAATAGTGTATCCAAGGCCTCACCCCAGCATCTCGCAATACATCCATAGCGATAGAGCTAAGCCCCGGCAGAGTCAGAGACTACACGATCCGAGACCACCTCCTTTGATGCCCTAGGACGTAATAGTTCTGCTATGATAATGGTGATACGACGATGTCAGTGGACAAGACTTGAGTAGAGATAGAGCTAGAGTCTGGTGACCAGGATGAACCACAGTGTCACGTCCTCCCCCTGATGCCCCACTTGCATCAAGTACACTAACCACACACATACATTCACATGCCTATTCCTAGCATCATCATCATCATCATGTTATAAATAAATTGAATTAAATATGCATGAATAGTAATAACAAGAATATTGGATGACATGTGAAATGCACAATACACGCATACAAGCATAAAATCATTCATGGCATTAGACTCAATAAACAAAAACAGTTTATTATTAGCCAATTAGTTTAGGTCTTGTTCCCATCTTGTTCCCTCACCTTTGATTGATAGTAGATCCTCGTTCAAGCTTTGTAATCACTTTTAAATCACTTGAAAACCTAACAAGTTGATAGATTTTTTATTAGAATTAATTCCCATGTGTTTAGACTAACAGAAACTGAGGGGTCGTAAGTGTGGCAGCACCTGTGGTCTCAGTTTCTACAACCATAGGGCGTGGGGTCGCAGGGTGGGGTCGGACATACTCCGACCACACGTGTGACCACACTCTCCCTGGAAACATCCCAAGGGCATGTGGTCGGACATGTGTGTCTTATGGGGTCGGACATCATGCAACCTCATGTGTGACCACACGTGTTATTGTCGACCTTTCACTCTTAATTCCATTCCTTCATGTTTGAATCCTTTGGCTTATCATCATGGTTCTTCCTATGATTGTTTTATGGCTCAAAACTATTATTTTATACACTATCCATTGTCCACATCCCCCATAGATTTTCTTGGAATTTGTCCATGGATGGATGATTTGGGTTTCTCCTAAATCCTATCTTCTTCATGAACTATTCTAGGCTCTCAATTTAACATGGGGAATATGTTCATACCTTAAGCTTGTTGAAGATTCAGAGTTTTCTCTGAATTTTTCTCTTCCCTAATCTTCCTCTTCAATTTTCCTTCTTTTCCTTCTCTTCTCTTTCTCTCACTTTCAATTAGAGTTCTAAAGGAGTGAAAGAGGTTAAGGGACATCCTTTTTATAGAGGAAAACCCTCCATAATATGCCCCAATGAGTTTAGGAAAGAACCCCCTTCAGATTAGGAAGGTTTCTTGAATTCAATTTCTGACTGGGTTTCGTGGGGTCGGAGGTGGGGGCGCAGAATCCGTCGACCACACCTTTTAAAATGTCTGACCACACGACCTAAATTCGTATGGTTGGACTCTTTTGAGGTGTGGTTGGTCACACCTGTTTAGGCATGCGACTACACGCTCATAATTGACTATTTTTTGGGTTGATTCCGTACTTGGTCTTGTGATTTCTTCACGCACTTGGTCCACTTGGCTCGACCATGAAAGGTAGACCTAGTACAAGGTAGTAAGACTGGTTAGTTCGATACGGGTCTTACATTAACACTTAGCTGATTCTTATGTATAATGAACTGGATGACAAATCAGATGAATGGTCATCTGGTTGGTCATCCGCTTTATATACTCTTTACATTAGTAAAGGTTCCAATAGGTCAAAAGCGAAAGCTAAGCTCTGTGATTTGTCATCCGATAATGGCTCCACTTAGAATTAAGCCTACATAAAGGCATGATCAAACGGTACCATGAACTTAACCTGTGTGGCCTCATCCGATAGTTCATGCTTTTGGTTTGGGATACCGGTTGGGGTGGCACCGGATATCCTTGGTCTGACATGTTTAGATATTTATCCTGGTGGTAGATTGGTCGTAAGTCAACCGGGATTAGGCCCACTACCAGTTTACCGGTTTGTGTTACAGGTTTTGACCCAGAAGCCAAACGCGAAGCAGAGAGGGTGTTTTCTTTAGGAAAGGGCTTTCCCACCATGGTTTCTTCTACTTTAAAGGATGGTAAACTATTATCTACCATTATTGAGGATAATGGAGGTCATTTAGACCCCAACATCATCTCCATTCAATATCACGTGCCAAATTATTTCTAGGTAAAGACTAAGAATTAAATCAGAACTTTCTGTAGAGTGTATGCATAGTTTTAGGTGGCATGGCAATCCTGGGCCTTATACTAACCATGGGGTGAGATGTTAACAGTTAGTATACAAAAATCTCAATGGGGGTACCCCCAATTTATATGAATAAGCCCCATATGAGAGGGTAAGTGTCACACCCCAATTCCACACTATTTAGAACGGTGTGATGAACCACTAATAAACCAACGGTTTAACCAGGATCTCTAATAGGTTGTGTCCTTTAAAATTAAACCATACACATCCACAACCATAATCAGAATAAATACATAATAGCGGAAGTCTTAATATTAAATGAACTGAGGAATCTAACTGTGATAATCATAAATAAAATATCAAATTATGTTGTATCAACCGAGACATAAGTAAATAAAATATCAATTACATTTCCTTAATAGTTCAAATAAAAATCTAATCTAAAACGCATGAGTTGCACTGGCATGAGGAGTCATGCGTCTACATTATGTCTTCAGCCTCCATCGCAGCAACGTGCCCATACACAGAAGCATTCATATAATCTTCCACAGTAGTATCTGCATCATCAACTAAAAATATTCGACGTCGAAAGGGTGAGCACACATCACGGCATAGTGAGCAAACAAAACAATGCAACAAACATATGCATGCATTCAATTCATATCTGTGGTCTGGTATATAAGTTTTCAATGTGCTATAAAAAGGTTCGGTGGCCGCCTCACCTCTATACACGAGTGTGTGAAGCCGCCCAAAGGTTAACGTTCATTGTCGTCCCACATGCACCCACTATGGAATAGAGATAGAGTTAAAGTGCTTAGGACCACACCACATCACACTTCCCCTGATACTCTACCCATACCAACACGTAAGCCCCTATTGGCGAGGGCTTGCAAACTGGGCTCGCAACTAACCAATCCTAATGTCAAACAGTGTACCCAAGGCCTCACCCCAACATCCCTCAATACGTCCATAGAGATAGAGCTAAGCCCCCCCGGCAAAGTGGAAGACTACACGGTCCGAGACCACCTCCCCTGATATCCTACGACGTAATAGTTCTGCTAAGGTAATGGCGATACGATGATGTCAGTGGACAAGACTTGAGTAGAGATAGAGCTAGAGTCTAGTGACCAGGCTGAACCACAATGTCCCATCCTCCCCCTGATGCTCCACTCGCATCAAGCACACTAACCACACACATACATTCACATGTCTATTCCTAGCATCATCATCATCATCATGTTATAAATAAAATAGAATTAAATATACATGAACATTAATAGCAGGAATATTGGATGACATGTTGAATGTACATTACAAGCATACAAGCATAGAATCAGTCATGGCATTGGACTCAAGAAATAAAAATAGCTTATTATTAGCCAATTAGTTTAAGTCTTGTTCCCTCACCTTTGCTTGAGTGTAGATCCTTTTTCAAGCTTTAAAAATCACTTTTATATCAATAGCAAAATGTAACAAGTCGATTGATTTTAATTAAAAGTCATTCCGACAATTTTAGGTCTGCTGTTAAGCGAGGGTCGCAGGATGGGTTGCAGGTAGGGTAGCAGTTTACTGCGACCCCCAGGGGTAGGTTCGATGCTAGGGTCGGATGTTCCATCGACTCTGGGTGCGACCACCGCATCCCTGGACTTCCCGAATGCTGGGGGTCGATCCTGTGGTCTGGTAGGGTCGATTCCCAATCGACCCCACATGCGACCCCCCGTGGTTTGAGTAAAAAATTTCATCCTATAGTCCATTCTTTCATGTTTGGGCCCTATGGCTTAGTTACACAATCCATTCTATGCTTGTTCTATGGCTTAAAACTCTAGGTTTCTTCCTTACTTTGCCTACCATGATTTCCTCCATGGATTTCATTGAAATCCTCCCATGGATGGATGATTTGGGTTTCTCCTAGACCATACCCTCTTCATGAACTATTCTAAGGTCTTAAATCATTAATGAAAACATACCCATACCTTAGGTTTGCTGAGATTCAGAGGTTTCTCTGAATTCTTCTCTTTAGTCTTCTTTTACAACTTTCCTTCTCTTCTCCTTCTCTTCTCTTTCTCTCACTTTCAATTAGGATTTCAAAAGGAGTGAAAGAGGCTTAGGGATGTCCTATTTATAGAGGAGAACCTCCCAAAATAAGTCCCATTGAGATTAGGAAAGAATCCCCTTGAAATTTGGAAAGTTTCCTATTTACGGTTTCTGTCGGCAAAGAGGGGGTCGATGAGGGGGTCGAAGATCCTATCAACCCTCAGGTCTAAATTGTCTGTCCTTCGATCAAATTTTCAGGGGTCTGACTCCCTAATGAGGGGGGTCCGACCCATCCTATTTGGGTATGCGACCCTGCCCCCTATTTTACTATTTTTGGGTCAGTTTAATACTTGGTCTCGCTATTTCTTTTACGCACTTGGTCCATTTGGCTCGACCATGATAGGTAGACCTGGTACAAGATGGTAAGACCGGTTAGTTCGATACAGGTCTTACAACTCCCCCCTGCTTATAAAAATTTCGTCCTAAAAATTGTACATACCTTCCGAGTAAAATAGATGAGGGTATTGCTTTCGCATAGCATTCTGTTCTTCCCATGTGATTTCTTCTATATCTCTGCTTCTCCAGGTCACCTTAACATAATAAATGTCATGGTTGTGTAGTCATTGCACCTTTCGACTGGTGATTTCAGTTGGTGCTACTTTAATTGTCAAATCATCAGTCAAATCAGGCAGATCTACTGTCAACACGTGCGTTGGATCTCTGACATACTTCTTCAATAAGGAGATATGAAATACATCATGCACACTTGACATAGACGGTGGTAGTGCTAACTGGTAAGCCACTTTTCCACGTTTAGCTTGAATCTCATATGGTCCGACATATCTCGGACTTAGTTTTTCTTTCTGTCTGAACCGTTTCAAACCTTGCATAGGTGACACTTTGAGGAATACTTTATCACCTACGGCGAATTCAAGGTCTCGGCGTCTAGTATCTACATATTGCTTCTGATGATTCTGAGCCGTTCTTACTCTTTCCTTGATAATGTTGACTACTCAACAAGTCTCTTCAACAAATTCTGGTCCAATAATACTATGTTCTCCAACTTCATTCCAAAACAAAGGAGTTCGACACTTCCTTCCATACAGTGCTTCATAGGGTGACATCTGTATAGTAACTTGATAGCTATTGTTATAAGCGAACTCAATCAGTGGTAACTTTTCATCCCATGATCCTTTAAAATCAATTACACAAGCTCGGAGCATGTCTTCTAGAATCTGAATGGTGCGCTCCGATTGTTCGTTTGTCTAAGGATGGAATGCAGTACTGAACTTCAATGTTGTACCCATAGCCTTCTGCAATCCTTCCCAAAACTTTGAAGTAAATCGTGGATCTCTGTCGGACACAATGGTTTCAGGTACACCGTGTAATCTGACAATGTTATCCACATACAACTTAGCTAACCTCTCCAGTGTATACTGTGGTCGTATAGCTATAAATTGAGCCGTTTTAGTCAGTCGGTCTACAATTACCCAAACTGCGTCAACTACTCGGGGAGTCAATGGTAACCCTGTGACGAAGTCCATAGTGATGCAATCCCATTTCCATGCTAGTTCTGGTAACGGCTGTAATAGTCCTGCTGGTCTTTGTCGTTCAGCTTTCACCTTCTAACAATTTAGGCATTGAGACACGAATTTGACTATATCTGCTTTCATTCCTCTCTACCAATATAATTTCTTAGGTCATGATACATTTTTGTACTTCCAGGTTGTATAAAATAGGCGGTGGTATGGGCTTCCTTCATTAGTCGGTATCTAATGTCCAAACTTTCTGTTTCAGGTACATATATTCTTCCTTTGTACTTCAGTACCTTTTCATCATTTAAGGTGAACTCAGGAATAGTCCTACCTTTTTCGATGTCTTCTTGTACCCTTTTTAGATAAGGGTCTGATTTAATCGTTGTTTTCACTTCATCAAGTATATCGGGTACAATCTTCAATGTGGCGAACATATTTGCAAACTGATGGCTAAACCCTTGGTTGGTTGATTCACCCGGTGCATCTATCACAAACTGCTCATTACCATAGTTGAATACTTTTTCGATAGTACATAGTGCAGCAGTGGTGCTAACCTCCCCTTGAGATTTTATCATTGCCTTTCTACTCAGTGCGTCAGCAACCACATTAGCTTTTCTCGGATGATACTGGATATCACAATCATAGTCTTTCAATAGTTCCAGCCATCTTCTTTGTCTCATATTCAACTCCTTCTGATTAAAGAGGTAAGTAAGACTCTGATGATCTGATTTAATCTGAAATTTCTCTCCGTACAAGTAATGTCTCCATATTTTGACAGCATGTACTACTGCCATTAATTCCAAATCATGAGTGGGATAGTTCTTCTCATGTGTCTTCAATTGTCTTGAGGCATAAGCAATTACTTGTTCTCCTTGCATAAGTACACATCCTAATCCCAATTCTAACGCATCAGTGTACAAAATAAATGGCTGTCCTGGAATCAAAATGGTCAAGATTGGAGCAGATATCAATCTAGCCTTCAATGTTTGGAAACTCTTCTCGCATTTATCAGTCCAAACAAACTTTTTTCCATTCTTAGTCAAACTGGTGAGAGGTACGGCAATTCGGGAATAGTCTTCCTCAAATCGTCGATAATACCCAGCTAGACCTAAGAAACTTCTAATTTCTGCAATGCTCTTTGGTGCTTCCCACTTCACAATAGCTTCGATTTTGCTAGGATCCACTTTAATTCCTTCAGTGGATACAACATGGCCTAAGAAAGCGACTTCCTTTAGCTAAAACTCACACTTTGTAAATTTGGCGTAGAGCTTCTCCTTTCGTAATTCTTGCAGAGCGGCGTTTAGATTCTTAATATGAGTTTTCTTGTCCTTGGAGTAGACCAATATATCATCGATGAATTCAATAACCGACGTATCCAACATATCATGGAATACTCGATTCATAAGTTCCATAAAGGTTGCTGGTGCATTCGTCAATCCGAAAGACATGACCAAAAATTTGAAATGTCCATATCTGGTCCTGAATGCTGTCTTGGGAATATCACCATCCTTAATCTTTAACTGATGGTAGCCTGACCGAAGATCGATCTTGGAGAACACTTTGGCACCTTGCAACTGATCGAACAGGTCATCGATCCGAGGCAATGGGTATCGATTCTTGATTGTCAGTTTATTCAGTTCTCGATAGTCTATACACAGTCGAACGCTACCATCCTTCCTCTTTAAGAATAATACTGCCACTCCCCATGGTGATATGCTAGGTCGGATGTAGCCCTTGTCCAGCAGTTCTTGTAGTTGTACTTTTAATTCCTTCAGTTTAGTAGGAGCCATTCGATAAGGTGCTTTAGATACTGGTGCGGCTCCGGGTATCAGATCTATAACAAACTCTGTAGCACGGTCGGGTGGTAGTCCTGGTAGTTCTTCAGGAAATACATCTGGATAGTCACGCAAGACATCAATATCCTCCATTCATGGTGCTTCTTTGGTAAGATCAACCACAGATACTAGATACCCAACTGCTCCTTTCTCAAGGCACTTCCTAGCCTTTAATGCAGAGAGTATGAGCTTTCGTTTACGAGGAAGTTTGGTTCCCGCAAAACTGAACTCTGATCCTTCCTTGTCTTTAAATGTCAGTTTCTTTTCAGCACATAATAGGTTTGCAGTATGCCGAGCTAACCAGTCCATTCCCAAGATGACGTCAAAGTCTGCCATCTCAAGTTGAATCAATGTTGCATCCAAATTCTGTCCATCCATATGATTTGAACATTGTTCGTAACACTCATCCCCTACAACATCTAGTCCAAAAAGGGCTTGAACTAGAAAATCTGGTGTAACGGTCTTAAGAGCTTGTCTAGTTCCTTCATCTCTTATGATTTTCAAAGACTATTGCTTGAAATCTCATATATCCCAAAAAGTTCATTAGCTTACACCTTCCTTTATCCTTTTATCATATATCTCGAAAAGCCTCTTCTGACTATTTACTCATTACATATCCCAAGTCTAAGCATTAGGGTATATGCTCAAAATTTCATTAATTCTGCCAAACTGTCTTGGTCTTTGCTTAATCATTTCCTTTAACATTGGGCATAACCCAGTATTACTTATTCTAATCTGAATACCATCAAGCCACAATTTTGACTTCATCTTTGTATCCACTCTTAGATTTGCTTTTAGGAATCTTCTGCTTTGTTAAAATTTATACCAATATAACCATCTTTAACTTTACTTGAGTGCTATCTACTCTGTCCTAGTTACTCTTGATAGTTTTCACTTTTTGCTCATGCACTCTTTTATAGACATGACTCATATCCATCCATTCAGTAATCTCGAAACAGATTCTCCATTTCTTCATCTAAGGTTCCTTGGCTATAGAATCAAATCTGAATTTAATCATCTTTCTTCCCATAATTCCTTATTCACTAAACATCTTATTAATGGATGTCGAGAAATGTAAAAATCAAAATGTTTATCCAAAAGAAATTCATTTTCTTCTTTCAATTTAGTATAATGACAAACACTTGCTTTATCTAATGAACTTAAGTTTAAAGGATCAAGAGTAAATCTATGGTAATCCAACCGACATCAAAAGATCATCAAGTTGCACGGTGGTCCAAATATATGAAAATAGAGGTTTTACAACTCTTAACCTCATGGTTACAGGTTCTATTGAGTATATATAATGCCATTTGTCAATGCACTATAGGAATAAATCTGGAGAAAGTTTTTGTACATCAGTAAATCAGGAAAAATAAAAAAGATGTACACTCAACATGATTAAACATTTAACTGTTCATTCAGTTCATATCTCTGTTCATGTTGTCAATCATGAGAGTGGCTCAGTTTGGTATAATCAGGACTAATTCTAAGGAAATATATCTATAACTCCAATTGATAGGTTGAATCAAGAAGGTATTCTGTCAAGGTACAAGAATTAGAATCAGGTATGTGTATCCTCTATAATCATAAGAGTAAGTCAATAATGCACCGCATCCTATATAAACCTATCTAGCTCTTTGGATGTTCTATATTATACTCTTGATACAGTTTTCTTTTCAATTTGGTGGAGTTTATGATTTTTCTCACCTGTCATTATGGTTCCACCTTTAATATGTACATTATTGTCTTTCTTAATTTTATCTCAAACAACACAGGTGCTTATAGTGTGTTCTTATTACAGCTTTTAAATTTTCATCCTATCTCAGTTCACAAAGTTTTGTGGTAGTATATTGGTTTACAAGACAGGGCCTGAGAGCTCTGATACCAAGTTGTCACACCCCAATTCTACACTATTCAGAACGGTGTGATGAACCGCTAATAAACCAACGGTTCAACCAGGATCTCTAATAGGCTGTCTCCTTTTAAATTAAACCATACACATCCACAACCATAATCAGAATAAATACACAATAGCGGAAGTCTTAATATTAAATGAACTGAGGAATCTAACTGTGATAATCATAAATAAAATATCAAATTATGTTGTATCAATCGAGACATAAGTAAATAAAATATCAATTACATTTCCTTAATAGTTCAAATAAAAATCTAATCGAAAATGCATGAGTTGCACTCGCATGAGGAGTCATGCGTCTCTACTATGTCTTCAACCTCCATCGCAGCAATGTGCCCGTACACAGAAGCATTCATATAATCTTCCACAGTAGTACCTACATCATCAACTAAAAATATTCGACGTCGAAAGGGTGAGCACACATCACGGCTCAGTGAGCAAACAAAACAATGCAACAAACATATGCATGCATTCAATTCATATCTGTGGTCTGGTATATAAGTTTGCAATGTGCTATAGAAAGGTTTGGTGGCCGCCTCACCTCTATACATGAGTGTGTGAAGCCGCCCAAAGGTTAACGTTTATTGTCGTCCCACATGCACCCACTATGGAATAAAGATAGAGCTAAAGTGCTTAGGACCACACCGCATCACACTTCCCCTGATACTCTACCCATACCAACACGTAAGCCTCTGCTGGCGAGGACTTGCAAACTGGCATCGCAACTAACCAATCCTAATGTTAAACAGTGTACCCAAGGCCTCACCCCAGCATCCCTCAATACGTGCATAGAGATAGAGCTAAGGCCCCCCGGTAGAGTTGAAGACTACACGGTCTGAGACCACCTCCCTTGATACCCTACGACGTAATAGTTCTACTAAGGTAATGGCGATACGACGATATCAGTGGATAAGACTTGAATAGAGATAGAGCTAGAGTCTAGTGACCAGGCTGAACCACAATGTCACATCCTCCCCCTGATGCTCCACTCGCATCAAGCACACTAACCACACACATACATTCACATGTCTATTCCTAGCATCATCATCATCATCATCATGTTATAAATAAAATAGAATTAAATATGCATGAACATTAATAGCAGGAATATTGGATGACATGTTGAATGCACATTACAAACATACACGCATAGAATCTGTCATGGCATTGGACTCAAGAAATAAAAATAGTTTATTATTATCCAATTAGTTTAGGTCTTGTTCCCTCACCTTTGGTTGAGTGTAGATCCTCTTTCAAGCTTTAAGAATCACTTTTATATCAATAGGAAAACCTAACAAGTCGATAGATTTTAATTAGAAGTCATTCCGACAATTTTAGGCCTGCTGTTAAGCGAGGGTCGCAGGACGGGTCGCAGGTAGGGTAGCAGTTTACTGTGACCCCCAGGGGTAGGGTCGATGCCAGGGTCGGATGTTCCATTGGCCCTGGGTGCAGCCACCGCATCCCTGGACTTCTCGAATGCTGGGGGTCGATCCTGTGGTCTGGTAGGGTCGATTCTCAATCGACCCCACGTGCGATCCCCCGTGGTTTGAGTCGAGAATTTCATCCTACAGTCCATTCTTTCATGTTTGGGTCCTATGGCTTACTTCCACAATCCATTCTATGCTTGTTCTATGGCTTAAAACTCTAGGTTTCTTCCTTACTTTGCCTACCATGATTTCCTCCATGGATTTCATTGAAATCCTCCCATGGATGGATGATTTGGGTTTCTCCTAGACCATACCCTCTTCATAAACTATTCTAAGGTCTTAAATCATTAATGGAAACATACCCATACCTTAGGTTTGCTGAGATTCAGAGGTTTCTCTGAATTCTTCTCTTTAGTCTTCTTTTTTCAACTTTCCTTCTCTTCTCCTCCTCTTCCCTTTCTCTCACTTTCAATTAGGGTTTCAAAAGGAGTGAAAGAGGCTTAGGGACGTCCTATTTATAAAGGAGAACCACCCAAAATAAGTCCCATTGAGATTAGGAAAGAATCCCCTTGAAATTTGGAAAGTTTCCTATTTACGATTTCTGTCGGCAAAGAGGGGGTCGATGAGGGGGTCGGATATCCCGTTGACCCTCAGGTCTAAATTGTCCGACCCTTGGTCAAAATTTTAGGGGTCTGACTCCCTAATGAGGGGGGTCTGACCCAGCTTATTTGGGTATGCGACCCTACCCCCTATTTTACTATTTGGGTCAGTTTGATACCTGGTCTCGCTATTTACTTCACGCACTTGGTCCATTTGGCTCGACCATGATAGGTAGACCTGGTACAAGATGGTAAGACCGGTTAGTTCGATACGGGTCTTACAGTAAGTGATTGGATAAACCCCCAATCCAAATAGATCCTCATTATGTCAACTGGTAGACCTACTGGTTGATCACGCCTCTAGTTAATGCCATTTAATCGATTTTCAGACTGTCATTAACACGTCCAGAAGGTTTTCCAGAAGCAGTGGCAGACGGTCGGTCATCCTGTTAGTCTTTCGGTTATTAACCCTAATAGAATCGAAAAATCGAGATGAGGTAACAGTCTACTGGTTATGTTCATAAATCCGGTTAATTGGGCAGCAAAACCTAAAAATTCTGTTTCTTGGTCTAACCGGTATAATGCAATTAGCAGTGACGGTTAAGTTATCGGTTGACCAGGTACCGTGAGAAATTCTTTTTATAAAAGGGCTCGAGAGCTCTCATTTGGTCCCCACTCTAACTGTAAGCGGAAAAAGCACTAGAAAAGAGACTCCGGTGATCATCCCAATGCTCCCCTCCTTCATTTATTTGACAAATCTTTGAGGTTCTTCTCCTCATTCCACTGCAAAGTATGATTTTCCTTCCCTTTCTCCATTTTCATTTCCTGCACAGCATGCAACTTGCATTTTCTTGGGGTTTTCATGCATTTCCCACAATAGACACACCCATGCAGTTAGTTGCACTAACCAAGTGGGGTTTTCTTCATTCCCCATTCCAATGGCTTACCCAACTGCTTCAGCCAGGTTTACTGGAACCCCAACTTAGTTTTTGGGCACCCATGCACCCCGAAGCCAGGAGTTTGTCCATTCCTTTGGGCCCCTTTTTACCTTTGGCTTTTGTATTGGGCATTCGAACCTTACTGTGGCTACATGGTTACTACAGACCCACCTAATGCATTGCAAATTGGTGGCTGATCACATCTACCCAGTACCAGCCTTGTGCACATGCTTGGGGTTCAGTTAGCATGCCATTGTGTTGTGCAACTATTTCTTCACCTGATTTTGCCTTGACTTACCCTACCTATGTGCCGCCTAACTGGTCACTTACTTTGGGATGGACCCAAGGCTGGTTAACACATTGTTTTGGATAGGCATAAGTGCTGGCCAAACCCCCCTCCCATCCTGTACAGTGTCACATTGCATGGTCTTATCCTCAACTACAACCAAAAATTTCTTAAGCAGTCCATCAACCCTTCTCATTAGAAGTTCACAATCCCCCTACTTATAGGCTTGGCCCCTAATGAGGTAAGGTAGCCCACGCAACCCAAATTCATCATGCATATGAGACACAAAAACATCAGTCCTCATTTGCATTAAGTCATCTTTGCTTTATTTCTGTGCATCATTAACACCCTTAGGTTCACATTCACACTAAGGCATTGCCCATTACATCACTTCATTAGTGAATCCATACACAAAATGACACAATTCTTAGTCATAAAATAGGTATCACCTACCTTAGTGCCGCACAATTTCGCACCTTGCATCTGTTTTTCATGACATAGTGCATTATATGCCTATTTTGCATATTTACCATCATTTCAAAGGTCACTCATGACTTACGCTGGCCATCCATGTGGGTTGGCTTGGCATTGATCAAGGTGACCACACCAAGTACTCAACTTAGGCCGTAAAGACACTTATGGGCGTGGCACCAAGTTGACCAAGCCACGTACACTATCATGTAATTCACTTTACATTACCCTGGTTAGTGCACACTCATACACAACTAGATATTTTCCCATTATGCTATTGGGCTTGTCACACATTGGCTCATCTTCTCATTGACTACTCATGCACTACCAACACTTCTTATCTAGTCACGAACACAGTATAACTTGCATATGTCACACTTGGTTTAGTGCATGGCATGCTCAAAGTCCATGGCTGCTTTTGGTTTTTGAAACTATCCATTTGGATGGGCACGTAGCTAGCTATAAAAATCTTCATTCCACTCTATGTTGCACCTTATTGGCATGTCATAGATCATCCTAACCTCCATTTCGTGGCATAGCTAATGGGGGAAATCAACAGTTCCATAGTTTTAACTAGTCATACACATCTTCATCTAAATTGGGGTTTATAGTTACCCCCAATTTATGAGGTACCAGAAAAATTTGGCATTGCACTTATGCACTCCATGCATCCATACTAATGCATCTCACTAATTTCATGTCTATTTATTACATATCTGACCCATCCATTCTATTTTTCTTTTTAGGCATCATGGCTCCTAGGAGAGCAACTGAGCTCGTAGCACAAGGTTACGATGTTGCACACTTCATCTCTCTCCATGCTAGTAGATGTTGGGACAGGTTCAGCCAGAGCCTAGTCATAGCTGGTAGCATAAATTTTGGGGAGCTTCTCCAATTTGGCTTGCACGACGCATTTGATTACTTTTGCTGGATAGCTACCATGTGCATTCAAGATGACACTTATCCAAACTTGGTGTGTCATTTCTTCTGTAACATTGGCCAGTGAACAGATGAGGAGACTAGAGAGTTGATAGTGACCAGCAGGGTCAAGGGGTAGATATTACCCTTACAGTTGCCTCTTTGGCAATCATACTGGGCGTCTCATCAGAGGGGGAGCAGATTTTTAGAGCACCCAAGGAGTCTCTGGGCATGACAGAGGAGGCCTACATGCATATGAGACATGTAAGACCTGCACTCCATAAATTGGGTTTAATTGTGTTGTGCCAGGTCTTCCCATCGTTACCAGCTTGGGTGAACTAACCGGATCAACCGTATAAAGGAACCATAAGTCTAAGTAAGTGAAACAATCCAAAAACAACTATTTTTCATTATATGGTCGACTAATAGATGTTGTGTGGCCCACTACTTAATCAAAAAGTGAGAATAGTCAATTTTTATTGTGTGGTCACACATTTTGCTTTGTGTGGTCAACGGGTTCTACGACCACAAAGTCGACCACACAAATCCAAATCTAACTCCATAATTTGGAAACTTTCCAAAATTAAGGGGATCTCTTTCCTAGTTGAGAAAGGACTCTATATGGAGGTTTTTTCTCTATATAGAGGATGTCCCTCAGCCCTCTTTTACTCTTTTGGATCAAATCTAAACCCTAAATATAAGAGAAAAGGAAGAAGAGAAGGAGAAGGAGGCTTGGAGAAGAGGATTTACTGAAGAAGTTGCTATCTCTCTTCCTATTTCTGTAGATGTAGGTTGACTAGGATTGATCTCCCATCAATGAGTTAATGAGTTGAATCCAATGTTGTGATTTGAGATCTTGTAATTTTTCAATTAATCTCAAAGAGAAACCATGGAAATAGGTTGGTGGTAAATTGTTGATGGAAAACCCATGAATCTCAGCCATAAGGAAACCCTAGAAGTTGCTTTAATGATAAACCAAGGGTTAGACTGAGAAAGACCCACAAACACAACCAGTAATTATGTGATCGCATCATTGGTCGACCACAGAGTAACCAGTGAATCGACCACAGATTCTAGGGAAGTTTACACAGGGTTGTGTTGTCACATTAGTGGACGCATGATGCGCGACAACACAGTCGACCACATAATGTATGGTCAACATATACATGCAACCACTACATCGATCACTCAGTTGCAAAAAGTCTATTTTGAGGCCAAAACTAGATTTTAGACTATTGTAACCTAATACCATCAAATCCTAATCTAAATTCATGAATTTTTCTGGGTTTTCAACTAGTACAAGTTAATTTCCAAAGCTTGGAAGAGATCGATACTACGATCAAAAGTGAGGAAACAAAATCTAAACTAATTGGATAATAACAAGCTATTATTTCTTTATTGTCCAGTGCTATGATTGATGCCATGCTTGTATGATTATAATGTGCATCTCACATATCATCCAATATTACTACTATTCTTGTTCATGCATATTTAATTTATTGTTTTACTCTATTATTGATGATGATAGGAATAGACAATGTGTTTGTGAGTATGGTTGGTGTGCTGTGTGGGGAGGGGTGTGTGATCCCTAAACCATGCATCACATTGACATCGTCGTATCGCTGTTACGTTAACGAAACTACTACGTGATAGGGCATCAGGGGGCGTGTTTGCTGACCATGTGGTCTTTGACTCTGCCAAGGAACCCTAGCTCTATCTCTATGGACGTATTAGGGATGCTGGGATAAGGCCTTGGATACATATGGATGACATCTAGGATTTTTTAGTTGCGAGTCCTGTTTGCAAGTCCTCGCTAGTAGGGGTGCATGAGTATCGGTAGGGCATCAGGGGGAGTATTGGTAGTGTGTGATATGGACACTTTAGCTCTATCTCTATTCCATGGTGGGTGCATGTGGGACAACAATGGTGTTTGATCCATTAGGCAGGTTCATACACTCGTGTATAGAGGTGCAGTGGCTGCCAATCCTTTCTATAGCACAGTTGCAAAGTTATACCAGACCAAAGATATAAATTGAATGCTTGCAAATGTTTATGTATTATTTTGTTTACTCACTGAGCCGTGATGTGTGCTCACTCCTCGACGTCGAATATTTTTTGCTGATGATGTAGGTCTTATAGTGGAAGACTATATGGAGGCTCCGTCGTATGGATACGTGGCGACAATAGATATACAGACTGTAGAAGACTAGCATGATTCTGCGTGCGAGTGTTTTCAATGCCTTTATTCTTAGTTTATTTCATATTTTGATTATGAAAAATTTGTAAAAGATTATTTAATTATGTTTTGAGTTTGTTTGGAGATAACTGAATTATTTAATTATTTATCATATTAGACATTAATTCATTATTAATAAGACTTCCGTTATTTATTTTATGAGAAATTTTCAGCTACCACCCAAAAAGAGTTGACCAAATCACCTACTATCCAAGTTGTTTAAAAAAATACCTACCACCCAAGTTAGACAAATGTTAGTCCATTTACTGACAGGAAAAAATTAAAATTGTGTGTGGACGTTTATACCCTTGTCATTTTAAAAGAAAGAAAAAAGAAAGTAAAAAAAAATCTTAGAAAAAAGGACAAATACACTTTGAAGAATCAACAAACTTCGATTTGTGCAATAGAAATTAAAAGTTTGATGTATCTGAACTATTTTCTTTGAATGCGTTGGAATCTGGGAATCTTGAGTAGAGGGATGAATTTAATGGTGGATACAGTGACATAGAGAGCCATCGGTCCTTCTCCGTTGTAATTTCTTTGTTTTCTACAACCATTCATAGTACGTTCACTCTCTTGGAATGCATATTTATGTGTCATTGCTTTAAATTTTTTAAGAAAAAAGGGCATTAATGGCGATAAAATATGAACAAATTCCAATGAAAATATGAAGAGGCAATTTGGAGAGAAACCAAAGAAGACGTTCAATCATGTACGATCTCATCACCAATGATGAGATCGTACACGATCTCATCTCCACAAATCATTTCTATAGATTTACACAGTTGGTAATTTGGAATTTTATGTATGAGAACCATTGTCTCTGCAAATCGATCATCTTCCATGAACACGATTTGTAGAGACGATTTGGAGAGAAACCAAAGAAGACGACCACCATTTTCTCCCATGTATCCTGATCTACAATCTTAAAACTAGTCTAATTCATTTTTGTCCATAGGATCTTAAGTAAATTAGACTTTTCCCCTTACAATAAGGGTATTATTGTTATTCATGTATTTTCTAATAGCTGACATCAGTAACTAACGACTTTGTTAGTTGTTTTTGAATCTTTTTGATAAACGTTTGTCTAACTTGGGTATAGGTATTTTTTTAAACAATTTGGGTAGTAGGTGATTTGGTTAATTCTTTTTGGGTGGTAACTGAAAATTTCTCTTATTTTATTATCTCTGATTATGTTGTGGAATATGTATTTGGTTTGGATGGTTGGCATGATATTTATGAGATCCTGGCTCAAACCATTGGTTCATATGATGGTTAATCACACTTTTGATTCGTCTAGAATTAGGGTGTGACAACTTGGTATCAAAGCACTAACGCTCTGCCAATCAAACCTATATACATCCACAAGAGTCCATGAATTGAGTTAGGATAAAAATAAAAGATATAATAAAAACACACCATAAGCATATTGTTGTTTGAGATAGAAAATAAGCAAGATCATAATGCACATAATGAAAAAAAAAAAAATATATATATATATATATATATATATATATATATATATATATATATATATATATATATATATATATATATATATATATATATATATATATATATATATATATATATATATATATATATATATATATGTATATATAAGTGAGATAATGTATATCCAGAGTCAAAGTACAGCCCACAAGCCAGACAGTTACTCTGCAAATATGAACATAAAAAAGGAAATGTATCTATAACTGGGAGAGAATAATGGGATCTATCGCTGAACTAGAGGAGTAGGAAGAGGAGGTGCCTCTCGGTCCCTATCATAATCCTCTGCATATACCTTCGTGAGCCAGGCTACCTGAATCTAGGTCACTCAGAGACTCTCAGCAAGATCTACTACCTGCTGATCTGTAGTACGTTAAACGTCTCAGATCTCTCGAAGGAGTGCCATCATATCATCTGGTGGAGGGCATGACGGACCAGTTGAGGGGGTAGTACGAGAAGGGCCAGCTCTAATGGTATGTGGTGGTGAAGGAGGGGGGGATGTCATCCACATCCAGGAACATCCGATTGTCATCATCATCATCACCCTCTGCCGCTGCAACAGCTCGACGTGGAGGACAGTTCATCGCATTTCGTTCCTCGTTGCTGATTTACACGTCTTGCATCTCCATTCTACAGATAGCCTTCCAATCAAGATCTGCAGAGACTGTCTCCTCAGAAATATTCTCACCCTCCATGTTTACCTGAAGGCAAGTGAGGATGGTAGTGATCATACGTCCATAGGGTAGGTTGCCCTTCAGGCGGGTTGTTGCAACTCGATATATGGTGAGAATAATGATGTAGGGTAGGCATACGAGCTGTCTGGTGCAAATGCAGTATAACAGATACTGAGTGAGTTGAGAGACCATCTGGTAGTGCCCACTCTATGGTACCACGTTATGCTGAATGATCTTGCAATAAACCCTGGGCTCAGATGCAGATTGATTGCTTTCATTTCCCAATGATCACTCCGTAGGATCTAATTGCTTATCTTGGGATGCATCCTCATCGACAAAAATTAGAGCTCTTTTGGGGCGCAATAGACCAATGGACCATCATTGAAGATGCCTAGGATGTCTGCTAACTGCTGACAGTTGAATGAGATAGTAACTCCATTCGCCCAACTCGTGATCTTAAGGTTTCTACCTCTATCCACGTCTTCTGGATCACCCTGAATCTGTAAATTGCAGTAAAACTGCTTTACCAGGTCCAAATGAGTAGACCCCGGGTATTGTATCGTTGGGGGCCAACCCATGGTATGGAAGGCGTTGTCAACATCAAAGAGGGCAAGGCTAGGCAAGTCCACAAATCGGCCTACTTTTACTTTCTTGGCCTGAAACCAAGGGTACTATGTCTCGACTTCAACTGACCTAAAGCGAATGGCACCCAAGGAACCTTGGTACGGACCATGTTTGCTGCAAGAAATACAAGACAATAAAACAATTGTTAGTAAAAGAAAATTTCAGAAATTTCGACATTATAACGGCATAATCTGGCCAAAAGCCTCAGTTTCGCCCAATTGCTTGGACTAGAGGACTTATGTTAAGGGAAACACAACCATACATGCTTAACGATGCTATACGACCAAGGAATTTGACTAAATTCGAGGAATTTCAAAAAAATTTAAAAATTTGAGAAAAACCTCAAATTTTAGGGTAAAACTTGACTTTTTAGGATTCCTTCCAAACCAACAAATGAAATTCTAAACAAGCTGAGGGCTTTGCTTCGTAGCATGCCCAATAACAATGCTACATAATAAAAATGAAATTTTTGTAGTCAAATAAAATTTAATTTGATAAAACAAGTAAATGACGACAAAACCTATGTCTAACAATCCAAAGGAAAGTAAGAGATTAAGACGTTACCTTTGGAAGGAGTTTGGAAATCGTTACTCAATGGTGAAAGCAAGAAAATTGTGTGGAAGCACTGTAGCAACTTAGTGGAGGTGAGTGGAGTCGGAGCTTAGTTGAAGACAAAAGGAGAAATGAGAAAAGACTCAATTTTTGGCTTAAAAAGTTAAATTTTTGATTGTTTGGTCGACCAATACCACTCATATAGTCGACCACAGGCTCTTGGACTCTACCATTGGGTTTGTATGGATGCATGAGTGGTCGCACCATGCACGACCACTCAAGGTTGACCACACAAATAATTTTTGCTATAAATGCTTTGAAATTTTGGGACAATGTTTGTTTTGGGATTTTCAATATGATGCTATGCGACTAACCTTAAGAACTATCATTTTGTATATCTTCTTACGTATATTGGCTATGCAGACAGTTCATCAGTTAATAATCTAAGATGGTTCGCTGTACTCATGGAACTAGTCGCAGAAGTCGTGGCCTGACCCCACCACAACCTAAAGCTGAAAATGCTAATGAAAACCCTGGAGAACAAGCGGGAAACAAAGTAAACCAAAATAATATATCTTCGGGCAGAAACAATCAGGCCACTCCAACTAACCTGCCAGGACCGCCACCTAATCTGGCCATGGTTGTGATGAATTTAACACGATAAGTGCAGGATTTATAGTAATCACATTTGAATATACAGGTTACCTTGGGAATTACACCTCCAGTTGGAAATACCATACCAACACCTTTCAGTCAGACTAGCACGATACCAGTGGGTAGCAGAGTTGTGCCTCCAGCACCAATTGTCGATAACATGGTGCCCATAGCACCCGTGGAAAATAACACCGTGCCAATAGCATAACAGGTTCCAGTGATGCGCACACCCCAATGCAGAATTTCAGAGTACAACAAGGGGTGAACAACCAAGGAAGTTATCAGAATCAGCCACCTGTATATGGTTATTATGCATAAAAATAGCATGACCACTCTAGGCTGATAGAGCACTTCCTGAAAATGAAACCGAAGGAGTTCACAAATAAGCCCTCGGATCGATTATGGCCGGCCCACTGGATTGATGAAATGGAGAGGAATTTCATGATGATGACTATTTTAAAAGAAGAGAAGGTACTATGTGCCACTTTTATGTTGAAAGGTGATGCACATCATTGGTGGATGTCCACTCGGAATTATCTTCTGACCAAACACACCCACCTGACTTGGGCTATCTTCAAAGAAGCTTTCTTTGAGAAATATTTTCCCAGAAGCTGTAGAGATCAGATGGAGAAGGAATTTCTAAGTTTGTATGAAGGTCAAATGTTTGTAGGCGCTTACCATTTGCGTTATGAAGAGTTGTTCTTCTTTGCTCCCACTAGTATGCAAGAAGAGGATATCAAAACTCAAAGGTTCATCATGGGACTTAGGGAAAGTATTCAAGAGCACGTGTTGGGTTTGGAAAAGAAGATCTATAATGAAGCAGTTCAGATTGCTCGAGTTATGAAGTCAAGTGAGAAGGAGAGCTATTTTACTCAAAACAGGGGTATTAAGAGGCCTAGCGGAAGCTCATTTAATGGAGGAAACTCAAAGACCTTTAAACCATTCCAGACAAAAAGCTTCAATGCTACAACCAAGACTACCCAGCTGGCTCAACCTCAACAAAAGCAAGGGAATGCTGGAGTTAAATGCTTCAACTGTAAACAAATAGGGTACTATTCAAGGGACTGCCCTAAATAGGGATAACAGGCTGATCTTCTCCAAGAGTTCACATCGACGGGAAGGTTTGGCACCAAAGAAGCAATTGCAGCAAGGTAAGGTTTTCGTTGTGTCTTTCAAAGATGCTGTCGTATCACCAGATGTGGTCATAGGTATGACCCAACCTTTTGTTTTACAATACCTTGTGGGAGCATATAGATTAAATTTAGATAAAATAATAGGTATCGTACTTATAGCTGGCATACCCACCAGAGTACTTTTCAACTCTAGAGCCACCCACTCTTTTGTATCTGTATCTTTTGGAAAGAAACTAAATGTGCCCCTCAGACCTTTAAACTTCAAGCTATTAGTGCGATCGCTTATGGGATTAGAAGCAAAATTAGACAAAGGTTACGGACCATACCCAATCCTTATTAGTGGACAAATTATGTATGCAACCTTGATTCAACTTGAGATGGTAGACTTTGATGTCATCTTAGGAATGGACTAGTTATCTCAACACGTCGCAAGTTTACTGTGTGTTGAAAAGAAATTGACCTTCAGAGGTCAGGATGATACAAAATTCAGCTTTTTGGGAACCAAACTTCCTCGTAAATGGAAGCTTATCCTCTCTACACTGAAGGCAAAGAGATGTCTCGTGAAGGGTAGAGTTGGATACATTGTATCTATGGTGGACCTTACCAAAGAAGCACCATGAATGAAAGATATCGAGGTTGTGCATGAATTTTTGAATGTATTTCTTGAAAATTTACCAGGATTACCACCTGACCGAGCGACTAAATTCATAATAAACCTTTTACCTGGAGCCACACCTGTGTCTAAGGCACCATATCGAATGGCTCTAACTGAATTGAAGTAATTGAAGGTTCAACTACAAGAGTTATTAGACAAAGGCTTTATCCGGCCAAGTATATCACCATGGGGAGTGCCTATATTATCCGTGAAGAAGAAGGACGATAGTGTATGACTATGTATAGATTACCGAAATTAAAGAAGCTAACGATCAAGAATCGGTACCCATTACCTCGTATCAATGACTTATTTGATTAGTTGCAAAATGCGAAGGTGTTTTCCAAAATTGATCTACAGTTTGGATATCATCAATTGAAGATTAAGGATGACGATATTCCGAAGACAGCATTTAAAACCAAGTATGGCCACTATGAGTTCCTAATCGTGTCCATTGGACTAACCAATACACCTGCATCTTTTATGTTACTCATGAATCGAGTATTCAATGACATGTTGGATATTTCCGTCATAGTTTTCATAGATGACCTATTGATTTATTCCAAGGACGAAGCGACTCATGTGACAGATCTTAGAGCAATCTTACAACGATTGAGAAGGGAAAAATTTTATGCCAAATTCAAGAAATGTGAGTTCTGACTGAACGAAGTAGAATTCTTAGGTTACCTAGTGTCTTCAAAAAGAATTAAAGTGGACCCCAAAAAGATAGAAGCAATTGTGAAGTGGAAAGCGCCTAAGAACATTGCCAAGATAGAAGTTTCTTGGGATTAGCCGGTTATTACATATGGTTCATGGAAGATTACTCTAGAATCATCGTGCCTCTCACCAAGCTAACCAGGAAAGGGAAAAAGTTCGTTTGGTCTGATCAATGTGAGAAGTGCTTCCAGACCTTGAAGTCGAAGTAGATATCGACGCCCATCTTGACCATTCTGGTACCAGGACAACCATTTGCCCTGTATACCGATGCCTTTAAATTGGGTTTAGGGTGTGTGCTGATGTAAGGTGAACAAGTAATTGCTTATGCTTCAAGACAATTGAAAGAACACTAGAAGAACTACCCTACTCATGATTTGGAACTAGCAGTGGTGATTTATGCAATTAAAACTTGGAGACATTACTTGTGTGGAGAAAAATTTTAGATTAAGTAGGATCATAAGAGTCGTACTCATCTCTTTAACCAGAAGGAGTTGAACATAAGACAGAGAAGATGGTTAGAGTTGTTGAAGGATTATGACTATGATATTCAATATCATCCCTGAAAGGCTAACATAGTTGCTGATGCATTGAGAAGAAAGGGGGTACTGAAGTCGGATGAAGGACCTAGCACTAATGTTGCATTAAGCTTTATAACCATAATGTTTGAGGACAAGGAGCAATACCAAATTGAAGCTCGTAAATCCTGATAGAGCAAGGTCTTGACCATAAGTTCACACTCTAGTTCATCGCATTGAGGATTCTACCAGACTTGACAGAGGAGGTGAAAACTATAATCCTATAGGATCCTTACCTGAGGATTGTTCAAGAAGACCTGAAAAAGGGCAAGGTGAATCTTGATTTTACCTTTGATATGAAAGGGGTACTGAGGTACAAGGGAAGATTATGTATACCTGAAAGTGAAGACCCAGACATCAGAGATAGGATAATGGCAGAGGCACATTCCGCTCCTTATTCGGTACATCCTAAAAGTACAAAAATATACCATGATCTGAAGAAATTATATTGGTGGCATGGAATGAAAGCAGACGTGGCTAAGTACATGTTCCAGTGTCTAAATTGTCAGTAAGTAAAGGCTGAAAGATAAAGACCAGTAGACTTACTACAACCCTTACTGGAGCCAGCATGGAAGTGGGACTATATCATTATGGACTTTTTCACTGGATTACCACTGACCCCATGGTCTATTGACGTAGTTTGGGTGATTGTTGATCGTCTAAAAAGGCAACTCGTTTCATTGCTATACAACCTCAGTATACCTTGGAGTGGCTAGCCAAGCTGCATGTGGATAATATTATCCGATTACATGGTATACCTGAGAGCATTGTGTCTGACCAAAATCTACACTTTACTTCAAAGTTTTAGGAATGATTACAAAAGGTTATGGGAACAATGTTGAAGTTTAGTACTGCATTTCACACTCAGACTGATGGCAATCAGAGCGAACCATTCAGATCTTAGAAGACATGCTACGTTCTTATGCTATTGACTTTAAGGGGGCTTGGGATGAAAAGTTATCATTAATTGAGTTCGCTTATAACAATAGTTATCAAGCTAGTATATAGATGTCACCATATGAAGTATTGTATGGTAGGAAGTGCCAGACCTCTCTGTTTTGGAATGAAGTTGGAGAGCAAAGAATCGTAGGGCCGGTGTTTGTTGAAGAAACTTATCGAGTAATCGACATAATCAAGGAAAGAGTTAAGACAGTTCAAAATCATCAGAAACAGTATACAGATAACTGACACCGAGACCTTGAATTTGCGGTAGGTGACAAAGTATTTCTAAACATATCACCTATGAGAGGTTTGAAACGGTTCAGTAAGAAAGGAAAGCTATGTCCCAGATATATTGGACCATACAAGATCTTGGCGAGACATGAAAAGGTGGCGTATCAACTTGCACTACCACCGTCTATGTCTGGTGTACATGATGTATTCCATATTTTACTATTGAAGACATACGTCAGAGATCAAACACATGTTTTGACTACGAATCCACCGGATTTGACTGAGGATCTGACGTTTGAAGTAGTACCATTTGAGATCCCTTATCAGAAGATTCAACGTCTTCACAATCGTGACATTTATTATATCAAAGTCACCTGGAGAAGTTAGGATGCGGAAGAGATAACATGGGAAGAAAGGAATGCCGTGTGAAAATAATATCCTCACATATTTGACTCTGAAGGTATGTACAAAATTTGAGGATGAAATTTATTTAAGGGTAGGGGAGTTGTAGGACCCGCACTCGACTAACTGGGTTTAACCGTGTCGTGCCAGGCTTTTCCATTGTTATCGACTCGGGTGAACTAACCGGATCAACCGTATGAAGGAACCATAAGTCTAGGTAAGTGAAACAATTTAAAAATATCTATTTTTTATTGTATGATCAACTGGCAGATGTTTTGTGGTCGACCACTCAATCAGAAAGTGAAGACAGTAAATTTTTATTATGTGGTTGATGGGTTGTGGGACCACAGAGTCAACCATACAAATCCAGATCTGACTTTGTGATTTGAAAACATTTCAAAATTAAGGGGATCTCTTTCCTAGTTGAGAAAGGACTCTATGCGGAGGTTTTCCCTTTATATAAAGGACATCCCTTAGCTCTCTCTCACTCTTTTGGATCAAATCTAAATCCTAAATCTAATAGAGAAGGAAGAGGAGAAAGAGAAGAAAAAGGAGAAGGAGGCATGAGAAGAGGATTTACTGAAGAAGTTGCTATCTCTCTTTATAGCAAGGAACAAAGATAAAGAACCTATTTATGTAGATGTAGGTTGACTAGGATTGATCTCCCATCAATGATTTAATGAGTTGAACCCAATGTTGTGATTTGAGATCTTGTAATTTCTCAATTAATCTCAAAGAGAAACCATGAAAATAGGTTGGTGGTAAATTGTTGATGGAAAACCCATGAATAGGGCCATAAGGAAACCCTAGAAGTTTCTTTAATGATGAACCAAGGGTTAAACTGAGAAAGACCCACGAACACAACCAGTAATTATGTGGTCGCATCATTGGTCGACCACAGAGTGACCAGTGAATCGACGACAAACTCTTGGAAAGTTTACACAGGGTTGTGTTGTCACATTAGTGGACGCATGATGCGCGACAACACAGTCGACCACACAATGTATGGTCAACATATACATCGATCACTCAGTTGCAAAAAGTCTATTTTGAGGCCAAAACTAGATTTTAGACTATTGTAACCTAATACCATCAAATCCTAATCTAAATTCATGAATTTTTCTGGGTTGTCAACTAGTACAAGTTAATTTCCAAAGCTTGGAAGAGATCGATACTACGATCAAAAGTGAGGAAACAAGACCTAAACTAACTGGATAATAACAAGCTGTTATTTCTTTATTGTCCAGTGCTATGATTGATGCCATGCTTGTATGATTATAATGTGCATCTCACATGTCATCCAATATTATTGCTATTCTTGTTCATGCATATTTAATTTATTGTTTTACTCTATTGTTGATGATGATAAGAATGGACATGTATTTGTGAGTATGGTTGGTGTGCTCTATGGGGAGGGGTGTGTGATTCCTAAACCATGCATTACATTGACATCGTCGTATTACTGTTACCTTAACGGAACTACTACGTCGTAGGGCATCAGGGGGGGTGTTTGCTGACCGTGTGGTCTTTGACTCTACCAAGGAACCCTAGCTCTATCTCTATGGACGTATTAAGGAATGCTAGGATAAGGCCTTGGATACATATGGATGACATCTAGGATTTGTTAGTTGCGAGCCCCGTTTGCAAGTCCTCGCTAGTAGGGGCATACGTACTGGTATGGGTAGGGCATCAGGAGGAGTATTGGTAGTGTGTGATCTGGACACTTTAGCTCTATCTCTATTCCATGGTGGGTGCATGTGGGACAGCAATGGTGTTTGATCCATTGGGCGGATTCATACACTCGTGTATAGAGGTACGATGGCCGTCAATCCTTTCTATAGCATAGTTGCAAAGTTATATTAGAACAAAGATATAAATTGAATGCATGCAAATGTTTATGTATTGTTTTGTTTACTCACTGAGCCGTGATGTGTGCTCACCCCTCGATGTCGAATATTTTTGTTGATGATGCAGGTCCTATAGTAGAAGACTATATGGAGGCTTCGTCGTATGGATACGTGGCAACGATGGATATATAGACTATAGAAGATGAGCACGACTCTGCGTGCGAGTGTTTTCAATGCCTTTATTCTTAGTTTATTTCGTATTTTAATGATGAAAAATTTGTAAAAGATTATTAATTATGTTTTGAGTTTGTTTGGAGATAATTAGATTATTTAATTTTTTTTATCATGTTAGACCTTAGTTCATTATTAATAAGACTTTCGCTATTTATTTTATTATCTCTTATTATGTTGTGGAATGTATATTTGGTTTGGATGGTGGGTACGGTTTTTATGAGATCTTGGCTTGAACCATTGGTTTTTATGAAAAATCATTACACTTCTGGTTCATCCAGAATTAGGGTGTTAGAAGACGTGCACTCACCAGACCCGATATGATAGGGTCTGAGTTTAAGGAGAGGGAGATAGTGAGGGCAGCAATGCGATGATGACATGGATGTGGACATAGCTGCCCCTACCAGAGATGCACCTCCAGCTATCAGTATAGATGACACCATCTACAGCTAGTACTTCGAGGCCACTTGCAACTACTCCATCATTTACACCTACTACAGACTTGGGTTAAGTGTTAGAGGTTCTTCGACTCTTGCATCAACAGATGGATGCCATGTCTGATGGCTAGGCTAGATTGGGGTGGCAGGTAGAGTTTCGTTTAGGAGAGGTGGAAATTAGATTGGGTACTATTGAGATGGGCATGAGGGATGCTAGGGCCAGGTTAAGCGAGGTAGAGACTCATGTGGGATACATTCATGATGCGATGGTCACAGCCGGTCATTTGCATTATTATATACGGCGTAGACTTGTTATTACTCCAGCTCCTTCCAGTGTTCCACCACCAGCACCCTTCTCGACCCGATCTTCCTGTCTCACCGAGAGAGCTACATCAGACAGAGCAGTGATCTAGCACTTTACTTTTACTAGTTTCCTTCTATTTATCTTATGTACATAGGGTAACTGTTCAAGTTATGGACTGTACCCCTCCTTTTTGGTTTGTGCACATTACATTTATCTTTACTTTATACATGTACATTTCTTTCTCATTTGACAGTACTAGTATTTACCCTAGCGAGGATCTTGCCCCATACCCCACCGCCTAAGAATATACACCCATAACCCACTACCTGAGTGCTCCGTACTCTACCGCCTGGATGATATATACCAATACTCCACCTCCTGAGTATTTCGTACCCTACCGTCTGGATTATATTCACCTTGCTAAAGCACAAATCACTTAAACAAGTTGATCCATAATGCATGAGCATGTTATTAATGGGTTACACCCTAGCAGAGATCTCCGTTCCACTTCCATGGACTAACTATGTTCCCACTAAGGTGTAATTGGACATATGGCCATGTATCGTGCCCCCACACGTTACATGATCATATACCCCACACACAAACACATCCATATCCAATCAATCCATCACACAACATGGCATGGACACACAATAATCAAAACTATACTCTAGCAGGAATCTCGATTCCACTCCCATGGACTGACCGTGTCCCCACTAGAGCATAGAGTACCAACATGGCTCGTGTATCATACTCCTATACTCTACATGCCCATTATACATGGTCTCATCCAAACTGCACCCAGCAGAGGACCCTAACTCTCCACTCCCATGATTCGTTGTACCTCTACTAAGATACAACCACTCCCAACGTGATTCATGAGGTCACTCATTACATGAACTACCATACATGGGTAGTACCCCAACAGAGAACCCTAGATCCTCATCCCATGGATCACTGTGTCTCCACTAGGATACTAGCACCCCAACATGGTACGCATGCCCGTACTATTATACATCATACGCACCATCATACATGTTTATGAACACAGCATGATCAGCAACTACCCCTTGCAGAGAACCCCGGATCCCCACTCCCATGGTTCGCCGTGTCTCCATAAGGTCACAACAACTTTTAACATGACCCATGTGTTGTGCCCTGCATACTACACATCCATCATACAACAATCAGAATACATAGTTATTATTATAATGCAAATGCAAGAACAATTATACACAGTTTAATGGATGGCATGTTATAAAAGAAAAAAATAATAATAACATGTAGTAAACACATGCTCAAACTCTACGTGACCCAACCCTTCACCTGTTGAGACCAGTGGTGCTGCTGAACCTGGAAGCTGACAGAAGGCTCCATCAATTGCTCACGGTGTTTTACGTAATTTAATTAAATAAGCTTCAATAGGCTAGTGAACATCTTTTAAATCAGCATAGACAAGTCCTGGAGTCCATGCACAGGTCCCAGGATAAGCTGAGAACCGAAAGGATAGTCTTCCTAATCATTTCTAGGCTTATAAGTCAATACAGGCTGAACCAACAGATGGATCCGGTTGTGCATTCCACAGGTACTTGGTGTCGGTTAACACTTAGTTGATTCTTACGTATAATGAACTGAAAGACAGATCGGATGAATGGTCATCTGATTGGTCATCCGCTTCATATACTGTTTATAGTAGTGAAGGTTCCAGTAGGTCAAGCAGAACCTAGCTGGGTGATCGATCATCTGACAGTGGCTCTGCTTAAAATTAAGCCCATGCGAAGGCATGATCAAACATTACCATGAACATAACTGGTGTAACCTCATTTTCGATTGACACCGGATATCCTTGGTCTGACATGTTTAGATATTTATCCTAGTGGTAGACAGGTCGTGAGTTAACCAGTATTAGGGCCACTACTAGTCTATTGGTTCATGCTACCGGTTTTGGCCCAGAAGCCAAACACGAAGCAGAGAAGGTTTCTTCTTTGGGGAAGGACTTCCCCACCATGGTTTCTTCTACTTAAAGGATGGTAAACTACTATCCACCATTATTGAGGATAATGGAGGTCATTTAGACCCCAACATCATCTCCATTCATGGAGAAGGTGATAACCTAGGTCTTTATGTCAAGTTTTGGTTTCCATTAATGGAGGCCATTAATGGCAGAATCCTACCATGGTCTCTAGATTACTTCCCTACAGCAATGGAGGAAGGAGAAGGGATGAAAACCTACCTCAAGGAAGATCGGTTCTTTGAGCTTGAGTTTCCAAGCTTGAGCTCCAAGCTGTACTTCTCAAACCATTTACTCTCACTCTTCCACAGTTCAGTAAGAGGGAAAAAGGAGAGTGAGCCCTCCCTTTCATAGGACTCGTCGAGAGAGAGTGTCCTACTCTTTCTCAACTGACAAAAGTCAAGCGGTAGAATGTACCTCCGATACGTGCCTCCAATTGGACTTAAAGTACATCTGGGCCTAGTTTCATGGGCCCAATTGGATGGTATTGCTTCATAGGCTTTAATCATCTCCTCCCACGTGATCTAGTTTTCCTAGGTGACCTAAGGGGCTGACCCATATCATATTTAGGGTTACAACACAGAGTGCCAAGGATTGGCACAGTAAGACCTGATACGGAGAGAACTAAATTGTGAGGATTTCAGAGTGGGTCTTACACCATACTTGTACATAACCTATGGGAACATGATTCTTTCCTAACCAATGGCTTAAACCCATCATAAAACATCTGTAGAAGTTATCCTATAGAGGTGCAAGCCTCTGGAACTCATCTAGGCTTAAACTACCTAGGCGGTTGACAAAACAGAGATGATTGTTCACTATAGTTGATTAACCACCTCCATCGACCACCTCATTATAGCAAGCCTGTTTTGATTGTATTTTCAACCATTGACTTTGAGACTTAACTAAGTGACCCTAGGACATGTTCCTAAGACTAATGAAGATACCCTAGACTTAATAGAAGTGAGAATAAACAATCATAAGTAACATTCAAACTTTAATTGTAATAGGTAAGCCAATGTAAGAAAACAAGGAGTAGGACTCTATCTGCTACAGAGTAAAGCTTAGCTCACCAGATTCAGGTGAGGGATTAGTATGTGTTTTATTTTCTTGTTCTGTGCATATGTGTTTGTTACTTGTTTGGATTATTGTATGATAACATGCCGTCCAATAAATACGATAACTATTTATGTATTTTGCATATTATAACTCTATATTGGATTGGTTGATTATGGAATTGTTTGATAACATGTGGATGTTGGATAACATGATTGTTTGTTATTTGCTTGTGTCTTAGTGGATCCGAATAGCTGGAATGGGACGGCTTATCTTGGTCCATTAAGCTAGGATACGAGTACCTGCATTAGTAATATTTCTTGGTTTAGGTTTCAACATCCTGTGATAGGTAACCTTTGCCAATAGGGATTTAGGTATTGGCATATTATTTGTGGACCAACTTTGGGTACACTCCTTTCGCAGTTAGACTAGGGAAATGGACAGAGTTGGGAGCCCACTTCTAGTGTCTTTGGTAAGAGCTAGGGATGAGTCTATTCTATGTGCTTAATTATTAGGGATTGGGCAGTGAACACCCAATGAAGTGGTTGAGGCTTAGAATAAGATTACAGGAGGAAATCTATGATGGGAGAATATTGGTACAATGCCAGGTTGGTATAGTTGGGTTGTATTCTTCATTTTTTATGTAATGTATCACATGAGGTGAGGAGCCAAGTATGGTGAATTCATCTCACCCGTGCTTGCATGTTCATTACCAGGATTTAGGTGTGACGTGACTTGCGAATGCTTATTTACAGACCATTTGTACCTTAATAATATATCATGCATGTGCTTTAGTGTATTAATTTTTTACTAAGTTGTGGTTGTGCTCACCCCTTTGTCCATACACTTTTTTTTTTAGATTCTTATGTAGATTATTTAGCTAATAATTATGTGATTAAAGATAAAGAACCTGAAGATAATTCACATGATTCTATTTCTAAATGTGATGACTGTCTTTATGGTTAGAAAACAATGACTCTGAGGAGTAGTAGACTTCTCTATTTGAGAGAAAATATTACTTTAGTAGTTTTTACTTAGGACAAATTACAATTTTATTTGTTTGTTTGTTCTGGGCGTTGTTTTGACCCATACATTTTTTTAATTAATTAGTACCTGGTATTATGTCATTTATGTCTTGGTTTGAAGACAGATAAAACTTTATACATTTATTTAATACAATTAGACTTGGTTTAATGGTTCTCAGTTATTGATTTTTCTATTATTTGATTTGCACTCTGTATTTCTCGTAATTTGTGCTGTGATTTACAAAAAAGTTATGTTATGTTGTGCATTGTGAATGCATCTTGGTATGGAAGTACTTGCACAACGAAGAAACCATGGTTATACCAAAAAGCCACGATTTTGGGGTGTGGCACCTTTGCATTGTACAACTTGGGCAAAGATCTTAGAACCTTCTTGACACCATATATTTCCTTTATCTCTTCGCCCAATGCTCTAATTGCATTGGTGATGCCATTCATTCTATTGAGATAAAACTCAATGGTCTCACCTTCAGCCATTTTCAGACTCTTAAAATTTATAACTTGGCCTCTTTTATTTTGTTGTCTCCCTTATATACATTTTTCAGCTTGTCCCAAATTTCTTTAAATGTAGGAGAGCTAATTACTCTGGTGAGCTTATTGCTCATTAGTGATGCTAGAAGAGCTATGACTACTTTGGCTTTATTTTCTATTTTCTTCATTTTTACTACATCTATGATGTCTTCTGTAGAGTGTGTGTATCCGTTCTTCATAGCTAGCCAAACTCCATAGCCTTGGGCTATCAGACATACTTCCATCCTGACCTTTTAAATACAATAATTGGACCCATCAAATATGGGTATTCTTCTATGTCACACCCCAATTCTGCACCAACCAGAATAGTGTGATGAACCGTTTATGATCCAACGGTTCAACCAGGATCTCGAATAGGCTGTGTCCTTTTGCTTAAACCATACACATCCACAACCATAATCAGAGTAAATAAACAATAGCGGAAGACTTTAATAATAATGAACTGAGTATCTAACAGTGATATCATAAATAAGGTACGCAATTATCTCAAATCACTGAAGACATAAAATAAAATAAAATAATCAATTACATGTTCTGAATAATCTGACAAATAAATCTAATCAAAGACACATGAGTTGCACTCGCATGACGATTCATGCGACTCCATCATAGCTTCTGCCTCTATCGTCGCAACATGCGCGTGCATTGGAGCATTCATATAATCTCTACTGTAGGACCTGCATCATCAACTAAAAATATTCAACGTCGAAAGGGCAAGCACACATCATGGCTCAGTAAGCAAACAAAACAATGCAACAAACATATGCATGCATTCAATTCATATCTTTGGTCTGGTTCATAAGTTTGCAATGTGCAATAGAAAGGATAGGTGGCCACCGCACCTCTATACACGAGTGTGTGAAGCCGCCCAATGGATCAAACACCATTGCTGTCCCACATGCACCCATCATGGAATAGAGATAGAGCTAAAGTGCCTGGATCAAACACCGCTCGACACCTCCCCTGATGCCCTACCCATACCAACACGTAAGCCCCTATTGACGAGGGCTTGCAAACTGGGCTCGCAACTAACCAATCCTAATGTCAAACAGTGTATCCAAGGCCTTACCCCAACATCCCTCAATATATCTATAGAGATAGAGCTAAGGCCCCCCGGCAGAGTCAGAGACTACACGGTCCGAGACCACCTCCCCTAATGCCCTACGACGTAATAGTTCTGCTAAGGTAATGGCGATACGACGATGTCAGTGGACGAGACTTGAGTAGAGATAGAGCTAGAGTCTGGTGACTAGGATAAACCATAGTGCCACATCCTCCCCCTGATGCCCCACTCACATTAAGTACACTAACCACACACATACATTCACATGTCTATTCCTAGAATCATCAATATCATGTTAGAAATAAACAGAATTAAATATGCATGAGCAGTAATAATAGGAATATTAGATGACATGTGATATGCACATTACAAGCATACAAGCACAGAATCATTCATGGTATTGAACTCAATAAATAAAAATAGTTTATTATTAACTAATTAATTTAGGTCTTGTTCCCTCACCTTTGGTTGATAGTAGATCCTCGTTCAAGCTTTGTAAATCACTTTTAAACCACTTGGAAACCTAACAAATTTTATAAATTTTAAATTAAAATTAATTCTCATGAATTTAAACTAACAGAAACTGAGGGGTCGCAGGTGTGGCAGCACCTGTGGTCTCAGTTTCTACGACCATAGGGCGTGTGGTCGCAAGGTGTGGTCGCATATCCTGTGACCACACATGTGACCACACCCTCCTTGGAACTTCCCTAGGGCATGTGGTCGCAAGGTGTGGTCCCATATCATGCGACCACACCCTTCCTGGTCTTCCCGAGGGTGTGTGGTCGAATATGTGTCTCGTGTGGTCGCATATCATGCGACCACACGTGCGACCACACGTGTGATGGTCGACCTTTCACTCTCAACTCCAATTCCTTCATGCTTAGATTCCTTGACTTATCATTATGGTCTTTCCTATGATTGTTCTAAAGCTTAGAACTAGTATTTTATACAGAATCCATTGTCCGCATAATTGTTTCTATGGATTCTCTTGGAATTTGTCCATGGATTGATGATTGGGATTTTACTTAAATCCTATCTCCTTCATGATCTATTCTAGGCTTTTAATTGTCAAGGAGAATGTTTTCCATACCTTAAGCTTGTTGATGATTCAGAGGTTTTCTCTGAATTTTCCCTTCTTAGTCTTCCTCTTCAATTCTCCTTCTCTTCCTTCTCTTCTCTTTCTCTCACTTTTAGTTTGAGTTCTAAAAGGATGAAAGAGGTTAAGGGACGTCCTATTTATAGAGGAAAACCCTCCATAATAAGCCCTACTTAGTTTAGGAAAGAACCCCCTTCGGATTAGGAAGGTTTCCGAAACTCGGTTCTGTCTGGGTTCCGTGTGGTCGGAGGTGGGGTCGCAGAACCCGTCGACCACACCCTATGAAACATGCGACCACACCACCTAATTTCCTGTGATTGCATTATTTTGAGGTGTGGTCAATTACACCTATTTAGGTATGCGACCACACGCTCATAATTGACTGTTTTTGGGTTAATTTTCATACCTGGTGTAAACACTCCATTTTGGCCATCCTAGCTAAACAAAGTCCTGCTGGTGTGTGGACAATAAAAGGACGAAAGGTGATTGAAAGTTTGGATTTTTGACTATGAATTTGAGGAAGTTTTCAATGGGTCCCACCGTAAGGTCACGGGTTATAATTTTGCATGGATGCCTAGGTCATAGAATTATCTTCAAAATAAGACCAGAATTGCTCAATTCTGATATCAAATGAAGAAGATATGATCATTTTAGTCGGATGATACATACAAGGGAGGTTTCTGAAATTATCATAAATAATCCCAAGGGCTTTCATGTAAATTATCGTAAGTTAGATTGTTTGAATTTCAAATCATCATATCTTGATCATCCGACATCTGAATCATATGGTTTAAGTACCATTATTCCTTATTTTTAGTCCTCTTCAAAGTGGACTTGAAAAATCCCGGGTAGAAGTCACCAGTGGGCCCCATGCAAGCTTTCATGTAAAATTATCATTAGAACTTCAAAGCTTCATATCTTTTCCGAACTACGTCGGATTCAGATGATTCCAAGACCATTATTCTTCATTTGTGATGTCCTACAAAGTGGACGTGGAAAATCTTGGGTAGAAGTTTCCGGAGGGTCCCATGCAGAAGGGTCAGTCAAATTATCGATAATTGACCTGCTTAAACTTCAGAAATTCATAAGTTGGCCATTTTATTTTCAAATGAGGTGAGTCAAGCTCCTATATTCCTCATTTTTCGTGTTCTACAAAGTGAACGTAGAAAATTTAGAATAGAGGCTATCGAAAAATTCCATGCTTCTAACAGTGGAAATGACCCATGAAATGATAGAGAGAAAATCCAGTTAATTCCAGTCAATCAAGTCAACTCAGCTCAACCCAAGCCAGTCTTGGCCCAATTCAATCAATCCTAGTCAATCCGGACCAATTCATGTCGATGCATATGCATGTATTTCTTTTATATAATATTATATAATGTATAATATATTATAATATATCATATAATATATGCATATGTCCTATATGTATATTATATCATATATATTATAATATTAATATATTATATATTTATATATATGTTTTCTATATATAAAAAAAAGGAATAAGAAGGGAATCAACGAAATCTAAAAGAGAGAAAAGGAAATAAAAAAATCTAATAAAGATTGGGAGAAGTTGGCCATGAGATTTTGATTAAAAAAAAGGAAATAACAAAAGAAGAGGGGAGTTAAAAAAAAAAGAACCGAGAAGATGGCGGTGAGATAAAAAAAGAAAAAAAAGAAAGAAAGAATCGAGAATCCGAGAAGATTGAGGAGATAGGAGAAGAGGAGAGAGAGAGAGAGAGAGCGGTGGAGGGAGATAAAAAAAGAAGAAAAAAACAGAAAGGGAAGACTGAAAGAACAGAGAGAGAGAGAGCGATGGAAAAAGAAGTAAAAAAAAGGAAAAAAAAAACAAAAAAAAAGTAAGAAGATCGAGAAGAGAAAAGGACAAGAAGTAAAAAAAGAAAAAAAGAATAAAGAAGGAGGATTCTTTTGGGTTTTGGGGAAGAAGAAAACTGGAGAGAGGGAGAAAAAGAAGAGGAGGAGAAAATCGAGATAAGGAGAGAGAGAGGGAGAGAAAGGGGGAGGCTGGGCGGTCTTGGAGAAAAGAAAACCGGAGAGAGAGAGTCGGGAGAGAAAGGAGAAGAAAAAATAATAAAAAGAAGAGGAGGAGAAAACCGAAAGAAGAGAGAGAGAGAGAGAGAGAGAGAGAGCGACGGAAAAAGAAGTAAAAAAATGGAAAAAACAAAAAAAGGAAGAAGATCGAGAAGAGAAAAGGACAAGAAGTAAAAAAAGAAAAAAAGAATAAAGAAGGAGGATTCTTTTGGGTTTTGGGGAAGAAGAAAACTGGAGGGAAAGAGAAAAGAAAAGAAGATTGAGAGGAAGAGAAAGGGAAAGAGAAATGAAAAGGAGATTGAGAGGAAGAGAAAGGGAAAGGCGTGCAAAGGAAGAAGAAAGGAGAAGAAGTGAGAAGAAGAGGGGAACCCAAAGTGAGTTCCTTATTTATTTTATTTATTTTCTTTTGTTACCATTGCAACCATTAAACCTGCAACAGATTACCAGCCTTCTTGAACCGATCTATACCCTGTTCTATCCACCATCAAAACCCAAACCGAAAACCTTCTCCCACCATTAATCAACCCATGATAGCCACTACTTAAGCCATCTGATATATGAGCGGCAACTCCCTTCCACAGAACCCGCAGCCTCCATCGACAGATCCCAATCCATCTTCCCTGATCAACACTACAACACTACCCAACTCCCTAAACCACCCTGCAACTAAACTGGTCAACCTCCCTGCCTTCAATCTCCATTTGCTACACCAAACAAAACCACCTATCCATGCAGCCGCCCTCCCTACCATAGCACCCATCTTACAAATAGTCTACACCACCTGTTCATAACCCAACTCACTGAGCCCGATGCACACCACCTCAACCCACGGCCAGGCATCCACACTTCATCCATACCCCACTGCCAGCCTAAGATCCCACATCTTACTCCCTATCAGTCGACCTCTTGCTACCCATCTACCTTGATCATATGCCATTGAATGAATAATTTTTATGCTTGATCATATGCATTGAATGAATTTTTTTATGCTCGATCATATGCCATTGAATGAATATTTTTTATGCTTGATCATATGCCATTGAATGAATATTTTTTATGCTCGATCATATGCCATTGAATGAATATTTTTTATGCTTGATCATATGCCATTGAATGAATATTTTTTATGCTTGATCATATGCCATTAAATGAATATATTTTTTATGCTTGATCATATGCCATTGAATGAGTTTTTCTTTGTAAATGTTTGATCATATGCCATTGGTTTTATTTTTTTTTATCATGTTACCAAGATGCTCAATAAATCTGATTTTAATTTGAGCCATTAAATACGAAATCTGACCTATCCTTATTAGATCATCATTTTGTGTAATCTAAACCATTGGATGCCATGTTGATATGTCTACCAATGCTCACATTGCTCACATACCATACATGGAATGCTTTCACATGTTATCTTTGGGTGCTTACATGATTCTTGTTGTTTTGGAATGCTACACATGCTTATTGCCATATTTGTCTGTCACATGATTACTGTCATATTTATATGCTTACTGCCATGTTTGGATGCATACTGCTATGTTTGGATTGCTATCACTGCTATACTTGGAATGCTTTCACCCACCATATTTAATTTTTTAGAAAGAAAATAATAATTAGGGAAAGTGAAACCCTAAAAAATGGAAACAATAAAAACGGTAGAAATTTAGGTCTCATCCCTAGATCCTATTGACAAAAATAAAAATAATTTGGTACACATCCCAAATCTAAATGATAGGAATTTAGGTCTCATCCCTAGATCCTATTGACAAAAATGGAAACAATCTGAATGGTAGGAATTTAGGTCTCATCCCTAGATCGTATTGACAAAAATAGAAAGAATTTGGTATACATCCCAAATAAAAATAGTAGGAATTTAGGTCTCATCCCTAGATCCTATTAACAAAAATAGAAGGAATTTGGTACACATTCCAAATCTGACTCTCATAATCTTTTCGAACTACGTCATACCTGATTTCGTAGGTAATTTGAGAATCCCAAATACAGTACAAAGCCACCCATCAACCATACATCCAGCATAAACTTCAACTTGAACAAAAAAATCTAATTGAAGCACATGCATAAATCACTTTCATAATCTTTAATTACAAAACCCTTTTCGAACTACGTTTTTGGACTTGATTTCCAGGATTGGAATATGTAGGTAGTTTGAGATGTCTTACACGTCTCAGATTCAGTCCAAGACCAAACCATCTTTGGTCCAGTTCACTGTATAATATTGTACATTACATTTGCTTGTTTATTTGCTTTAAAATATGATTGGTTGAACCCTAGGTTAGAATAACTTAGCAACTTGGTTTAGGACATCCCCCATTGAACCCTAGTCATCTAGTTTACCAAGCACAGTCAAAATTAGAGTTTAAGGAAAGTTTAGGAGGCCGATATTGATCGGGCGATTTGGGTGCCTAACACCTTCCCATAACCGTACCCTGAATACTTACCCAATCTCTTGTAGACCAAAGAACTGATACATTGGGTCATGAGTTAATAGAAGTCTTACCTTAAGGTGAGACTACATTTTTAGAGGTCCTAGACCTTAATCTAGGTGGCGACTCCAACAGAACAATTGATCTTCATCGATACGGACATACATTCATCCCGAGGAGGATCATCGATTTCCCATTGTCCCCAGACCTGGTCTTGTGATTTCTTCATGCACTTGGTCCACTTGGCTTGACCATGATAGGAAGACCTGATAGTGGTAAGACCGGTTAGTTCGATATGGGTCTTACAACTCCCTCCATCTTATTAGAAATTTTGTCCTCGAAATTTACACATACCTTCTGAGTTTAAAAGGTGAGGATATTTCTTTCGCATAGCATTCTCTTCTTCCCATGTGATCTCTTCTATATCTTGGCTCCTCCAAGTAACCTTAACTTAATAAATGTCACGGCTGCGTAGACGTTGAACCTTTCGGCTGGTAATTTCAGTTGGTCCTACTTTAAATGTTAAATCATCAGTTAGACCCGGTGGATCCGTTGTTATAACGTGTGTTGGATCTCTGACGTACTTCTTCAATAATGAGATATGAAATACATCATGCACACTTGACATAGATGGGGGTAGCGCAAATTGATATGCCAACTTTCCCACGTTTAGCAAAAATAACATATGGCCCTACATATCTTGGACTTAACTTTCCCTTCTGTCCGAATCATTTTAAGCCTCGCATAGGTGATACTTTCAAGAATACCTTATCACCTACGACAAATTTAAGGTCTCGACGTCGAGTATCTGCATACTGTTTCTGAAGATTCTGAGCTATTCTAACTCTTTCCTTGATAATATCGACTACTCGACAAGTCTCTTCAATAAATTCTGGTCCAACGATACTCCGTTCACCAACTTCATTCCAAAACAAAGGAGTTTGACACTTCCAACCATACAGTGCTTCATAGGGTGACATCTGCATAGTACCCTGATAACTGTTGTTATAGGCGAACTCGATCAATGGTAGTTTATCATCCCATGATCCCTTGAAATCAATAACACAGGCTCGAAGCATGTCTTCTAAAATCTGAATGGTATGCTCCGACTGTCCGTCTGTCTAAGGATGGAATGTAGTACTGAAATTCAACGTTGTACCCATAGCCTTCTGTAATCCTTCCCAAAACTTTGAGGTAAAGCGTGGGTCTCTGTCGGACACAATGCTTTCAGGTACTCCATGTAATCTGACAATATTATCCACATATAGCTTGGCTACCTCTCTAGGGTATACTGAGGTCGTATAGCTATGATGCGAGCTGTCTTAGTCAGATGATCTACAATTACCCAGACCGCGTCAACTACTCGGGGAGTCAATGGTAACCCGGTGACAAAGTCCATAGTGATGCAGTCTCATTTCCATGCTGGTTCTGGCAGTGGCTGCAACAATCTTGCAGGTCTTTCCCTTTCAGCCTTTACACTCTAAAAATTTAGGCATTGAGACACAAATTTAGCTACAACTACTTTCATTCCTCTCCACCAATATAATTTCTTCAGATCGTGATACATCTTCGTACTTCCAGGATGTACCGAATAAGTGATGGTTTGAGCTTCCTTCATTAGTTTGTGCCTAATATCCACGTCTTCGGTTTCAGAACACATACTCTCCCTTTGTACTTCAGTACTTTTTCAACATCCAAGGTGAACTCAGGAATAGTCTTACCTTTTTCGATGTCTTCTTGCACTGTTCTCAGATAAGGGTCTGATTTAATAGCGGCTTTCACTTCGTCTAATATATCAGGTATAATCTTCAATGTGGCGAACATATTTGAAAATCGATAAATAAACCCTTGGTTGGTTGATCCACTCGGTGCATCTATCACGAACTGCTCATTATCATGACTGAATATTTTTCCTGTAACACACATTGTCGTAGTCGTGTTAACCTCTCCTTGGGATTTTATCATTGCTTTTCTACTTAGCGCATCAGCAACTACATTAGCCTTCCTTGGATGTTACTGGATATCGCAATCATAATCCTTCAATAATTCCAACCATCTTCTTTGTCTCATGTTCAAGTCCTTTTGATTAAAAAGATAAGTGAGACTCTTATGATCTGACTTAATCTGAAATTTCTCTCCATACAAATAATGTCTCCATATCTTGACAGCATGTACTACTGCTGCTAATTCCAAGTCATGAGTGGGATAGTTCTTTTCATGTGTCTTCAATTGTCTTGAGGCATACACAACTACTTGTTCTCCTTGTATAAGTACACATCCTAAACCTTATCTAGACGCATCAGTGTACAAGGTAAATGGTTGTCCTGGAATAGGAATACTCAAGATGGGAGCAGATATCAATCTAGCTTTCAATGTTTGAAAACTTTTCTCACATTTGTCGGTCCAAACAAACTTTTCTCCTTTCTTAGTCAAACTGGTGAGAGGTACGACAATTCTGGAATAGTCTTCCACAAATCGTCGATAATACCCAACTAGACCTAGGAAACTTCTAATTTCTACAACACTCTAAGGTGCTTCCCATTTCACAATGACTTCGATCTTTCTAGGATCCACTTTAATTCCCTTAACGGATACAACATGGCCTAAGAAAGCGACCTCATTTAGCCAAAACTCACACTTTGTAAATTTGGCGTAAAGCTTCTCTTTTCTCAGTCACTGCAGAGCGGCTCTTAAATTTATGACATGAGTTTCCTTGTCGTTGGAGTAGACCAATATATCATCAATAAACACAATGACTGACGTATCCAACATATCACGGAATACCCGATTCATGAGTTCCATAAAAGTTGCGGGTGGGTTAGTCAATCCAAAAGACATGACTAAAAATTCATAATGTCCGTATCTTGTTCTGAATGTTGTCTTTGGAATATCACCTTCCTTAATCTTCAACTGATGGTATCCTAACCGAAGATCAATCTTGGAGAACACTTTGGCACCTTGCAACTAATCGAACAAGTCATCGATCCGAGGCAATGGATATCGATTCTTGATTGTAAGCTTATTCAATTCTCGATAGTCTATACATAGTCGAGCGCTACCGTCCTTCTTCTTTACAAACAATACTGGCGCTCCCCATGGTGATATGCTAGGTCTGATACAACCCTTGTCTAATAATTCCTGTAACTGTACCTTTAGTTCCTTCAGTTCAGTAGGAGCCATTCAATAGGGTGCTTTAGATACTGGCACGGCTCCGGGTATCAGATTTATAACGAACTCTGTAGCTCAATCGGGTAGTAGTCCTGGTAGTTCCTCAGGAAATACATCTGGAAAGTCACGCACAACATCAATATCCTCCATTCATGGTCCTTCCTTGGTGAGGTCGACCACGGATACTAGATACCCAACTCCTCCTTTCTTGAGGCATTTTCTAGCTTTTAATGCAGAGATGATGAGTTTTCGTTTACGGGGAAGTTTGGTTCCCGCAAAACTAAACTCTGCTCCTTCCTTGTCTTTAAATATCAATTTCTTTTCTACACATAATAAGTTTACAGAATACCGAGCTAACCAATCCATTCCCAAGATAACGTCAAAGTTTGTCATCTCGAGTTGAATCAAGGTTGCATCCAAAATCTTCTCGCCAATAAGAACTGGACATGGTCCATAACCTTTTTCTAGTTCCACTTCTAATCCCATAGCGATCGTACAAGTAATTTGTAGTCTAAAGATCTGAGGGGTAGATTTAGCTTGTTTCCAAATGACACAGATATAAAAGAATGAGTAGCTCCAGAATCAAAGAGTACTCTAGCAGGTATGCCATTAATAGGTACGATACTTGTGATTTGTTTTAATTTAGTCTACATGCTCACACAAGGTAATACAAAATGAAAGGTACAGGTCATACCTGTGACCACATCAGGTGATCCAAACTCAGGTAGCCTGGCTGACTAGAGTGTATGCTGAGGACTATGACCGAGATCGTGAGGCACCTCCTCCAGCACCTCCAGCTCCATGATGCATTCTTTTCTTTTTGTTTTTCCTTGTATTACATAGTAACTATCTGGATTGTGGACCGTACTCTAATTGGGATGTATATATATATATATATATATATATATATATATATATATATATATATATATATATTGTTTTTATTTGACGTGTATATGAAACTTGTTTCTCATATTAATAGTGCATTATTCTCTTTCTTAATTTTTGTCTCATACAACACAGGTGCTTATAATGTGTTCTTATTAAAGCTTTTAAATTTTGTCCTAACTCTATTCACAAATCTTTGTGGAAGTATACTGGTTTAATAGACAGGGCTTGAGAGCTCTGATACCAAGTTGTCACACCCCAATTCTGCACCAACCAGATGGTGTGATGAACCGTCTATGATTCAACGGTTCAACCAGGATCTCGAATAGGTTGTGTCCTTTTGCTTAAACCATACACATCCACAATCATAATCAGAGTAAATAAACAATAGCGGAGACTTTAATAATAATGAACTGAGTATCTAACAGTGATATCATAAATAAAGTATGCAATTATCTCAAATAACTGAAGACATAAAATAAAATAAATTAATCAATTACATGTTCTGAATAATCTAACAAATAAATCTAATCAAAGACACATGAGTTGCACTCGCACGATGATTCATGCGACTCCATCATAGCTTCTGCATTTATCATCGCAATATGCCCGTGCATTGGAGCATTCATATAATCTTCTACTGTAGGACCTACATCATCAACTAAAAATATTCGACGTCGAAAAGGTAAGCACACATCATGGCTCAGTGAGCAAACAAAACAATGCTACAAACATATGCATGCATTCAATTCATTTCTTTGGTCTGGTTCATAAGTTTACAATGTGCAATAGAAAGGATATGTGGTCGCCGCACCTCTATACACGAGTATGTGAAGCCGCCCAATGGATCAAACACCATTGCCGTCCCACATGCACCCATCATGGAATAGAGATAGAGATAAAGTGCCTGGATCAAACACCGCTTGACACTTCCCCTGATGCCCTACCCATACCAACACGTAAGCCCCTATTGGTGAGGGCTTGCAAATTGGGCTCGCAACTAACCAATCCTAATGTCAAATAGTGTATCCAAGGCCTCACCCCAGCATCTCTCAATACGTCCATAGAGATAGAGCTAAGGCCCCCTGGTAGAGTTAGAAACTACACGGTCCGAGACCACCTCCCCTGATGCCCTACGACGTAATAGTTCTACTAAGGTAATAGCGATACGACGATGTTAGTGGACGAGACTTGAGTAGAGTTAGAGCTAGAGTCTGGTGACCAGAATGAATCACAGTGTCACGTCCTCCCCCTGATGCCCCACTCGCATCAAGTACATTAACCACATACATACATTCACATGCCTATTCCTAGCATCATCAACATCATGTTATAAATAAATAGAATTAAATATGCATGAACAATAATAACATGAATATTGGATGACATGTGATATGCACATTACAAGCATATAAGCACAGAATCATTCATGGTATTGGACTCAATAAATAAAAATAGTTTATTATTATCCAATTAATTTATGTCTTGTTCCCTCACCTTTGGTTGATAGTAGATCCTCGTTCAAGCTTTGTAAATCACTTTTAAACCACTTGAAAACCTAACAAATTTTATAAATTTTAAATTAGAATTAATTCCCATGAATTTAAACTAACAGAAACTGAGGGGTCGGAGGTGTGATAGCACTTGTGGTCTCAGTTTCTGCGACCACAGGGCGTGTGGTCGCAAGGTGTGGTCGCATATCCTGCAACCACACATGTGACCACACCCTCCCTGGAACTTCCCGAGGGCATGTGGTCGCAAGGTGTGGTCGCATATCATGCAACCACACATGTGACCACACCCTTCCTGGTCTTCCCGAGGGTGTGTGGTCGAATATGTGTCTCGTGTGGTCGCATATCATGCGACCACATGTGCGACCACACGTGTGATGGTCGACCTTTCACTCTCAACTCCAATTCTTTCATGCTTAGATTCCTTGGCTTTTTCCTATGATTGTTCTATGGCTTAGAACTAGTATTTTATACAGAATCCATTGTCCACATAATTGTTTCCATGGATTCTCTTGGAATTTATCCATGGATTGATGATTGAGATCTCACTTAAATCCTATCTCCTTCATGATCTATTCTAGGCTTGCAAGCTCTTGATCCCCAATCCTCCTTCCTTTTTCGGTCTACAAACCATTTTCTAGTTAACTACAATAGCCTTCTTTAAGTTAGGATCACCACTCCATATGAAGTTCTTCATCCACCTTTCAACTTGCTGCAGTACACTTTTAGGCCATTGTAAGCACCCCATTTGTGCCACCCTCAGCATAAGTGAACCAATATGTTGGGTTTTTAACCTTTAACCCAAAGGTTTGTGATTCTCTAATGAACCCCACAGAAGGGTCATGGGCTATTACCTACTTGGATGAATAGGCCAAACCTATACAACCCATGTCAGCCCAATCCAGCTAGACTAGGCCGAGGCAAACTGGGTCAACCCATGTATTTGTGTGCAATAAGTGTTATTACATACGTATTATATGATAACGTATTATATTCATATATATACTATATCATATACTACATAACATATACTATATTGTATATTGCATGATATATTATCATATTATGCATGCTACCCGTGGGATACAAGGTGGTGTGAGGTAGCATAAAATCCCATTTTGCGGTCGGTGGAATTTAACAAAAAGGCATGTTAATGCTGGCCATGGGAATGCATTAAGCAAGAGGGGATCTTTGAGAGGCTAGGTGTCAACATGAGATATTAAGAAAAGAGAGAAATTTGCATGTGGTTGTTTTAGCAAATAGGTGGTGTCACATTTACCTAATGTGTTGGATCGGTTGGAGGTGTTAAACGAAGAAGCAAATAACATACCATGCTGGCCACGGTTTGATTTGGAAGATCGTAGTGCTAACCATGGACCAATGAGATAGTAAGGGAAAGCATCAGATGGGAATGAATTAAGAAAAGATTGCATGGGCACTAGGTGTCTCCAAGAGAATAAAAGAGGAAAGAAAAAAAAAAGCAAAAAAATGGAGAGATGAGCTAGGTGTCGTTGTTTTGTAAAGAAAAGATAATAGAAAAGCAAGAGGTGGTACGTTGATTTAACCAAAAAAAAAAGTTTAGTTGGTTCTCATGGTTTCAAATAAAGAAAGAGAATTGAGAAAAATCTAAAGAGGAAAACTAAGGTATGACTAAGTGTCAAGAGGCCCAACAAGGAAAGGAGTCGATTTCTCTAAGGAAAAGATTTGGATTGTGAACTAGGAGATGCAGATCCTAGAATCAAATTAGGGGGAGGAAATCATCTTGTCTAATGTCGATTTTGGATAGAAAAAAAAATTAAATAAAAAAAAGGAAAATAACAAAAGAAGAAGGGAGTTAAAAAAAGAAAGAAAAGGAGAATAAAGAAAAAAAAAGGGAGAAAGTTTAGTTGGTTGTCATGGTTTCAAATAAAGAAAGAGAATTGAGATAATGTAAGGAGGGAAAACTAAGGTATGACTAAGTGTCAAGAGGCCCAACAAGGAAGGGAGTCGATTTCTCTAAGGAAAATATTTGGATTGTGAACTAGGAGATGCAGATCCTAGAATCAATTAGGGGGAGGAAATCATCTAGTCTAATGTCAGTTTTGGATAGAAAAAGAAATAAAATAAAAAAAAAGGAAATAACAAAAGAAGAAGGGAGTTGAAAAAAGAAAGAAAAGGAGAATAAAGAAGGAAAGTTTAGTTGGTTGTCATGGTTTCAAATAAAGAAAGAGAATTGAGAAAAATCTAAAGAGGGAAACTAAGGTATGACTAAGTGTCAAAGAGGCCCAACAAAAAAGGGAGTCGATTTCTCTAAGGAAAAGATTTGGATTGTGAACTAGGAGGTGCAGATCCTAGAATAAGAGGAGGTTGTTTTTTTTGGGTTTGGAAGAAGAAAAAACAGAGAGAGATTCAGAAAAGAGGAGGACGGACAGAAGAGGAAGAGGAAATTCAGATTGAGACCCAGAGAAGGAGAGAGGCGGTGAGGTAAGTATGCATAGTTTTTTTTTTTTGTTCTTTTGGTCTCAACTCACATCATCACCCGAATCACCCACAAGCCACTTGTTGCACTATCAGCACATCACTTACCATTTCACTCTACAGTACCCACCGGATACCCTCAACAATCCTATTGATTAGATTCCACTTGATTTGAATCTCTCATCCCACTGATCCCATGAATCTGATTTTATCTAATTTAATCTCTACCAGTTATCCACCATTTGATCATGCACTATTAATCATGAGATTTAATCTGGTCCATTGGTATGTTAATGTTGATTTTCTTGATCATGTGATGTGAGCCGTTGGATGATACTTTTATTTGATCATGTGATGATATGATAATTTTATTTTGATCATATGAGGGCCATTAGATGAATTTTCATGTGGATTAAAATACAGTCTTTGGGTGAATTTTGATTTGGCCATTTGAATGAACATAATTTGACTAAGTGTGACCGTTAATCATGATTTTGTTGAAATAAAATATGGCCATTGATTTTGGGACCATATGATGGTATTAAATTTGATTGGTTGGATGATAATTTATTTTGATGATGGAATGATTAAATGGGGCCATTGGATGATGATAAATGAATCTGAATGGTTTGATTATTATTTTGGGTGATCTGGATTTTCATTAAGATTTGATTTTAAATGGAGCTGAATGGTTAGATTGTGATTTTGAGTGATTTGATCTGTTGGATTACCTTTTGAATGGTTTAATTGAATTTGAACGGTTGGATTAAATTCATGAATATTTTTTTACGTAAATCTGATCCATCGATCATATTTGGATGCACATTGCTATATTTGGAATGCTATCACTGTTATATTTTGAATGCTTTCACCTATCATATTTAATTTATTGGAAAGATCAATAATTAGGGTAGAAAACCCTAAAAATGGAAAGAAAATAGCAATTAGGGTAGAAAACGCTAAAAATGGAAAGAATACAACAATTATGGTAGAAAATCTTAGAAATGGAAAAAAATAGCAATTAGGATAGAAACCCTAAAATGGAAAGAAAATAACAATTAGGGTAGAAAACCTTAAAAATAGAAAGAATACAATAATTAGGGTAGAAAACCCTAAAAATGGAAAGAAAAAAGCAATTAGGGTAGAAAACCCTAAAAATGGAAAGAATACAACAATTAGGGTAGAAAACCCTAAAAATGAAAAAAAAAATAGCAATTAGGGTAGAAAACCTTAAAAATGAAAAAAAAAATAGCAATTAGGATAGAAAACCTTAAAAATGGAAAGAGTACTATAATTAGGATAGAAAACTTTAAAAAATAAAAGAAAATAGCAATTAGGGTAAAAAAAACCTTAAAAATGGTTATATTAGGTCTTGCCATGCTTAGAAGATAGCATACTAGATCATACCATATAGGCTCTTGCCTTATTTGCAATACATGCCATATTTGAGATATTTTTAACAATCTTACTATATGTGAATTTCTTACCATAAATGTTTATATGTTATATTTAGATAAATAATTTATTTTTGACAATAATTTAATTTATGCTGTACCCTAGTCGAACTGCCATATCTATATACCTAGCAAACATATTAGGTGTGGGGACGTGCATTTAGGCACCCACATTCTTGGGAAGGGCATAATGGGAATAATAAAAATCTTAATAAAGAAAAAAAAATGCTTTGCCAAACCTTCCAAAATTAGAATTCAGGATGAAAAGGATAATTTAGGATGATTTTGCCCCTCGGTAAACCCTAAACCAAGAATAGGTTCTAAACCCTAAACCTAGAATAGGTTCTCAATCCCAAACCTAGAATAGGTTCTAAACCCTAAACCTAGAATAGGTTGTCACTTTCTAACCTAGAACAGGTTATTCGGCCCGAACTACACGGATTCTGATTCCTAGAGCAAACCCTAGGATACGTAGGCCATTTGGAATAAACCTAGATTCGGATCCACACCTTAGTCCACTTGGACTATCCATAGATCTACTAGGATATTTATCCGCATTTCAACCCAGATAGGGTTATCCACATTCCAACCCAGATAGGGTTATCCATATTTTGACCCAAATAGGGTTATTCTTAGATCCACTAGGACTATTTATCAGTCCACATGGACTATCCAGATCCTAACCCATAGGATTTCTCAACCTTTCAAGCATAAACTTCAACTTGAACAATGAACTTAATCATGCACAAGCATAAATCACAGCCATAAACTTTAATCACACCTGAACTACGATGGTGAACCTGATTTTCGGAATAATTCCATGATACGTAGCCAATCTGATGGATACAGATTCGGTTCAATGATATCAAACCACTTGGTTTGGTTTGGTTTAACAAATAGAGTCTAGCATAGGAAAGGTATAGGAGACCGATTTCGATCGGGCAGTTTGGGTGCCTAACCCTTTCCCATAACCGTAACCTGATGCTTACCCAATCTCTGATGGACCAAAAATCCAATCTAAGGGTCATGAGTCAATCGAAGTCTTACCTTAGGGTGAGATTTTACATTTTTCAAGGTCCTAGACCTTAATCTAGGTGGCGACTTTCAAAAGATTTCCATCTTTGTCCTCACAGTGGCGACTCCACTGGGGATACAAACGTCAAACTCCTAAATGAAAACTTTCCTTGTGTGAATTGGATGCTAGCTTTTAGGATACTATATTTATGCTTGTATAATATTGCTTTGGGGGGAATGGGTTCTGTCACACATTCGTGCAAGTAGCCGAACCGGGTCCCATGCATATGGGGCAGCCCGGTAGGCGAAACACACAACCTTGGCCTGTACTTTGTGAGACCACGACCGGCGAGCAGCCTCTAACGAGCATTTCATGGGTCCGCCTGGGAATGCGTTATGCTACTCCACATCGCTTGGATCATTGCAACATAGTATATAAAGGGAATGGGGGCCCATTATTCATCGTGCATTCAGTGATAGGTTACCCCATCCTTGTCAAGGTGACCTTTTATGTCCTAACCCATATTGTAGCCCAATGTTTGTTATTTTTTGGTTCATCCCTGAACCGACCCAGTAAAGTCTTCTGCTTAACCATGACATCCATGTTCGAGATGTCGAAGTTCTGCCCGTTTTTGTCCTTGATTGGTCAACATGTTAGAATCTACACGATGAGCATCTTGAACTCTCACCCATTGGGAGTATGAGGTATGTATACACCTGTTCTACATCATAGTAGACGGTCACTATACACCCTCCATTAAGTAAGCTCAATGTGTCGAATCTCTCATTGTTAACACGTCGATTTCAAAAAAAGAACAGAAAATCCCTGTCAAGACATAGATACCGTGGTCAAGAAGAAATTTACTAGTTTGTTCATTTATGAACTGCTTTTGCTAACCATCCCTAATAAGGACGACGGATTAATATATCCATTTCAATTTTATCGAATTCGGTAATCCAATTGGCTAGACTTTGGTACCACTAATTATCCATTTTGGGATCACGAGGTCCCAAGACTGAACACATGGCTTAATCAAATTCAATTAAATTGACTTGGATAATGTTTACCCGATCACCCTTACGAGGGAGCTAACTTTGTTTGGTTAAGTTATCTTTAATTGTGCATGTGACTTCTTCAATTCCTCTAGATGTCTATAATCTTGATATTTCTCCATTGAATTTCAATGTCTTTGGAAAAGAAAATCAAACTGCGACCATATCCACTCTTTTTGGGTGAGAGGCCCCTACAATTAGGGAATTGTCTTGATCTCCCACCTTGAGATCCATCCATATTATCTTTCTAAATGAATCAATGGAAGTCATGAATCTAGATCTTGATTGAACATCAAATTTTGTAAGAAAGAAGGAAAGATTCAGTTCCTAGGAAATCCAACCATAGTTCTCAATGTACCTTTGAATTAAGGAAAGATTCAGCCCCTAGGCAAATTCAATTATAGTCCTCGATTCATCTCTGAATTAAGGAAAGATTCAGCCCCTAGGAAAATCCAATCATAGTTCTTGATTCATCTCATAATTAAGGAAAGATTCAGTCCCTAAGCAAATCCAATCACTATTCTCAATTCATCTCATAATTAAGGAAAGATTCAGCCCCTAGGCAAATCCAATCATAGTTCTCGATCCATTTCTGAATTAAGAAAAGATTCAGCCCCAAGGCAAATCCAATCATAGTTCTCGATTCATCTCAAAATTAAGGAAAGATTTAGCCCCTAGGTAAATCCAATCATAGTTCTCGATTCATCTCTGAATTAAGGAAAGATTCAATCAATGTTCTCAATTTACCTCAGAGTTAAGGAAAGATTCAGCCCCTAGGCAAATCCAATCACCGTTCTCGATTTACCTCAGAATTAAGGAAAGATCCAGCCCCTAGGTAAATCCAATCACCGTTCTCGATTTACCTCAGAATTAAGGAAAGATCCAGCCCCTAGGCAAATCCAATTATTGTTCCCTATTCACCTCTGGATTAAGAAAAGATTCAGCCCTTAGGCAAATCCAATTATTATTCCCTATTCACCTTTGAATTAAGGAGAGATTCAGCCCCTAAGCAAATTCAATTATTGTTCCCTATTCACCTTTGAACTGAAGGAAAGATTCAGCCCCTAGGCAGGTCCAATCATCCTTTCGGTTCATCCAGAATTAAGAAAAGATTCAGCCTCTAGGCAGATTCAATCACATCCAGTTCATCTCAGAATCAAAGAAATATTCAGCCCCAGATTCAACCACCATTTATGGTTCATCTCAGAACTGAAGAAAGGTTCAGCCCCTAGGTAGGTCCAATCATCATTTCGGTTAATCCATAATTAAAAAAAAAGATTCAGCCCCTAGGCAGATTCAATCACATTCAGTTCTTCTCAGAATTAAAGAAATATTCAGCCTTAGCTTTAACCACCATTTCTGGTTCATCTCAAAACTGAAGAAAGGTTTAACCCCAAGGCAGGTTCAATCATCACTCCCAGATCATGTTAAAATGGAGAAGGCATTCAGCCCATAGAATTTTTCACCCTTCACCTCCTGTTTAGGTTCTGATTCATGTCGGAACTAGGAAAAGTTCCATTCACCTGAATTCAATTAGCCACTAGGCTTATCGAACCATCAATTTTGGTTAGGGTTTTGATTCATGTCGGAACTAGAAAAAGTTCCATTCATCTGTATTCAATTAGCCACTAGGCTTATCCAACCATCAATTTTGGTTAGGGTTTTGATTCATGTCGGAACTAGAAAAAGTTTCATTCATCTGAATTCATTTAGCCACTAGGCTTATCCAACCATCAACTTTGGTTAGGGTTCTGATTCATGTCGAGACTAGAAAAAGTTTCATTCATCTGAATTCAACTAGCCACTAGGCTTATCCAACCATCAACTTTGGTTAGGGTTCTGATTCATGTTGGAACTAAGAAGAGTTCCTATCATCTGAATTCAATTAGCCACTAGGCCGGTCCAACCATAAACTTTGGTTCAGGACCTGATTCATGTTAGAACTAAGAAGAGTTCCATTTATTTCAATTTAATTAGCCCCTAGGCTCGTCCAACCTTCAACTCCTGTTCTGGTTTCGATTCATGATGGAACTAAGAAAGGTTCCATTCATATGAGCTCAATGTGAGCATGAGTTAGCCTCTAGGCCTGTTCAACCATTACATCTAGTCCATGTTCCATTTCATGAAGGAATCAAAGAGAATTTCAGTCATTTCAACTCAATCAATCCATCATCTCTATCAATTAGAGTCCAATCCATGATTGTCTTCCTTGGCCTCTATCAATCGGAGCCCAACTCAAGCAATCCTTGCCTCTAGCAATTAGAGCCTAGTCCATGACTGTCAATCTTGATCTCTATCAATCAGAGATCAATTCAAAGTCAATCATGATCTCTATCAATCAAAGAACAATTCAAAGTTAATCTTGATCTTTATCAATCAGAGATCAATTCAAAGTCAATCTTGATCTCTATCAATCAGAGACCAATTTTGTCAATCTTGATCTCTATCAATCAGATCAATTCAAAGTCAATCTTGATCTCTATCAATCAGAGACCAATTCAAAGTCAATCTTGTCTCTATCAATCAGAGACCGATTCAAAATCAATCTCTGGATCTATTAATTAAAGCCAGATCCATGTCCATCATAGCCCAGTGCTACAAGTTAGGATCACTTGTCGGGAATGGCGAATAAGAAGCATTCCTCATTACCCGTCAGTAAAGATCAATTCCAGATTCTGGAGTCATCAGGAGACCATGAAACTTCAGCTATAATAGTGCTATCCCATCATGGGCATTTCTGCCCCATTGGCTAAGGATATGCTAGAATCCAAAGAGTTGCCCTCATATTTTTCATTGTTCAAAGAAAGGGAATGGAATTTTCCCGAGCAGTAGGGTAGACCAAAGATGAGATCCGATATGCCCCAGGCTAGGATAGGAACCAGAATCACAGCTAGGGAATGGTCCAATGATGAAACCCTTAACCCCTGAACTGGGGCATGAACCAGATTAAACTAGGACCCAAATTGAGTGCGGTCCAATAAGGAAAGCCAATGACCCCTGAACTGGGGCATGAACCGGATTGACCTTGGGCTTGAATTGGGTATGGTTTAATGAGGAAAGCCCTTGAGCCCTAAGTTGGACATGAACCGGATTGACCTTGGACCCAAATTGAGTGCGGTCCAATGAGGAAAGCCATTGAGCCCTAAGCTGGTTATGAACCAGATTGACCTTGGACCCAAATTGAGTGTGGTCTAATGAGGAAAGCCATTATGCCCTAAACTGGGACATGGACCAAATTGATCTTAGACCCAAATTGAGAGTGGTCTAATGAAAAAATCCATTGAACCCCCCCCCCCCCCAAGTCGAGGCATAAACTAGTCTAATCTTGGACTCAAAATGGTGTAGTGCAATGACGATACCCCTTGATCACCAAGTTGGGGCATATGCTAGAATGATTATGAACTCAACTAGAAGTGGTCCATTGATGAATCCACTGAACCCCAAACTGGGGTATGAACCAGAGTAACCTTGAGCTTAAAAAGCAATAGTCCGGTTATGAATGGATCCCAAACTGAGAAAAAAAATATAAGGTAAGAATTGTATGGAACCCTGAAAGGTAGGTATCTTGCACCTATTGATAGAGGGGCATGATGAGTCCTGCTATTAGAGATCTGAAGGAAAACTTATTTCTGCAACGACTGAAGGTGGTCATCGAAGGTGTCATGCCCAACTGGAGCCGCTTGGACGAACTAGTTGTTTCAACTTTCTATTATCGGTATGCGATAGGTCATCCATGTCTGGGTCCAAGATTGATATGCTTATTGATAAGTCCAGTCCAATCTACCGTGTAAGTAAAAGAAAATCACCCCGCTTAGGATTTCAAACTCTGTGCTTTGTTTCTTTCATACATTTCCTCCCAGTTTTATACATCCTCATATTCTACGTGTGCAGTCAATTTTGACTCTGAAGGTGATTGAAATGATGAGCCATCTCTTGATCTTCTACGCCACCCGGCCTGTAAGACCCGTATCAAACTAACCCGGTCTTACCACCTTGAACCAGGTCTACCCATCATGGTCGAACCAAATGGATCATGTGCGTGAAGGAGATCACGATCCCAGGTATGAAACTGACCCAAAAACACTCAAAATAAGGGGAGGGTCGCATACCCAGCAAGGGAGGGTCGGACCCCCCCAGTATAAAAGTTAGACCCCCAGTTTTACATGGGGGGTCAGACATTTTAAGGACCAGGGGTCGACGGGATCTCCGACCCCCCTATCGACCCCGGTAGTCGGTAAAAACAGTTCGAACCAAAAATTAGGAAGCCTTCCTAATTTCAATGGGATTCCTTCCTAATCTCAATGAGACTTATTTTAGGAGTTTCTACTCTATAAATAGGACGTCCCTAAGCCTCTTTCACTCCTTTTACAACCCTAATTGGATTGAGAGAAAGAGAAGGAAGAGAAGGAAAGTGGAGAAGAAGACCAAGGAGGAGGGATTCAGAGGAAGAAGCATACTTCTCAGGTATGGATACTATCTCCATGAATTTCTTAAGACCTTAGAGTAGATAATGAAGAGGGGGTTATCTAGGAGGAACCCAAATCATCCACCCATGGTTAGGTTTTCATGAAAAACCATGGGGGAAATCATGAAAGCCATATAGGTGAATAAACCATGGTTCTAGGCCATAGAACATGTGTGGAATGGACTGTAGGAGCAAGTCATAGGACCCCAAACACGAAGAATGGACTGAAGGAAGAAAAATTGATAAAACCCACAGGGGGTCGCATGAGGGGGTCGATGCCCAATCGACCCTACCAGACCCTGAGCATCGACCCCCAGTGCTCGGGAAGTCCTGAATAGGGGTGGTTGCACCTAGGGTCGATCAAGACTCCAACCCTAGCATCGACCCCCAGTTAGCAGAATGCTTTTTAAAGTCTGAATTAATTCTAATTAAATTCTATCGACTTGGTTAGGTTTTCTAGAGATATAATATCGATATATAGTTGATTCTTAAAGCTTGAAAGAGGACTTATGATCAAGTAAAGGTGAGGAAACAAGATCTAAACTAATTGGTTAATAACAAACTATTTCTATTTCTTGAGTCCAATGCCATGCTTGATTCTATGCGAATATGCTTGTAATGTGCATTCAACATGTCATCCAATATTTCTATTTATTATTCATGCATATTTACTTTATTGTTTATAACATGATGATGACGATGATGATAGGAATAAGCATGTGAATGTATGTGTATGGTTGGTGTACTTGATGCGAGCGAGTATCAGGGGGGTGTCATAGGCCGGGCCTCAGCACTCTAGCTCTATCTCTAACTCAAGTCTTGTGTATTAGAATCGTCGTATCGTCATTACTTTAGCAGAACTATTACATCGTAGAGTATCAGGGGAGGTGGTCTCGGTCCTTGTAGTCTCTGACCCTACCGGGGGGCCTTAGCTCTATCTCTATGGGCGTTCTGAGGGATGCTGGGGTGAGGCCTTGGATACACTGTTTGGCATTAGGATTGATTAGTTGCGAGCCCATTTTGCAAGCCCTCGCCAGCAGGGGCTTGCGTGTTGGTATGGCACTATACAGCAATAAACGTTAACCTTTGTTGTACAATGTTCATGGTAGGGTGGATGGGGACAACAATAAATGTTAACCTTTGGGTGGACTTCCACACCCTGTGTATAGAGGAGGGGTCAATAAACGTTAACCTTTGACCACCGTACCTTTCTATTGCGCATTGCAAACTTTAAACCAGACCAAAGATATGAATTGAATGCATGCATATGTATTGTTGCATTGTTTTGTTTGCTCACTGAGCCATGATGTGTGCTCATCCTCTCGATGTCGAATATTTTTAGTTGATGATGCAGGTACTACCGTCGAAGATTATGTCAATGCTCTAGTGTACGGGCACATGGCGGCGATGGAAGTTGAAGACGAAGTGGATACGCATGACTCCCCTTGCGAGTGCAACTCATGCGTATTCGATTAGATTTTATTTTAATTATTTAGATTTAGTAAAGACATGTAATTGATATTTATTTATGTCTTAGTTGATACAGAATAATTTACTACTTAAATATGATTATCACATCTAGATTCTTAGTTTGTTTTACTATAAGACTTCCGCTATTGTGTATTTACTCTGATTATGAATGTGGATGTATAAGGTTTAGATAAAATGGATATAGTCTACTCGAGATCCTAGTTGAACCGTTGATTTGCTAGCAGTTCATCACACTATTCTGAATAGTACGGAATTGGGGTGTGACAACTTGGTATCAGAGCATCTCAGCCCTTGTTCCGCTAAACTAGCATACCTTCACATTGAATTGTGAACTGAGATAGGATAAAAATAAAAACTATAATATTAACACACTATAAGCACAAGTGATGTTTGAGACCAAATTTGAAAAGAGAATAATGCATCTATTAAAGGGAGAACAATTTTAAATATAATGAGAGAGAAACAAACGTATATAAATAACTAATGCAGAGTACAGTCCACAACCCGGACAGTTACTCTGTAGTACAAAGAAAAAAAATATATACAATCATGAAGTTCGAGGTGAAGGAGGAGGCGGTGCCTCACGGTCTCTGTCATAATCCTCAGCGTAGACTCTAGTCAACCAGGCTACCTGAGTCTGGGCCGTCTGAAGACTAGCTGTGAGACCAGCTAACCGCTGATCAGTCACGCGCTGAGCACCCAAAAGCTCCTCCATACGCATATCTGACCGGCGCTGAGCATCTATGAGCTCTCCCATCCTCATGTCCGATATGCGCTGGGCATCTAGTAGCTCATCCACTCTCACACGCTGAGCGTCTAGTAACTCCCCCATCCTCAGATCAGATCTGCGCTGAGCCTCTCTGATCTCATGTAATATCCCCATCATATCGGAAGGTGGGTGTAAAGGACCAACCGCATGAGAAGGACCAGCCGCATAAGAGGTACTAGCTCAAGCAGCATGTGTAGGTGAAGGAGGTGGTATGGAGTCCACATCCATGTACAGACGATCATCATCACCAGCAGGCTCCCCATGAACTCCAGCGGCTGCTGCTGCTGCCTCAGCGTCAGCCATCTCGAAACCATCCCGCATGCCCATCTTGCAAATAGCCTCCCAATCCAGAGGCGATGAGAAGGATTTCTCCTGAATCTTCTCATCCAATAAGTCAACCTCCAGGCGGGTAAGCAGCGTAGTGATCATACGTCCATAAGGAAGGTTGCCATTGTGACTGGGAAACGTGGCACTGATCATGGTACGCATGATGATGTATGGAAGGCAGACGGGCTGCCTAGTGCATATACAGTATAGGAGAGACGGGGTCAGCTGGGAGATCTTCTCGTAATGACCACTCTGCGGTATCAGATTATGCTGAATGATCTTGCAATATACCCGTGGATCTGAGTGCAGACAACTCGCTTTCATCTGCCAGCGATCAGGTCGGATGAGCTGACTATCGATCTCAGCCCTCATCTGTAGAGAGAAGAACCGGGGCTCTCCAGAAGCATAGAAAACCATGGGGCCAGCATAAGAAATGCCCAGTAGGTCGGCCAGCTGTCGATAATCAAATGAGATGTCAACTCCCTTGACGTAGCTCGTGATGCGCAGCTCATCACCCCTCTCCACATCATTGTAATCCCCCACCACCTGGAGGTTACAATAGAACTGGCGTACCAAGTCAGGGTAGGTACAGGCATCATAGGTGATGACAGGAAGCCATCCCATATCACCAAATGCTCTCTCCACATTGAACAAGGCTAACTCAGCCAAGTTCACCTTGCGACCTCCCTCTACCTTCTTGCGAGCGTAGTAGGCATACTATGCCTCGGCTTCGTTGGAACGGAAATGAAGACGGTCACAAACTCTGGGTACCTTGGTATGAGCCATAGTATCTGTAAATAAGAAAGAAAAACAAATAATGGGTTAGTAGAGAGTAAAAATCTGAAATTTCGACATAATAACGATGTAAATTGGATAAAAACCTCACTTTTCACCCATACACATGGGCAGGAGGACTTACATAGATCCTAAACTAACTTGTGAGACTTAAACAGGTAGAAATTGCAACTAATTAGATTGAATTGCAAGAAATTTCAAGAAATTCAAAATTTCACCAAAATTAGGGCAAAAAGTGAAAATTTCTAGTTTTGCGATGACCAACCGATGAAACTCGAATATTTTTGAGGGCTTTCATCCATTGACTCACCAACAACAAAAGTCCCCAATAAAAATCAAATTTTTACGGCTGGAAAAAGTTTAATTTGAAGAAAACGAGATATACGAGTGAAAACCTAGAAAAAAGAACCTAAAAACATGTAAAGGTAAGATACATACCTATAGGGGAGGTGTAGGCATCAAAACAAGGAACCCAAATGACCAATGTAGCAGAGTTGGCACTGTAGCAACTCAGAGGAAGGAGACGAGTCGAAACGGAGAAGGAAGAATGGAAAATGAACTCAGAATCGGACCTTAAAAATCTGATTTTTGGTCCGGGGGTCGGAGAATTCGATTAGAACAATCGACCCCCATATCGACCCCCCCATCGACCCTCGGCTATCGGGAACCTGACAGAGAACCAGGGGTCGCACCCTGGGTCGGACATACTCTAACCCCCCATCGACCCCCGGCTCTCAGGAAAAATGGGTGATTTCCCAGGGTCGGATACCCATTGACCCCCACCATTGACCCTGCATAGAAAAGACAGTATTTTTTCATAGAATGATTTGAAAAATTTGGAAATAACATCGGTTAGCGTATCTACATGAAGTATAAATGATTGCCTCACGTATTTTAATGATTTTCAGGCATCACCATTATCAGAGAGAAAATATGGCTGGGCGTAGAGTAACCAGGCAGAGCCGAAACACAGTTCCACCACCACCACCTGTGGAGGAAGCCAGTCAAGAAAATATATATTCACAGGGTAATCCGCAGGTTGCACCACCAATAAACCAGGGTCAGGCAAATCATACAAACTTGCCACCTCCACCACCGGAGTTGGCAACCGTGGTTATGAACCTAGCGCAACAGCTGCAACAAATGCAACAAGCACAGGCTCAAATGCAAGCAGCAATGGGAATGATGTTTCAGACAGCACATGCTACACCAATGCCGACTAGACAAACAAGTGCAGCACCGGTGGGTAACCACCCAGCACCTCAAACACCTCAACCACCAGCTGCATAGATTCCAATACCAGGTCCTGAAGCAGTTCAGGTTAATTACCAGTATCCACAACCTATGTTTGGGGCATCCCCTCAAAATCAAATGGAGCACTCCCGACTGGTTGAGCGATTCTTAAAGATGAAGCCCAAGGAGTTTAGCAGTAAACCGTCCGATCCTTTATGGCCAACACATTGGATCGACGAGATGGAGAGGAATTTTCTGATGATGACTATTACAGAAGAAGATAAGGTATTATGTGCCACTTTCATGCTAAAAGGTGATGCACATCATTGGTGGAAATCTACTAGGGCCTACCTATTAACCAAGCACGCCCTATTGACCTGGGCTATATATAAAGAATCTTTTTTTGAGAAGAACTTTCCCCGAAGCTTCAAAGATTCTATGGAGAAGGAGTTCTTGAGTTTATATCAGGGACAGATGTCCGTGGATGCATATCAACAGCGTTATGAGGAGCTGTTTTTCTTTGCACCACTCAGCATGCAAGAAGAAGACACTAAGACCTGTAGGTTTGTCACGGGACTTAGAGGAAGCATCAAAGAGCATGTTCTAGGTTTGGAGAAGAAAATATATAATGAAGCTGTGCAAATTGCTCGAGTTATATAATTGAGCCAGAAGGAGAGTTATTTCATGCAAAATAGAGGTATAAAAAGGCCATCTGGAAATGCTTATAACGGAGGGAATAACAAGACATTCAAACCCTTCCGTGCTCAAGGCTTTACTGCTGCACCCAAGACTACCCCAGTAGCTCAACAGTAGCCAAAGCCAAATACTGAAGGTCCAAAATGTTATAACTGCAATCAAGCGGGGCATATGGCAAGGGAGTGTCCTAAGCCCAGGAAGCAGCTACATCAAGGACGAGTTTATGCTGTTACATCTGAGGATGTTGCCGCATCACCCGATGTGGTCACAGGTATGACTGAAACCTTTTAAGTTGTATTACATTGTGTGAGCATGTAGACTAAATTAAAATAAATCACAGGTATCGTACTTATAAATGACATACCCCCCAAAGTACTCTTTGACTCAGGAGCTACTCATTCTTTTATATCTGTGTCATTTGGAAAGAAGCTGAATTTACCCATCAAAATATTAAACTACAAACTACTTGTACGATCACCGATGGGGTTAGAAGTGGAGTTAGAAAAAGGTTATGGGCCATGTCCAGTTCTCATTGGCGAGAAAACATTAGATGCAACCTTGATCCAGCTTGGGATGGCAGACATTGACGTCATCTTGGGAATGGACTGGTAAGCTCGGCATTCTGCGAACCTATTATGCGCCGAAAAGAAGATAACATTTAAAGACAAAGAAGGAGCAGAATTTAGTTTTGCGGGAACCAAACTTCCCCGCAAACGCAAGCTCATACTCTCAGCACTAAAGGCTAAGAAGTGCCTTGAGAAAGGAGCAGTCGGGTATCTAGTTTCAGTGGTCGACATCACCAAAGAAGCACCACAGATGGAAGATATTGATGTCGTGCGGGACTACCCCGACATATTTCCTGAGGAACTACCAGGATTATCACCCGACCGAGCCACAGAGTTTGTGATAGATCTTATACCTGGAGCCGCACCAGTATCAAAAGCACCTTATTGAATGGCTCCTACTGAACTAAAGGAATTGAAAGTACAACAACAAGAACTACTGGACAAGGGTTATATTCGACCCAATATATCACCATGGGGAGTGCCAGTATTGTTCGTAAAGAAGAAGGACGGTAGCGTTCGATTATGTATCAACTATCGGGAGTTGAACAAATTGACAATCAAGAATCGATATCCACTACCTCGGATCGATGACTTGTTCGATCAGTTGCAAGAAGCAAAAGTATTTTCTAAGATCGATCTTCGGTCAGGCTACCATCAGTTGAAGATTAAAGATGGTGATATTCCTAAGACAGCTTTCAGGACCAGATATGGACATTATGAATTCTTGGTCATGTCTTTTGGATTAACAAACACACCAGCAACTTTCATGGAACTTATGAACTGGGTTTTCCACGATATGTTGGATACGTCGGTTATTGTATTTATTGATGATATATTGGTATATTCCAAGGACAAGGAAACCCATAATAAGAATCTAAACGCCACTCTACAACGTTTAAGGAAAGAGAAACTGTCACACCCCAATTCTGTACTGTTCAGAATGGTGTGATGAACCGCTAAATAACCAACGGTTCAACCAGGATCTCAAATAGGCTATCGCCGCGTTATCTAAACTTACACACATCCGTAATCATAATCAGAGTAATACACAATAGCGAAAAATCTATAATAAAATGAACTGAGCAACTAAGATGATATCATTAATTTAATAGCAAATTATTCTATTTTCAACTGAGACATAAATATTTAAATATCAAATACATGTCTTATAAATCCAATAAAGGAACCTATAAAAATTTCTAATCAAATACACATGAGTTGCACTCGCAAGAGGAGTCGTGTGTATCATCTTCAGCTCCAGTGTCCATTGCTGCTATATTCCCATACGCAGACGCGTTCATATAGTCTTCAACTGTGTAACCTGCATCATCAACTAAAAATATTTGACATCGAGGGGTGAGCACACAACACGGCTCAGTGAGTAGCCAAAACAATACAACATTACATATGCATGTACATCAATATATATCTTTGGTCTGGTTTGAAGTTTACAATATGCAATAAAAAGGTTGAGGTAGCCAAAGGTCGCGTTTATTGACTCCGCCTCTATACACGAGTGTGTGATGTTATCCGAAGATCACGTTTATCATCAACTCACATGCACCCAATCATGAACAATATATAACAAAGGTTACGTTTATTGCTATATAGTGCCATACCAACACGTAAGCCCCTATTGGCGAGGGCGGCAAACTGGGCTCGCAACTAACCAATCCTAATGCCAAACAGTGTATCCAAGGCCTCACCCCAGCATCCCTCAGAATGTCCATAGAGATAGAGCTAAGGCCCCCCGGTAAAGTCAGAGACTACAAGGACCGAGACCACCTCCCCTGATACTCTACGACATAATAGTTCTGCTAAAGTAATGGCAATACGACAATGCTAATGCACAAGACTTGAGTTAGAGATAGAGCTAAAGTGCTGAGACCCGCCAAAGGTTAACGTTTATTGACGTTCTCATCACACCTCCCCTGATACTCGCTCGCATCAAGCACATCAACCACACACATACAAGCACATGCCTATTCCTATCATCATCATCATCATCATGTTATAAACAATAAAGTAAATATGCATGAACAAATAATAGAAATATTGGATGGCATGCTGTATGCACATAGCAATCATATTCGCATAGAATCAAACATAGCATAGGACTCAAGGAATAGAAAACAGTTTATTATTAACCAATTTAGTTTGGAGTTAAGGTTCCTCACCTTAGCTTGTTATAAGATACTTTTCCAAGCTTTAAAATCACCTCTACAGTGTTATTATAATGCTAGCAAACCTAACAAAGTCGATAGAATTTAATTAGAGTTAATTTCTAATTTAAAAACCATCTTCGTTAAGCGAGGGTCGATCGGAGGGTCGATGCTCGGAATGCATAGGGTCGATGGGTCTATCGACCCCGTCCTCTGTCCGAACTTCCCGAATGCCGAGGGTCGATGGTCGGGGTGCATAGGGTCGATGGGTCTATCGACCCCGTGTGCGACCCCTCGTGCAATCAGGTCCAATTTCCAGTTTTTAATTCATTCTTCATGTTTGGGGTCCTATGGCTTGCTTCCACATTCCATTAAACATTCATTCCATGGTCTGAAACCATGATTCATCCTCCTAGATGGCTTTCATGCATTATCCTAGGTTTTTCCATGACAACCTAACCATGGATGGATGGTTTGGGTTTCTCCGAAATCCTACACTCAACCATATCTAATCTAAGGTCTGTAGAAACTCATGGAATTAGTATCCATACCTGAGAAGATTACTTTTCTTTGGAAATTCTTCTCCTTTTTGCTAAGTCTTCTTCCTTGCCTCTTTTCTTCCTCTTTTCCTTCTTCTCTTTTTCTCTCAATTCAATTAGGGTTGTGAAAGGAGTGAAAGTGGCTTAGGGACGTCCTTTAAATAGAGTATGAATGTCCTATAATAGTCCCATTGATATTTGGAAAGAATCCCAATCGAAAATTAGGAAGTTTCCTAATTTCAGTTTCGGTAGTAAGTGAGGGTCGATGATCCCGTCGACCTTGTGGTCTGACACTATCCGACCCTCTGTCCATTTTTCAGGGTCTGAGTTTCTAATTTGAGAGGGTCGACCCTATTTAGCTGGGTATGCGACCCTTGCTCTATTTTAAGTGTTTTTGGGTCGATTTGATACCTGGGATCTCACTCTCCTTCACGCCCTTGGTCCATTGACTCGACCATGATGGGTAAACCTGGTTCAAGGTGGTAAGACCGGGTTAGTTTGACACGGGTCTTACAACTCCCCCCAACTTATAAAAATTTCGTCCTTGAAATTGGACGTACCTTCTGAATCAAATAAGTGAGGGTATTGCTTCCGCATAGCATTTTCTTCTTCCCATGTAACTTCTTCCATGTCTCTACTTTTCCATGTGACCTTAACATAGTAGATATCTTTGTTGCGTAGACGTTGAACCTTTCAACTAGTGATTTCCGTTGGTGTTACTTCAAATGTCAAATCATCAGTCAATTCTGGCAAATCCACTGTTAAAACATGCGTTGGGTCTTTGACATACTTCTTCAATAAGGAAATGTGAAATACATCATGCACGCTTGACATAGATGGCGGTAGTGCTAACTGATAAGCTACTTTTCCACGCTTAGCCAGAATTTCATATGGCCCGACATATCTTGGACTTAGTTTCCCTTTTTGTCCGAACCTTTTCAATCCTCGCATAGGTGATACCTTCAAAAATACTTTATCACCTACAGCGAACTCTAGATCTCTTCGTCGAGTATCTGCGTATTGCTTCTGACGGTTCTGAGCTGTTCTTACTCTTTCCTTGATAATGTCGACCACTCGACAAGTTTCTTCAACGAATTCCGGTCCAACAATACTACGTTCTCCAACTTCATTCCAAAACAAAGGAGTTCGACACTTTCTTCCATACAGTGTTTCATAAGGTGACATCTGTAAAGTAGCCTGATAGCTATTATTATAAGCGAACTCGATCAATGGTAATCCTTCATCCCATGATCCCTTGAAATCAATTACACAAGCTCGTAGCATATTTTCTAGAATCTGAATTGTGCGCTCTGACTGTCCATCTGTCTGTGGATGGAATGCAGTACTGAACTTTAATGTTGTACCCATAGCCTTTTGTAGTCCTTCCCCAAAACTTGGAAGTAAATCGGGGATCTTTATCCGACACGATGCTTTCTGGAACACCATGTAATCGAACAATATTATCCACATACAGCTTCGCTAACCTTTTCAGTGTATACTGAGGTCGTATAGGTATGAAACAAGCTGTTTTTGTCAGTCGGTCTACAATCACCCAAACTGCGTCAACTACTCGAGGAGTCAATGGTAGTCCTGTGACGAAGTCCATAGTGATGCAGTCCCATTTCCATGCTGGTTCCGGTAACGGCTGTAATAGTCCTGCGGGTCTTTGTCGTTCAGCCTTTACTTTCTGACAATTTAGGCATTGAGACACGAACTTAGCTACATCTACTTTCATTCCCCTCCACCAATATAGTTTCTTTAGATCATGACACATTTTTGTACTTCCAGGATGTATCGAATAGATGGTGGTATGAGCTTCTTTCATCAGTCAGTGTCTAATGTCCACACTTTCTGTTTCGGGTACACATATTCTTCCTTTGTATTTCAACACTTTTTCTTCTTCCAAGGTGAACTCAGGGTTAGTCCTATCTTTCTCAATGTCTTCTTGTACTGTTCTTAGATAAGGATCTGCTTTGATAGCTGTCTTCACTTCATCCATTATATCCGGTATAATCTTCAATGCTGCGAACATATTCGAAAACTGATGAATAAACCCTTGGTTGGCTGATCCATCCATTGTGTCTACCACATACTGCTCGTTGCCGTGATTAAATACCATTCCGGTAGTGCACATTGCCGCAGTCATGCTAACTTCTCCTTGAGATTTTATCATTGCTTTTCTGCTCAATGCATCTGCTACTACGTTCGCTTTTCCTGGATAATACTGGATATCACAATCATAGTCTTTCAATAGTTCCAACCATCTTCTTTGTCTCATATTCAACTCCTTCTGATTAAATAAATAAGTAAGACTTTTATGGTCTGACTTAATCTGGAATTTCTCTCCGTATAGGTAGTGTCTCCATATCATGATAGCATGTACTACTGCCGCTAACTCCAAATCATGAGTGGGGTAATTTTTCTCATGTACCTTCAATTGTCTCAAGGTATAGGCAATCACTTGCTCTCCTTGCATAAGCACACATCCTAATCCCAATCTCGACGCATCGGTATATAAGGTAAATGTCTGTCTTGGGATCGGAATAGTAAAAATCGAAGCGGATATCAATCTGGTCTTCAGTATTTGAAAACTCTTTTCACACTTATCTGTCCATACAAATTTTTCTCCTTTCTTGGTCAAACTGGTAAGAGGTACGGCAATCCGAGAATAGTCTTCTACGAATCTCCGATAATAACCAGCTAGACCCAGAAAACTTCTAATTTCTGAAACGCTCTTTGGTGCTTCCCACTTTACGATAGCCTCGATCTTACTGGGGTCCACTTTGATTCCTTCAGCGGATACCACATGGCCTAGAAAGGCGACTTCACTTAGCCAAAACTCACACTTTAAAAATTTGGCGTATAACTTCTCTTTCCTTAAACGCTGTAGGACTGCGTTTAGCTTCTTGACATGGGTTTCCTTGTCCTTGGAGTATACCAATATGTCATCAATAAATACTATAACCAACGTGCCCAACATATCGTGGAAAACTCGGTTCATAAGTTCCATGAATGTTGCCCGTGCATTTGTTAATCCGAATGACATTATTAAGAATTCATAATGTCCGTATCTTGTCCTGAAATTTGTCTTCGGAATGTCACCTTCCTTATCTTCAGCTGATGATAGCCCGATCGAAGATCGATCTTAGAAAATACTTCTACTCCTTGTAACTGATCGAACAAGTCATCGATTCTGGGTAGTGGATATCGATTTTTGATTGTCAGTTTGTTCAACTCTCGATAGTCGATACATAAGCGAACGCTACCATCCTTCTTCTTTACGAACAACACCAGTGCTCCACATGGAGATATACTGGGTCTAATATAACCCTTATCCAGCAGTTCTTGTAATTGCACTTTTAATTCCTTCAGTTCAGTAGGAGCCATCCTATATGGTGCTTTTGATATGGGTGCGGCTCTGGGTAGAAGGTCTATTACAAACTCTGTGGCTAGGTCAGGTGGTAATCCGGGTAGTTCCTCCGGAAATACATCGGGAAAATCTCGCACGACATCAATATCTTCCATTCGTGGCACGTCCTTGGTTAGGTCGACCACTGATACTAGATATCCGGCAGCCCCTTTCTTAAGGCACTTCTTAGCCTTAAATGCTGAGAGTATGAGCTTTCGTCTCTTGGGAAGTTTGGTTCCCAAGAAACTGAATTCTGCTCCTTCTTTATCTTTAAATGTTAGCTTCTTTTCGGCGCATAACAGATTTGCAGAATGCCGAGCTAACCAGTCCATTCCCAAGATGACGTCAAAGTCTGCCATCTCGAGTTGTATCAAGGTTGCATCCAAGGTCTGCTCTCCAATGAGAACTGGACATGGTCCATAACCTTTCTCTAATTCCACTTCTAATCCCATCGGTGACCGTACAAGTAATTTGTAGTCTAATATTTTGATGGGCCAGTTGGTCTTCTTTCCAAACGACACAGATATAAATGAATGAGTAGCTCCTGAATCAAAGTACTCTGGCGGGTATGCCATTGATAGGTACGATACCTGTGATTTGTTTTTACTTAGTCTACATGCTCAATCAATGTAATTAAAACCTTAAAAGTTTTGGTCATACCTGTGACCACATCGGGCGATGCGGCAGCATCTTCTGATGTAACAGCATATACCCATCCTTGATGTAATCGCTTCTTGGGTTTTGGGCACTCTCTTGCCATATGCCCCGGTTGGTTGCGATTAAAGCACTTCGGGACTTCAAAATTTGACTTTGGCTGTGGTTGAGCTGCTGAAGTAGGCTTCGATGGAGTAGCCAAATTCTGAGGACGAAAAGGTTTATACGTCCTATTATTACCTCCGTTGTAGGTGTTTCCGGCTGGTCTCTTGATTCCTCGGTTCTGGGAGAAATAGCTCTCCTTCTGGCTCGATTCAATTACTCGAGCGATCTGGACAGCTTCGTTGTAAATCTTCTTCTCTAAGCCCAGAACATTTTCTCTTATGCTTCCTCTTAGTCCCGCGACGAACCTACGGGTTTTTGTATCTTCTTCTTGCATAGTCGTCGGTGCGAAGAAAAACAGTTCTTCGTAGCGCTGTTGATATGCGTCTACGGTCATCTGTCCCTGGTACAAACTCGGGAACTCTTTCTCCATTGAGTCTCCGAAGCTTCGTGGGAAATATTTCTCGAAGAACGCTTCTTTATATATAGCCCATGTCAGTAGGGCATGTCTGGTCAATAAGTATGTTTTTGTGGATTTCCACCAATGGTGTGCGTCGCCTTTGAGCATGAAGGTGGCGCATAATACTTTCTCTTCTTCTGAAATAGTCATCATAAGGAAGTTTCTCTCCATCTCGTCTATCCATTGTGCTGGCCACAACGGATCAGACGGTTTACCATTGAATTCCTTAGGTTTCATCTTCAGAAATCTCTCTACTAGTCGGGAGTGATCCAGTTGGTTTTGGGGGTTTGCCCAAACACATAGTGTGGATACTGGTAGTTCCCTTGGGCTGCTTCTGGGACTTGCACTGGAGTTGGTGCAGCCGGTTGTTGAGGTGTCTGTTGAGCTGGGTGATTACCCACTGGTGCTGTACTAGCTTGCCCAGTGTGCATGGTTGCAGCCTGAGTGGCTTGAAACATAACTCCCATTGCAACCTGTATTTGAGCTTGTGCATGTTGCATTTGCTATAGTTGTTGTGCCAGATTCATCACCACTGTTGTTAGCTCTGGTGGTGGTGGTGGCAAATTTGTAGGGTTTGCTGGTTCGGGATTACCCTGTGCATAATTGTTCTCTTGACTAGTCTCATCCGCCGGTGGTGGTGGTGGGACTGTGTTTCGGGTCTGTCGGATAACTCTACGTCCCGACATAATTCTTTTCGATGATTGGTGGTGCCTGAAAATTATCAAAATCGGTGAGAAATCATGTATATGTCATGTAGGCATGTTAACCAATAATCAATTCCAATTTGAGCTCATTTTATAAAAAAAATACTGTCTTTTCTGTACAGGGTCGATGGTATGTCAGACCCTTAATGTCCGACCCTGTAGTTTCTGTCAGATTCCCGAGAGCAGAGGGTCGATTAGAGGGTCGATCAGAGGGTCGATGGCCCTGGTCGAGTTGTCCGACCCTCTGACCAAAAATCAGATTTTTAAAGTCCGATTTTGGGTCATTTTCTATTATTTCCCTTCCGTTTCGACTCGTCTCTTCTCTCCGAGTTGCTACAGTGCTACTTCACTGTTGTGGATCATTCTTAGTCTGAGTTTCGACATCCACATCACCTCTACAGGTATACTTTCCCAACTTTACCTGTTTTTAGGTTTTTATTTCTAGGTTTTTGCTCATTTAACTTGTATTTTTCAAATTAAACTTTTTCCAACCGTAAAAATTCAATTTTTATTGGGGGCTTTTGTTGTTGATGTCTTAAGGAATGAAAGCCCTCAAAAATTTTTGAGCTTCATCGGTTGGTTATCGAGAAACTTAAATTTTTCTCTTTTTGCCCTAATTTGTCAAAAATTTTCGATTTCTTCAAATTGGACCTTGTCAGTTACCATTTCCTTCTGTTTAACTGTTGTGTGATGTGTTGGAACTTACGTAAGTCCTCCTGCCCACTTGTATGGGTGAAAAGTGAGGCTTTTGACCAACTTACGTCGTTATAATGCCCGATTTTTAAATTCTTATACTATTAACTCCTTGTTTTCCTTTTTCTTTCTTATCTGCAGATACTATGGTTCGTACCAAAGTACCCAGAGTTCGTGATCCGCTTCGCTTCCGCTCCAATGAAGCCGAGGCACAGTATGCCCACTATACAGGCAAGAAAGTGGAAGGGGGTCGTATGGTGAACCTGACTGAGCTAGCCTTGTTCAATGTAGAGAGAGCTTTTGGTGATATGGGGTGGCTCCCTATCATCACATACGATGCGTGCACACGTCCAGAGTTAGTGCGCCAGTTCTACTGTAACCTTCATATTGTGGGAAACCACAACGATGTGAAGCTTGATCAGGAGTTGTGCATCACTAGCTACGTCAAAGGGGTGTAGATTTATTTTGATTATCGACAGTTGGCCGATCTGTTGGGCATTCCGTATGACGGTCCTATGGTGTACTGTGCACCTGGTGAGCACGACTTTATTGAGACGTGGTTGCGGGCTGAGATTGATAGTCAGTTACTACAGCCCGATCGCTGACAGATGAGGGCGTGCTACTTGCGTCCGGCTCCACGGGTGTTACGTAGGATCATTCAAAGATAACCTGATCCCGCAGAGTGGGCATTATGAGAGGGTGTCTCAACTGACCCAGTTTTTGATCTACAGTATATGCACTCATCAGCCCGTCTGTCTTCCTTACATCATCATGCGGACGATGATCAGTACTACCTTGTCCGGTCATAGGGGAAATCTACCCTATGGACGCATGATTACAGTGCTACTGACCCGTCTGGGGGTGGATCTGATAGATGAGAAGATCCAGGAGAAGACCTTCTCGTTGCCTCTAGATTGGGAGGCTATATGCAAGATGGGACTTCGAGACGCTCAGGTTAGCGATGATGAGAGGAACGCGATGGTGCGGCCTCACACTCGGGTTGAGGTGGCTGATCTCGAGGCTCTTGCTGCCTTTGCTAGAGCTCAGGTGGATCCCGTCGACGATGATGATCGTATGTATATGGACGTCGACGCGATACCCCCGCCTCATCCATACAGGCGGATGGAGTTGGTACTTCTACTGCGGCGGCTCCTGCACCGGAGACCGGTCCTTCTCATGAGGTTGGTCATTCGCATCCACCTTCTGATATGATGGAGATATTGTGTGAGCTCAGGGATGCTCAGCGTAGATCTGATTTGAGGATGGATGAGTTGTTGGTTGCTCAGCACGCATCAGACGCTCGGATGGGAGAGCTCCTAGAGGTGTAGCGTGCGACTGATCAGAGGATAGCCGGTCTCACAGCTAGTCTACAGACGACCTAGACTCAGATAGCCTAGTTGACTAGAGTCTACGATGAGGACTACGACAGAGACCGTGAGGCACCGCCTCCTCCTTCGCCTCCAGCTTCCTGATTGTACTTTTATTTTTCTTTCTTGTACTACAGAGTAACTGTCCGGGTTATGGACTGTACTCTGCTTTCATTATATATATACATTCTATTTCTCTCTCTCATTGTATGTAACTTGTTTCCCCTTTAATAGATATATTATTCTCTTTTAAATTTGGTCTCAATCATCACTTGTGCTTACAGTGTGTTTATATTAAAACTTTTAATTTATTTTATCTCAGTTCATATTTGTCTCGAATGTATGTTAGTTTAGCGGGCAAGGCCTGAGAAGCTCTGATACTAAGTTGTCACACCCCAATTCTGTACTGTTCAGAATGGTGTGATGAACCGCTAAATAACCAACGGTTCAACCAGGATCTCAAATAGGCTATCCCCGCGTTATCTAAACTTACACACATCCGTAATCATAATCAGAGTAATACACAATAGCGAAAAATCTATAATAAAATGAACTAAGCAACTAAGATGATATCATTAATTTAATAGCAAATTATTCTGTTTTCAACTGAGACATAAATATTTAAATATCAAATACATGTCTTATAAATCCAATAAAGGAACCTATAAAAATATCTAATCAAATACACACGAGTTGCACTCGCAAGAGGAGTTGTGTGTATCATCTTCAGCTCCAGCGTCCATTGCTGCTATATTCCCGTACACAGACGCGTTCATATAGTCTTCAACTATGTAACCTGCATCATCAACTAAAACTATTCGACGTCGAGGGGTGAGCACACAACACGGCTCAGTGAGTAGCCAAAACAATGCAACATTACATATGCATGCACATCAATATATATCTTTGGTTTGGTTTGAAATTTGCGATATGCAATAGAAAGGTTGAGGTAGCCAAAGGTCGCGTTTATTGACTCTGCCTCTATACACGAGTGTGTGACGTTACCCAAAGATCACGTTTATCGTCAACTCACATGCACCCAATCATGAACAATATATAACAAAGGTAATGTTTATTGCTATATAGTGCCATACCAACACGTAAGCCCCTATTGGCGAGGGCTACAAACTGGGCTCACAACTAACCAATCCTAATGCCAAACAGTGTATCCAAGGCCTCACCCCAGCATCCCTTAGAATGTCCATAGAGATAGAGCTAAGGCCCCCCGGTAGAGTCAGAGACTACAAGGACCGAGACCACCTCCCTGATACTCTACGACATAATAGTTCTGCTAAAGTAATGGCGATACGACGATGCTAATGCACAAGACTTGAGTTAGAGATAAAGCTAAAGTGTTGAGACCCGCCAAAGGTTAACGTTTATTGACGTTCTCATCACACCTCCCCTGATACTCGCTCGCATCAAGCACATCAACCACACACATACAAGCACATTCCTATTCCTATCATCATCATCATCATCATGTTATAAACAATAAAGTAAATATGCATGAACAAATAATAGAAATATTGGATGGCATGCTGTATGCACATAGCAATCATATTCGCATAGAATCAAACATAGCATAGGACTCAAGAAATAGAAAACAGTTTATTATTAACCAACTTAGTTTGGAGTTAAGGTTCCTCACCTTAGCTTGCTATAAGATACTTTTCCAAGCTTTAAAATCACCTCTACATTGTTATTATAATGCTAGCAAACCTAACAAAGTCGATAGAATTTAATTAGAGTTAATTTCCAATTTAAAAACCATGCTGTTAACTAAGGGTCGATCAGAGGGTCGATGCTCAGAATGCATAGGGTCGATGGGTCTATCGACCCTGTCCTCTGTCTGAACTTTCCCGAATGCCGAGGGTCGATGGTCAGGGTGCATAGGGTCGATGGGTCTATCGACCCTGTGTGCGACCCTCTGTGCAATCAGGTCCAATTTCCAGTTTTTAATTCATTCTTCATGTTTGGGGTCCTATGGCTTGCTTCCAAATTCCATTAAACATTCATTCCATGGTCTGAAACCATGATTCATCCTCCTAGATGGCTTTCATGCATTATCCTAGGTTTTTCCATGACAACCTAACCATGGATGGATGGTTTGGGTTTCTCCGAAATCCTACACTCAACCATATCTAATCTAAGGTCTGTAGAAACTCATGGAATTAGTATCCATACCTGAAAAGATTACTTTTCTCTGGAAATTCTTCTCCTTTTTGCTAAGTCTTCTTCCTTGCCTCTTTTCTTCCTCTTTTCCTTCTTCTCTCTTTCTCTCAATTCAATTAGGGTTGTGAAATGAGTGAAAGTGGCTTAGGGACGTCCTTTAAATAGAGTAGGAATGTCCTATAATAGTCCCATTGATATTTGGAAAGAATCCCAATCGAAAATTAGGAAGTTTCCTAATTTCAGTTTCGGCAGTAAGTGAGGGTCGATTAGAGGGTTGATGATCCCGTCGACCCTGTGGTCTGACACTGTTCGACCCTCTATCCATTTTTCAGGGTCTGAGTTTCTAATTTGAGAGGGTCGACCCTGTTTAGCTGGGTATGCGACCCTTGCTCTATTTTAAGTGTTTTTGGGTCGATTTGATACCTGGGATCTCGCTCTCCTTCACGCCCTTGGTCCATTGACTCGACCATGATGGGTAAACCTGGTTCAAGGTGGTAAGACCGGGTTAGTTTGACATGGGTCTTACAGAAACTGTATGCCAAATTTACCAAGTGTGAGTTTTGGCTAAGTGAAGTCACCTTCCTAGGCCAAGTAGTATCCACTGAAGGAATCAAAGTGAATCCCCGCAAGATTGAGGCTATTGTAAGTAGGAAGCACCAATGAGCGTTGCAGAAATTAGAAGTTTCCTATGTCTAGCTGGTTATTATCGGCGATTTGTGGAAGACTAATCCCGAATTGCCGTACCTCTCACCAGTCTGACTAAGAAAGGTGAAAAGTTTATGTGGACGGATAAATGCGAGAAGAGCTTCCAAACCTTGAAGACCAGATTGATATCCACTCCGATTTTGACTATTCCTGTTCCAGGACAGCCATTTGTCTTGCACACTGATGCGTTAGGACTGGGATTAGGATGTGTGCTTATGCAAGGAGAACAAGTAATTGCTTATGCCTTAAGACAGTTAAAGACACATGAGAAAAATTATCCCACTCATGATTTGGAGTTAGCCGCAATAGTACATGCTGTCAAGATATGGAGACATTACCTATACGGAGAGAAGTTCCAGATTAAATCGGACCACAAAAGTCTTACTTATCTATTTAATTAAAAGGAGTTGAATATGAGACAAAGAAGATGGCTGGAACTATTGAAAGACTATGATTGTGATATCCAGTATCATCCGGGGAAAGCTAATGTAGTAGCGGATGCGTTAAGCAGAAAGGCAATGATAAAATCTCAAGGAGAGGTTAGCACAACTGCAGCAATGTGTACTATTGAAACGGTATTCAATCACGGCAATGAGCAGTATGTGATAGATACAACGGATGGATCAGCCAACCAAGGGTTCATTCATCGATTTTCCAATATGTTCGCTGCATTGAAGATTATACCGGATATAATTGATGAAGTGAAGACAGCTATCAAATCAGACCCTTACCTGAGAACGGTACAAGAAGACATTGAAAAAGGTAGAACTAACCCTGAGTTCATCTTGGACGAAGAGAAGGTATTAAAGTACAAAGGAAGAATATGTGTACCCGAAACAAAAAGTGTGGACATTAGACAGCGACTGATGAAAGAAACCCATACCAACATCTATTTGATACACCCGGGAAGTACAAAAATGTATCATGATCTAAAGAAATTATATTGGTGGAGAGGAATGAAAGCAGACGTAGCTAAGTTCGTGTCTCAATGCCTAAATTGTCAGAAAGTAAAGGCTGAACGACAAAGACCCGCAGGACTGTTACAGTCGTTACCGGAATCAGCATGGAAATGGGACTGCATCACTATGGACTTCGTCACAGGGTTACCATTGACTCCTCGAGTAGTTGACGCAGTTTGGGTGATTGTAGACCGCCTGACTAAAACAGCTCGCTTTATACCGATACGACCCCAGTATACACTAGAGAGGTTAGCAAAGCTGTATGTGGATAATATTGTTCGATTACACGGTGTACCAGAGAGCATTGTGTCCGATAGAGATCCACGATTTACTTCCAAGTTTTGGGAAGGATTGCAAAAGACTATGGGTACAACATTGAAGTTTAGTACTGCATTCCATCCATAGACAGATGGACAGTCAGAGCGTACAATTCAGATTCTAGAAGATATGCTACAAGCATGTGTAATTGATTTTAAAGGATCATGGGATGAAAAGTTACCACTGATCGAGTTCGCTTATAACAATAGCTATCAGGCTACTATACAGATGTCACCCTATGAAGCACTGTATGGCAGAAAGTGTCAAACTCCTTTATTTTGGAATGAAGTTGGGGAACGTAGTCTCGTTGGACCAGAATTTGTTGATGAGACTTGTAGAGTGGTCGACATTATCAAGGAAAGAGTGAGAACAGCTCAGAATCGTCAGAAGCAATATGCAGATACTCGACGCAGAGATCTTGAGTTCGTCGTGGGTGATAAATTATTCTTAAAAGTATCGCCTATGCGAGGATTGAAATGGTTCGGACAGAAAGGGAAACTAAGTCCAAGATATGTCGGGCCATATGAGATTCTAGCTAAGCGTGGGAAAGTGGCTTACCAATTAGCACCACCACCATCTATGTCAAGTGTGCATGACGTATTTCATATTTCCTTATTGAAGAAGTATGTCAAAGATCCAATGTACGTTCTGACAGTAGATCTGCCTGATTTGACTGATGATTTGACATTTGAGTAACACCAACTAAAATCACCAGTCGAAAGGTTCAATGACTACGCAATCGAGATATCTTTTATGTTAAGGTCACTTGGAGAAGTAGAGACATGAAAGAAATTACATGGGAAGAAGATAATGCTATGCGAAAGCAATACCCTCATTTATTCGACTCAGAAGGTATGAACAATTTCGGGGACGAAATTTTTATAAGTAGGGGGGAGTTGTAAGACCCGTATCAAACTAACCCGGTCTTACCACCTTGAACCAGGTCTACCCATCATGGTCGAACCAAATGGATCATCTGCGTGAAGGAGATCACGATCCCAGGTATTAAACTGACCCAAAAACACTTAAAATAAAGGGAGGGTCGCATACCCAGCAAGGGAGGGTCGGACCCCCCAATATAAAAGTCAGACCCCCAGTTTTACATGGGGGTCGGACATTTTAAGGACCAGGGGTCGACGGGATCTCCGACCCTCCTATTGACCCCCGGTAATCGGTAAAAACAGTTCGAACCAAAAATTAGGAAACCTTCCTAATTTCAATAGGATTCCTTTCTAATCTCAATGGGACTTATTTTAGGAGTTTCTACTCTATAAATAGGACGTCCCTAAGCCTCTTTCACTCCTTTTACAACCCTAATTGGATTGAGAGAAAGAGAAGAGAAGGAAGAGAAGGAGAAGAGAAGGAAAGTGGATAAGAAGACCAAGGAGAAGGGATTCAGAGGAAGAAGCATACTTCTCAGGTATGGATACTATCTCCATGCATTTCTTAAGACCTTAGAGTAGATAATGAAGAGGGTATTATCTAGGAGGAACCCAAATCATCCACCCATGGTTAGGTTTTCATAAAAAACCATGGGAGAAATCATGAAAGCCATATAGGTGAATAAACCACGGTTCTAGGCCATAGAACATGTATGGAATGGACTGTAGGAGCAAGCCATAGGACCCCAAACATGAAGAATGGACTGAAGGAAAAAAATTGACAAAACCCACAGGGGGTCGCATGGGGGTCGATGGCCAATCGACCCTACCAAACCCTGAGCATCGACCCCCAATGTTCGGGAAGTCCTGAATAGGGGTGGTCGCACCCAGGGTCGATCAAGACTCCGACCCTAGCGTCGACCCCTAGTTAGCAGCATGCTTTTTAAAGTCTGAATTAATTCTAATTAAATTCTATAAACTTGGTTAGGTTTTCTAGAGACATAATATCGATATATAATTGATTCTTAAAGCTTGAAAGAGGACTTACGATCAAGTAAAGGTGAAAAAACAAGATCTAAACTAATTGGTTAATAACAAACTGTTTCTATTTCTTAAATCCAATGCCATGCTTGATTCTATGTGAATATGCTTGTAATGTGCATTCAACATGTCATCCAATATTTCTATTTATTATTCATGCATATTTACTTTATTGTTTATAACATGATGATGATGATGATAGGAATAGGCATGTGAATGTATGTGTGTGGTTGGTGTACTTGATGTGATCGAGTATCAGGGGGGTGTCATAGGCCGGCCTCAGCACTCTAGCTCTATCTCTAACTCAAGTCTTGTGCATTAGCATCGTCGTATCGCCATTACTTTAGCAGAACTATTACGTCGTAGAGTATCAGGGGAGGTGGTCTCGGTCCTTGTAGTCTCTGACTCTACCGGGGGGCCTTAGCTCTATCTCTATGGGCGTTTTGAGGGATGCTAGGGTGAGGCCTTGGATACACTGTTTGGCATTAGGATTGGTTAGTTGCGAGCCCAGTTTGCAAGCCCTCGCCAGCAGGGGCTTACTTGTTGGTATGGCACTGTACAACAATAAATGTTAACCTTTGTTGTACAATGTTCATGGTAGGGTGGATGGGGACGACAATAAACGTTAACCTTTGGACGGACTTCCACACCTTGTGTATAGAGGAGGGGTCAATAAACGTTAACCTTTGACCACCGAACCTTTCTATTGCGCATTGCAAACCTTAAACCAGACCAAAGATATGAATTAAATGCATGCATATGTATTGTTGCATTGTTTTGTTTGCTCACTAAGCTATGATGTGTGCTCATCCTCACGACGTCGAATATTTTTAGTTGATGATACAGGTATTACCGTCGAAGATTATGTCAACGCTCCAGTGTATGGGCACATGGCGGCGATGGAAGTTGAAGACGAAGTGGATATGCATGACTCCTCTTCCGAGTGCAACTCATGCGTATTTGATTAGATTTTATTTTAATTATTTGGATTTAGTAAAGACATGTAATTGATATTTATTTATGTCTTAGTTGATACAGAATAATTTGCTACTTAAATATGATTATCACATCTAGATTTCTCAGTTTGTTTTACTATAAGACTTCCGCTATTGTGTATTTACTCTGATTATGAATGTGGATGTATGAGGTTTAGATAAAACGGATATAGCCAATTCGAGATCCTGGTTGAACCGTTGGTTTGCTAGCGGTTCATCACACCATTCTAAATAGTGCGGAATTGAGGTGTGACACGGGCTCTTGAGAAAGAAAGGTCCAACCCATCTGGGAAAGCTTTAAATGATCAATCGGGAGACACAAGAGTACTTTCAAGAAACATGCATTGGAGAAGCTGCCATTTGTTCTACCTGTGAAAAGATTCCAAGGAAAGCATCAAATAGTAACAGATCATATCAATAGGTTAACCAGTCTGTACAAATGAGTGGAGGACAGATGTGCCACCAAAAGGATAAAAATTTTTTAAAGTTCTTACAAAGTACATCATTTACAAGCAAAAGATACATGATGACTGACCAATCCCAAAATCAAAGAATGAGGTCATTGGAATACCCAAAAAAAAAAAAAAAAAAATTCAAGCCTATGTTTCATCTACATCAATAATGGGAAGGCAATCACATCAAACCACTTCTAGTACTTACTATAATTCTAAAATCAATGGAAAATAAAGTCTGACAGACTAGAATCTAAAAATTCCAGTTTAAAAACAAAAACTGCAAAATTCTGCCAAAACTAAGAATTAATAGAAACTAAAATTAAAAACAACAATTAATCAACACAAAATTGATCTTAAATACTCTAATTCCAATGCAAAACAGTTATAAAAACATCTTAAAAACCAATTGAACATTCAGAAATCACAAAGGAACATAATCAGATTAAGATTTACCAACAAATCCACGAGACAGCCTTATTAAACTATAAACACTAAGAGCAATAGAAAATAAACCAAAAACAGAATACAATCCAAATTAATAAAGGGAATCGTTTGTTTTGATATTAAAAACACCACTCCCCGACAATGGCACCAATTTGCTTGTTGTCGAATCCACAAGTGTACGGGTCATACAAATAATATAGTGACAAGTCGAGTATCGTTTCCATAGGTAGAATGTTCAAGTACCAAACCTAATTATTTCAATTTTCATCTAACCCCCAAAAACTATGTCAAATTCGATCTAACCCCCACAAATTTCAAAAGTCTCATCTACCACCCAAAACGTTTACAAATGTCTCATCTACCACCCAAATTTTTTCGAGTGTTAATCAAAGAGACCCTACCCGTTAGTAGATTTTCGTTAGTTGCAAATATTAGGACAATATTGCCCTTATTCCAAAAATAAAAGACCATAATGCCCCCCAAAGTAAAAATCCCTTTACTTACCAATTCGTATAATCCTTCTTCATCTTCGATAGTAAAAGTAAAAAAAGAAAATCTCACTTTTAATACCTTTCTTCCTTGACGAAGTTTTTTTTTCCTTCTTTTTTTGGTTATCGAGGTTTGTTTCGTTATTGGCTCTTTTGATCTGCTCATGGACTCTCGAGATTTATCGTCTTCAACCACTGCTAGTTTTTTACCCAGAATTCTCCTCCCAGACAAACTCAATCAATAAATACTATTCTGTTGTAGTTGCAGGAGAAGAAGAAAATAAAACTAAATGGAACAAGTAAGAATCAAATGAAAACCAAATTTCCCTTACTCTCCTCTTTTTATAGTGAGCAATCAATACTCAGTTAACAATTTTAACATACTAGTTTCTTCTTCCAATTCAAAATCAAATTTCAACGAAGAAGATGAGGCGTGGAGGGAGGGAAAAATAAATTAAAACCCCAAAAATCCCAATCATAAATAAAAATTAAAAAAAATCAAAAGACAAAATCCAACTAACAACAAAACAAAACACCAGCATTGCCATCCTCGTTAATTCGTGGAGTTATGAGTTAAAACTCATCGAAGCGGCAGCTGCAATATCCAAATTTTGATCAATTTATTCAACCGGAAGAAAGGGGCTTTCTTCGATCAATTCCATTTCTCATTTGATAAAACCAGAAGAAGAATTCTCATTAGATAAATTCCACCAACAATTTGTGAAAACAATCTTCGAAACAATCAGACACCGTCTCTCCAGGCACTACTTGCAAATTCCCTTCTTCTTCATCCCTAGCAGCAACTGTAACAAGGGGCATAACCCTATCTACCGAAGATCTTGACAGAAAAAACGCAAGCTCATCCCATTCTCTTTCATCCAAATGAACCCAAGGAACCGTCGATGTGCCTTCCGCGACGATTGATTCCTTCAACTAGTTGCCGGAACCGCAAAAGGGTTCCTATGCCATAAATCTACAATACAAATGAAAATTTCATTCTGGTTCTCATCCCATTCTCTTTCATCCAAACGAACCCAAGGAACCGTCGATGTGCCTTCCGCGATGACTGATTCCTTCAACTAGTCGCCGGAATCGTAACAAGGTTCCTTTTCCACGAATCTACAATACAAATGAAAATTTCATTCTGGTTCTCTGGTTCTCTCTCTCCGAAATCGCAACGGGTACCTATGACATGAATCCATAAACAATGCTCTGGTTCTCTCTCTCTCTCCCTCCGAGAGAAGATCTGTAGAAAGATTTCACTGCCAGTTCCATTACATTATGAAATTTAGGGCTTTTATATTTAGATTGAAAGAGATGAGATAGAAAAACAAAAAGGGTTAAAAACTAATTTGGATTGTGATAATTATAAGGTCAAATTAGTAATTGTATCTCATTTTAATGTTTTTCAATTTCAAAGAGAAATGGTAGAAATGTCTACTCAAATGTTCAGTCAAGTCTGTCAGTTAAATGTGGCCGGTTAGAGTTTATGGAAACCATTGGGTAGTAGATAGAATTTGACATCTTTTTTAGGGGTTAGATGAAAATTTTTCTTTATATTATTTAGACAATTGAATTACCAAGATTAATAATTAGCAAGCAGATTATGAAACTAAGATTAATGGCAAAAGTTCTAGGACTCGGACTTCCTTAATTGAATTATGCTTAACCAAAGCAGACTTATCGAAGTTTCTGTTTATGCAATGATCAATTCCCTAAGATATTCTATTATCTCTTTCAAGAACAATAAATTATGCCTATATTAGTCCTACATCTACTTTTGTGTTTGCAAGATTTAATACATACTCATTAAGTTCAATGGAATTATTACAAAGATCGCAAAAGCAAACTCTTATTTCTAAGAAAAAACACTCTATCAAGGACTAATATTTTATGAACTAATATCTATCTTCCACTTTCGCTCAATCAATTGATACCTTTACACATGTAATTAGTGATAAATTAATCACACGCAATTTTTAAAAAAATACCAGATTGCATAAAACATGCTCACTTAATAAGTCAAAGGTTTAATCAATACAATTCCAATGAATCCATCATAATCCTAAAAAAAGAAATCTAGCAAATCATCATTGATAATTCTGAAACATAAACAAAACAAAAAATCATAGAGAAAAGGGAAGAACTCATTTTGGGAATAAACGAAGCTTGAATCTAGGATTTCTCTCTAGTCTTCTAGTTCTTGCCCTCACGAACTCAGTTATTTCCAATGTGCCTTACAGCCCCTTGACCCTTGAACGAATAGCCCCTGCTCTACATTTTTCTCTCCTTTTTTATAAGCTTCCAGCCCCTAAGTAGACCTAATTTTATGACCTTAAAATCAGCCTTTTACGAATCTGCTAATTTTCTAGTAATTTTCGTCAATCATCTTCCAGACTATATTTGAATTCCAAAACGACTTGATAAGAGGAAAGTGTCTTCAGCAAAGTTTTAGAGCTTTGTCTCAGGTTTCTAATGCACTAGGCCTTGCAATTTTTTGATGTCTAAAACTTCTGAAGCTGTCTAAAAACCCAAACTGGTTCCAGAATGCTGACAGAATTTCTGTTCCAACTTCAAGGCCTGCTACCGAGTCCAAAACGACTTCTTTAAGTTCTGGACTCTTCATAAGAGTTGTAGGCCTTAAAATCAGCTTTTTAGAAAGATAAAGAACACCCAAAACGGAGGTCCATAGCCCCAGATATGGGCCAAATACCGAGCAGACGTCAAATATGGCGAGAATAGATGTCCTAACCCAATTAGGAATTGAACGCCAAGCTTTGACCTGACTTTGACATCTCTAATTCAGTTCATATCCAATCCTAAAACCTGCCAAATAACAAAAAATACCCAAGAATCAAATAAATTAATAAAATACCCAAAACATTAATTAAATTAAACTAAATGTCCTAGAAAACTTGCAAAACTAAGCTAAATATGATCAAGAATGTGCTAAATAATTTCATGTATCACTCCATGGGGTTTTTTGATAAAAAAAGACCCTGCACAGTTGATTGCCTCAGTTTCAATTTCGGAGAAGAGATGAGACCGTTTAATCACTCCTTATACATGAATTATGGACTGAAGATCACTAGATGAAAATTGAGAGGTGAGAGATGGTAGTGGAGGGTCTGAACCAAAGTTAGTTAATACTGGAACAGGAAAAAAACTTTGAATGGTACAAAACATTTAAAACAACTTAAAAATTAAACGGAACAGTAAAAAATATGGTCTCGTTTTTTAAAACGATAAAAAAACAAAAACAAACGATACATGTTTTAAACGATAAAATTCAAACAATATGGGACAAAAAAAAGACAACATATACCGATATACTAGACAATTATTACTTAAATAGTTGCATCAAAGTTAAATAATTATTAAAAAACACATATAATATTAAGAATTTAGATAATATAATATAAGACAAGATATTAAACCGATTGATATGATTTTGTTCACCATTCATAACGGACACTCAGATTATAATAATGAAAGATATAAAAATATTAAGAACTTAAAAACAAAATAAATATTAAAATATTAAATTTAAAAAAGACAATAAAGATTAATGTAATATTGATACTATATCATCTTCATTAAGTCAGGCAATCATGATTCTCATGGAGTATAGAGTCTAGACTCTATAGACTTTAATGACAAAAAAATTTTCTTTTAACATTAGCTTTCATTTCTTTAAAAGAAAAAAGTAGGCATTTATTTCTCTGAATCCCAAAATAAATTTCACACATTTGATAACTTGTGTTAGACTCTTCATTGGTCTCCTCGAGACTTGGTGGGAGGGAGTCCAAGGGTCTTTAATGTTTTTGAAAAACAAAATCAATGAATTAATGAGGATTGAGGAGTCGTTTTATCCCAAAAAAAAAAGAAAAAAGAAGAAGAAGAAAAATCGATGGTAGATTTGTAATTTATTGTTTGCCTTTTTTTTGAATTAAAAATATGATACGTCGTTTAATAAGCGTATATAGAGTGACCTTTGCCATATGATCTTTTTTCTCGAATCATTCAAACCAATACATAATATACGTATTATATAATAAAAATATGATGCAATAAAAATACATCATATAATACGTGTTTTCACTAACTATGATATGAACCAACAAAGAGGGGGTAACCGGACTGGTGCTGAGAGAAGGAACTTGCATAGGGGAAGAAAGTGGAGAAGAAGCAGAGGCCAGGCTAGATGGAAAAAGAGTAGTTAAAGAAGTCAACGAAGAGGGTGGAACAGCAGGATAACATGGAGAATGCAAAGAAATATTTGAGAAGCGAGGCAACAACTGAAGAACTGCAGTGGTAAAAGCCAGGTTCTGTAATACATGCGGTGGGATAGCATAATGGTCAAGAAAGGAGAAGGGGGGGGGCAACACATTGGATGGAGATGGTGATGGGGGGGGGCAACACATTGGATAGAGATGGTGATGGGGGGGCAACACATTGGATAGAGATGGTGACGTACCCGAGGGAGAGCCTGGCCTTTTGGACCCTCTACTTTTAGGCATAGGTATGGGCTCATGTGGATCAGTGGGAGACAATGGAGGGGGATTGAGAAGATGGCTGGTATCTGAACAAACAACAATAGGCAGTGAGACACGTGGCAATTTATCGGCCCCACTAGTATTGCATGAACTTAGGTGAACATCACTCATCGGAATAGAGGCAGAACCCATAGGCTCCGTTGGAAAAAGATCGAGAAATTTCACAATTTCCAACAGTCGAGAGGTTGGAACCACTGCCTGAATATCAGAATCAAAATCCCTAGGGGGAAGCAACAGACATTGCGATAAAGGATCACGGCCGTGGATAACCCGATGAGCTTAATCAGCTTTAAAACATTTCGAACACCGATTGAGTTCATGACCGAGAGAACCACAAAAAAAGCAGTGAAGTGGTAACCGCTCATACTTAATGGAGACCCTCCGTTCCTGGCCAAATTGACTTTGGATGGTGAGTGAAGAGCGAAGAGGAGATGAGACCTCTAGGGTTACCCAAGGTATTGAAACTTCTGCTGGGATAAGCCCTCAATAAGCATCAATTGAGACGAAGGACCAATTTTGGCAACTAGACGAGGAGCCACAGTATGCTGTAGAGATTCCAACGGGAGGTCATGTAACTGAACCCATATTTGGAACGAGGAGAAACGCCATTGCCGATTTGGTTACCAACGCTCCAAAAGTAACAAGTTACCCACCACAGTCCACGGTTAATCCTTCAGCACATTGTACATATCAAGTGCATGGTGAAAATGAAACAAGAAGAGATCTTTCTCGAAGGGAAGAACCTTAACCCCATAAGAAGCATTCCAAGCGGCAGGGAGAGCCTTAAACATAGCCTGTCAACAATACGGTCTACTACCCAAAACTTTACCGACCAGAGTGAGCGATGAATGTTCCTTATCAAAATCCCCAAAATCGAACTGTGGATGAGGAATCTATAACATGCCTTGTGGAATGGGACACGTGGCATATATCCAAATTACTAAGTATACGAACAAGAGAAAGTCTTCTTTGATAGCGTTCGAGGGATGAAGTTATGTTCGATCCCCTTGATGGGTAAACGGGCTGTGATTAGACAGACTGATGGAGGTAGCTGGCCATTAAATGATCTACCATTACTGCTCATAAATACCGACAACTACCATAAATGTCGGATAGACGGATTTGACTTGCTAGATTACCATATCATGGACAGAATCAACAAAAAGTAAGATCTATGCTAGATAAAAGAGAAGGGACAACTACTGTTGTTGGAAGAAGTGGAGGACGTGGACAAAAAGGGGGTCAAAAAAGGTCGACTGGGGCCATAAATGACTGACAAGACATCCAAGCGCTGCCTTAGGGGATCGTAATCACCTAGACCTATTGCTTTCTAGCTGATAGACGATGGAGGTGGTGGTAGGTGGGGAGAAGCTTGTCCAGGAAGCTTCCCCTTGAGCTTATAAATAGTGAAAGATTATCGATTGCAAAAGATCCAGAATTTCCTACTGAAAGAGAGTATCCACATTCAGATATCACTCTAATTACATCCCTCTGAGATAATCTTTATCTTTCTTCAACCCCTTGTCTAAGGTCCTACTTCACCAGAGAGGAATAGGTTATTGAGCTCCCGTATCTCAGGGAACCCCATTCCTAAGGAGTTCTAGTGTTTTACTAAGAGCTCCATTCTACTTGTCTTTGGAATCTTCTAACTTTGGCATCGAAGTGGCCCCGAGGTATATCCCGCCCACCCTACTGTCGTGTTTGTTTGTGTTTCAGCTACGTGGCTTGATCTGGAGGACTGAACCAAATCCATCGATAACAGATTGGGGCCCACCGTAGGGCCTTGACAAACTTTGCCTTCAAAACTTTCCCTCAGTTTTCTGGTGATTACCTAAAGAACCCATACCCGAAGCATCACCACCTTGTCTTCCTTTACATCTTACACCTTCTTAAATTAACCCATACACTCTACCCATGGCCCCAACTAGGAGAGCAGAAAGCTCTTATAACCTTCGGGAAACTCAGGCGTGCCGTGCAGAGGCAAATGTATGCCAGGAGCATGTTGACATTCCCGTAAGCCCAAACCCACCTGACACCCATCCAGAAGTTCAATCTGCAGAAGGACTAGGCAGTCCTAATCTTGATCCCTCTCAGTATGTTACTAGAGTACAGTTCAACCGACTTGCTAAGTAGTTGGCCACCCTGACGGATCTATTATAGCAACGACCCGTAGGTGCCCTAGCAACCTCTATACCACTTGTTGATGTCCCAGAAGTCCCTCAGAGATCTCGGCATTCTAGGTGTTCTGCTCCTCGAGAAGCATCTCCCAGTCGAGTGCGGGCTAACCCATCAATAGATTCGTATCGCAACAAGGATCGAAACGAATACTATGGGGAGCCTCATTTTTAGTATGTTCTAGAGTACGATCCCACTGGAATAGTCGAGAGCAGCCATGAGTCCCCGATAGCTTCAAGAATATCATCTATCTCGGACCGATTGGGGTCGAGGTATGGAAATAGAAGGGCCCGAGGCAGATGTACATAGAATAAGACGTGGCTTGGGAGGCTCAGAGGTGGGTCAACAAGGCCAAACATGCCAGAGAAGATGCCCAAGCCAGGGTCGATGTGGCAAGAGAAGCCCGAGATGACACCCAAGTTAGGGTCGAAGATGGTAGGCAAGCCCAAGAAGAAGCCCAAGCAAGAGTCGATGCAGCCAGAGAAGAAAGGGCAATAGTGATCCCTTCCGTTACAACAGCCCCACTAGTCATCCCGGTATAGCCACTCCCTCAGCAGGAAGCACCCCAACTATTGATGAAAATACTACCAGGCTGGAGCACTTGGTGAAGGATCTAATGGATAGAGTTCAACATGTGGAGAGGGGGGTCGATTCTGAGGCCCTCCAAGATTATGTCATGAAAATAGCCCTGACAGACGAAGTCATGAATCATCCTCTTCTTCTTACTTTTGCCCTTCCAAATGTAGGGTGGTACGATGGGAAGACGGATCCCGAGAAGCACTTTGAGAACTTTAAAGTTGCGATGGTCATTACGGCCATCATGACACCTTTTGCTGAAGGGCATTCCCCTCCACACTGAAATGCCTACCGGTCTAAAAAAGATAAAGCCTACAGGTCTCAAAAAGAAAAGGCCTATGGGTCTTGAAAAGAAATGGCCTACGGGCTCAAAAAAGACAAGGCCTACGAGTCTCGAAAAGAAAAGGCCTACAGGTCTATAAAAGAAATGGCCTATAGGCTTGAAAAGACAAGGCCTACGAGTCTCAAAAAGAAAAGGCCTACAGGTCTAGAAAAGAAATGGCCTACGGGCTTGAAAAGATAAGGCCTATGGGTCTAGAAAAGAAAAGGCCTATGGGTCTCGAAAAGAAATGGCCTACGGGCTCGAAAAGACAAGTGCTACAGGTCTAGAAAAGAAAAGGCCTACGTGTAAGACCCACACTCCACTAACCCGATTTAACAGTGTCGTGCTAAGTCTTCCCATCATTTCTAGACCAAGTAGACCAACCATGTGAAGTAGGATCACAAACCAGGTATGAAAATCGACCCAACACACTAAAAAGTATACATATGGTCGAATACCTAGGTAAGTATGGTCGACTGTCAGCACCCCGATTTTGTCATTGCGGGGATCTCCGCTCTCATTGGGGCACCATACGCAATGAGAGGGGTGCATCAATGAAAAAAAAAATGATGAATGAAACAAAAAATAATAATAAAAATAAAAAAAGAAAAGAAAGAAAAAAAAAGGAAAAAAAAGAAGAAAAAAGGTTATATATATATATATATATATATATATATATATATATATATATATATATATATATATATATATATATATATATATATTTCGTAAAAAGAAGAAGAGAGTAGGGGTAATTTGAGCATCACTAGGTTAATAAAATAAATAAATAAATAAAAAGAAGAGAAAAAAAATCCCTAAATCCCTAAATCAAAGGATCGAAGAGGAGAGTCAGAAAGAAAAAAAAAACACAGAATTAAGAGAGAGGAGGTGAGGGAAAGAGTTGCAGGGAAAGAGGGGAGGTCGACACCTCAACTCTTCTCCCTGAAATCCCTCCCCTAAAAAAACCACCAACTCCCTCTCCAGCCTACCTACCTACCCGATGATCCTCTCTCCCATCGACACCTCACGGCCCTGCCATGCTTCCCAGAGGAAGAAAGAAGAAGGGCCGAAGAAGCTAAGAAAGGAGGGGGAAATAAAAGGGAGAATCGAGATCGAGGAGAGGGAAAAAAATCAGAGGGGGAAAATCAGAGAGAAGAGGGAGTGAGAAAGAGAGGGCTGAGCAGAGGTGAGGATGAGAAAGACCGAAACTTGGTCTCGATCTACTGCTATGGGATACTAGAAGGAAGGGCAGAGGGGAAACCAGGGATGCTGTCTGTGGCTACGCAAGGAAGAGAGAGATTGTAGAGGGGCCGACGATGGGAGTTCCACTCGGGAACTCTGATATCGATTTGGTCCTCAGAGCTGCTGGAGGTGAAGCTGAGGATATTGGGTCTCTCAGATCAAGGGGGTTCCAAGAGAGGGAAGAGGCGCCACCATCACTGTCGAATGAGGAAGGGATTTTGCACCCATTACTGCTATCGACTTTAGGCGACAAGTACTACTTTCTTCCTCATAAATTTTTTTTTCATTCTCTTCTCAACAGGCTTGAAGTTAAAGCCAATTTCATTCCTATTGTGTTTGTGTTTTGTCCTTTTTAGCATCCGGCCAGATTTGTTTTCCTGATTCACTCCTTTATTTATCATTTTTATTTCCTATTTGGTTTCATCTTTTTTATCTTTTGTGAATACTGGCTTCGGGTAGGATATACACTATGCCTCTTCTAGTTTTGCTACTTAGATAGGTTCATATAACGGGTGAGAGTCTCTTGTAGTTTTGTTTAGTGTTTTTTTTATTTTTTTATTTTTTTATTTGTTCTTTCTTTTCCCCACTCCTATTGTTAAGCTTTCACTCTGATTTGTCTTTTCTTTCATGATCATATGGTGTTTCTTTTACTATCTTTTCTATGGTGTATGTTTGGGTGAATCCGAAGAGGGGTGGGTGCTGTAGTGTGATTTGGGTTTCCTATTCAGGCCATTTTAGTTTGTTGGAATCGGGTTTGGGGCTTGGTTTAGGGTCTGGCCAGTCTGGTCTGAGCCAGGTTTGGTTCGGCCTAACCTGCTTCAGGTTTGGGGTTGGGTTTAGTCCATGTGAGGTTGGTGTTGTGAACTGGTCTATTGGGTCTGACCTGGGTTAACTTGTGTGCTATTAGGTATGGTTGAGTTTCTGATTATTTATGTTTAATTGGATCTAGGCTTGAGGTTGGTTGGGGTCAGTTTGGGAATAGGTCTGTAAGATTGGTCTGTTCTGCATAGGTTGGTCTGGTTAAAGTGTTGTTCAGGTCCATTGACTCTAGCCCACTTAGGTTGGGCTTTTGCTTGGGTTTAGCTTAAATCTCTATTCGGTTGGGTTTTGTTTAGATGGTTAAATCTGATTCAGGTCAGGCCAGGGTTTATGTTTATTAAGGTTAGGCTTGGGTCTGAGTTTGTATGGCTTAGGGTGGGCTTATAAGTTTATGTGGTTGAGGTTAAGTCAGGGTTCAGTTTGTAGTAAAGTTTCTGTGGTTTATTTCTTCCTTTCTTTCCTCCCATTTACAATAGAATAGGCTTAATTAGTTTAGCACTAATGGGCTTTCTCTTTTGTCATGGTTATGATGGAGAACAACATGATAAGTAGATGAAATTTTCCTTGTTTAAGTGTAATCTCTGTCATTGCCTTTCTGTTGCAATCTCAATACACGCTTGCGGTCCCCATAGAGATGATCTTTGTGTGTTTGGTTTGGTGCTGATTTTAGCTTATTGTTTGCATGCTTCTCATGTCATATTTAAATGAATTTCCAAGATTAGAATTTGCTTTCATGTTTAGATTTAATTTGTTGTGTAGTGCCCATGATCAATGTACATATTGTTTTAACTCCATGCATACCCCCACCCTCAAGTGATGTATCTCCACTTGAATATCTAATTCATAATAGATGTATGTTAGGGCACTTCCTTCCTACGATGTGATTGACTAGGAGACTCCGAAGAGTCTGACCCCTTGTGGGCTCATTTAGGATTGGATCCAAGAATGTGGGAAATCATTGTATCATGAATGTATTAATGAAAAATTACGATTATGTAGATGTATGCATAGGATGGGTGGCCCGACGGATGGTCCACTTGGGTATCCCGAATGTGGGATATGAGTGAGATATTAGTAAATCCCGTGTATGGCAAGCTGAGGCATTGGTCTTTCCTAAGTGTTGCCACGCGTGTCCATGGCTCGTCAATCCATGGGAACTACGTTTGACCTGATTTCGGAGAGACAAAGGTCTCGAGGGATACATAGGTTGCGGGGGAGTTTGGTCACTCCACGCTCGGTCAAATTGAAGTAATTTTCATATTGCATGAGATTACCTCAGCGAAGGGATTTTCCTGTGGAAAGGAATACCTCTACACCGAGATGTGTTCCACCATTGTGGGAGCATCTCATCCTTCGGATGTGTTCCAATATTTTGAGAGCATCATTTTCACACACATATTTAATTTGAGGTAAGTTCCATGTATTATGGGATTACCTCAGTGAAAGAATTTTTTTATGATAGGGAATACCTCTACACTGAGATGGGTCCCACTGTTGTGGGGACATCTCTCACCATTGGATGTGTTCCATGATTATGGGAGCATCCATCACTTGGGATGTGTTCCAATATTTTGGGAGCATCCCTCTTCTTGCATACACCTGATACATATACACCCATCTGAACTACGTTTGGCCTGATTCCCATCCCACAGGGATACGTAGGCGGTCTGGGATTTTCCCAGACCTCGGTCATATGTTGTATATCATTTTTTTCTTCCTTTCTTTAGATGCATGATTAGGCCATTCATTAAATTATTTAATTCATTTTGTTATTATTTTCTTATTTAATTTGTTTAATTTCAGCTTATGCCATGCATAGTTAGTAAAGAATTAGAGATCAATTTAGGATTTCCCCTTCCACCTTGTATTGTATTTAGATAGCCCTAAGTATTCATAAATTGTAGGAAAGGATAGGATTTAGGGAGACCAGTTTAACTGGGCGAGTTGGGTGCCTAACACCTTCCCAACTCGTAATTTGGCACTTACCCATCTTTGGTGAAACAAGTTAGTCATTCCATTTGTGTGTCATTAGCGTTCCCCACTGAGGGACATTATTTATAGGTACTAGACCTTATCTAGGTGGATACTCTAGTCTTCTTACCCTCCACTGGCATAAGTGGATGGGATCCGAAGGTGAAAACTTTCCAGATCACAGTTTGAGTGTAATGAGGGTAGATAAGTTTCACAACATGTAAACTCAAATATAAAAGCGAGGATAATTAAATTTCATATGATTTCCCTGGTCCTCACAGTGGCGACTCCACTGGGACTCATGCCAGACTCCAGATTGTAAATCCTTATCCCTTTCTCTTTATGCATAAACTTACATTTTGGGGCTTTAGGTTGTAGTTAGGTGTAGAAGTAGCAAACAATGGTCTTCACCCTTGATTGTTTAGGTGTATTGTATACAATTTACTGACTAGTTTTATGGTATATTGATACCATGGTTCTCGAGATATTGGTTACTACTGTTACAAACATCGTGGTTAGCTGAAACGGGCTCCAGTGCATATTGGATGACCCGCCAGGTGAAGCCACAACCTTGGCTTGTACTCGCAGCTATGTGGGTATATAAAGGGATGTAGGTGTCTTTGACTCATCGTGCATACGGTGATAGGCATTCTTATCCTTGTCAAGGTAGCCTTGTCATGTCCCATTATCACATTACTAACGCTTGTATGCTTGATTCATCCCTGAACACCTAAGTGTTGCCTTTGTCCGGTTTCACCTCGCTCGATGTGAGTGGTCACTGGTGAAGCAATCACCCATTTGTTCAAGATTGAATCAAAATTCTTTGATATCCTGTGTGTGTCCTTTCGACGATAAATCCCTCCCAAATCCAATGATTTCGATGTGTTCATTTGGCTGGAGTTTTGGCCGGAAGTATAGTCTGTTTCACAGATACCCTCTTGCTGAAAACCAACCAAAGAATTACTCTGAATCACTGGAATTGGCAAGGATTAACCTAATGGAGTTCTTACACAGGAACTAACTTTGTCTGGTTGAGTCAGCTTTGATGCATACTTGTTCATTATTCTTGGTTCTCCTATCTATTAGAGTCTGACCTTTGTTCCCCTGTCCCATATTTCCAATCACCTTCAGGACAGTTAAAACATAACATCCAGTTGGGTAAGGGATCCCACCTCTAGGAGACTACATAGAGTCCCCAGTCTTCAATCAACCCAGGGATATCCTAGAGAGCTGGCTAGTCTGACAGGGGAAATGGAAGATCATGAGATAGAAGATCGTCATGGGCTCCTAGAGGATCCAATCACTATTTTGACCACCAAACTTATCAGTTTGGAGCGAACAGTTCATGCCATGGTAGGATTGGTCAAGCAAAACATGAATATTGGGCCCCAATTAGCCTCCAACGCAGCAGCCTCACCTGAGGGAGGCAACGGTCCCACCACTCCCAAGAATGCATCTCCTCCGCCCCAGATAGTGATTCAGGAGCCTTCCTCCAATAAGCTATTAGAGGTGGATAAACTGTTGGCCGGTTCAGCCATCATGAGTCGGTTGCACAATGTAGAGCATTTTCTTAGAGGAATGAAAGGAATGGAATATCAGATTATAGACGCCGAAGGAGTGAATTACTTCCTAGAGGCCAAGCTGTCAGATAAGTTCAAATGGCCTCTAGAGAAATTTGATGGATCGTGTAAGACCCGCACGCTATGAACCCGGTCTAACCTTACATTTCGTGTCGTGAACCGTCTACATATCATGGTCGAGCCAAGTGGACCAAGTGTGTGAAGAAACCCAAGACCCAATATGAAAATTTATCCAAAAATAATCAAAATGAGGGTAGGGTCGCATGTCTTAATAGATAGGTCCGACCCCCTCATCGACCCTCACTATCGACCCTCAACCACGGGTAGCAGGGGGGTCAACCCTCTCATCGACCCTTTTATCGACCCTCAGTAATCGGGAAAAAACAGCACGAACCGAAAATTAGGAAACCTTCCTAATTTCAATTGGAACATTTCCTAAACTCAATGGGACTTATTTTGGGAGGTTATACTCTATAAATAAGACGTCCCTAAGCCTCCTTCACTCCTTTTACAACCCTAATTGGATTGAGAGAAAGAGAAGAGTAGGAAGAGAAGGAGAAGAGAAGGAAAGTGGAGAAGAAGACCAAGGAGAAGGGATTCAGAGGAAGAAGCATACTTCTCAGGTATGGATACTATCTCCATGAATTTCTTAAGACCTTAGAATAGATAATGAAGAGGGGATTATCTAGAAGGAACCCAAATCATCCATCCATGGTTAGGTTTCAATGGAAACCATGGAGGAGATCATTGAAACCATGTAGGTGAATAAAGATAGTTCTAAACCATAGAACATGTGTGGAATGGATTGTAGAAGCAAACCATAGGACCCCAAACATGAATGAATGGACGAAATTTGATATTTTCTACTCAAACCATGGGGGGTCGCACCTAGGGTCGATGGAACCTCCGACCCTAGCATCGACCCCCAGCATTCGGGAAGTTCAGGAAAGGAGGGGTAGCACTTAGGGTCGATGGAACATCCGACCCTAGGCATCGACCCTACCTGGGGGTCGCAGAAAACTCCTACCCGTCCTGCTACCCCCAGTTAACAACAAATTGTAAAAGTTAGAATAAATTATAATTAAATTCTATCAACTTTGTTAGGTCTTCTAATGATAAAATATTGATATAAAGGTGATTCTTAAGGCTTGAAAGAGGATCTATTAACAAGCTAAGGTGAGGGAACAAGACCTAAACTAATTGGTTAATAACAAACTGTTTTTATTTCTCGAGTCCAATACCATGATTGTGATATGCGTGTATGCTTGTAATGTGCATTCAACATGTCATCCAATATTTCTATTATTACTATTCATGTATATTTAAATTTATTGATTATAACATGATGATGTTGATGATGGTAGGAATAGGCATGTGAATGTTAGTGTTTGGCTGGTGTACATGGTGCGGGTAGGGATGGTATCAACCGGTACTTCGATGTTGTTCTCATCGGGGTATATTGTGCCATGGTCTATTCAAGTCAGGTCCACTAAGCAAGTGTTAGTGTGCTTGATACGAGTGGAGCATCAGGGGGAGGACGTGACATTGTGGTTCAGCCTGGTCACCAGATTCTAGCTCTATCTCTACTCAAGTCTTGTCCACTAACATCGTCGTATCGCCATTACCTTAGCGGAACTAATATGTCGTAGGGCATCAGGGGGGACGTGGCATTGTGGTTCAGCCTGGTCACCAGACCCCAGCTCTATCTCTATGGATGTATTGAGGGATGCTGAGGTGAGGCCTTGGATACATTGTTTGACATTAGGGTTGGTTAGTTGCGGGCTCAGTTTGCAAGCCCTCACCAACAGAGGCTTACGTGTTGGTATGGGCAACCGGTACAGCCATGCCATTTTCATGGGATGTATATTGTCCATGGTGGGTGCATGTGGGGCGACAGTGCCATTTTCATTGGGCGTTTCCACACACTCGTGTATAGAGGTGCGGCGGCCACCTATCCTTTCTATAGCACATTGTAAACTTAAAACCAGACCAAAGATATGAATTGACTGCATGCATATGTATTGTTGCATTGTTTTATTTTCTCACTGAGCTCAAGTTGGAGAGCTGACCCTCGCGTGTGAAATTCTTTTTAGTTTCTGATGTTGCAGGTACTATGATTGAAGATTATGTCGACACACCAACATATGAACATGTGGCGGCCATGATGAGCAAGCTGTGGAGGATGAACAATGTTCGTTAAGCGAGCATTTCAACAGTGGATACGTTTAGTGTTTAGTTTTCATATTTGAATATTGTAATATGTATTAAATTATGTTTTGATTACATGGAAATAAATGGAATATTAACTATTTATCATGATTAGACCTCAGTTCATTATCTGTAAGACTTTCGCTATTTACTTTATTATCTCTGATTAATGTGGAATATGTTTTGGTTTATCATATATGGGATAGCCTATTTGAGATCTTGGTTGAACCGTTGGATTATTGACGGTTCATCACACCATTCTGGTTGGTGCAGAATTGGGGTGTGACAACTTGGTATCAGAGCTCTCTTAGGCCTTTCCCATGAAATCCGAATACTTCTACTAGAGTCCATGAACTGAGTTAGGATAAATTGAAAGCTTTAATACAAACAAACCATAAGCACCTGTGTTGGTTGAGACAAAAATTAAATAAGACGATAATGTACATATAAAAGGTGAAACCATATATATACACTTAAACAGAAAGAGAAGACCAAAAAATTATCCTAATAAATAAATAATATAGGGTATTATCTATAAGTTGGGTAGTTATCCAAGTATACAAGGATATAGTACAATAGCAAGAAGGGAGCATCTATATAGCAGAAAATTGGAATACTGAGTTGGTACTCACAAGATGTGAAACTCGATGTATGACAAAAGAAGGAGAAAATGGCTAGTAATGCCTAATTCCCTGCAAAGGTAAAAGAAAAGATCTCGGACTGAATCCAAAAGGATAAGAGAATAATGGTCATACATTAAGAATAAAAGTAACTATACTCCTGGGTGACATAGAGACTCAGGGTGAGATCCACCACAAGCTGATCCATTATTCGCTGAGCATTAAGAAGAGGTTGCAACTTGACCCCACCACTATCAGGGTCGAGAATGGGTAATGAAAACTCATCTGAGCAGATGCTAGATAATGATAATCAGATTAGAGCGAATCAAAGGAGGTGAACAACCAGACCACTCCAGCCAACCACCTAGACTATTAAGTACCTTGGTTATGGTTGTCATAAACTTGACCCAATAAAATACAAGAGCAACCACAAATGAGACTGACTATGCAAGTTGTTATCCAAATTGCCAATGCTACATCAACACCTCTGGGTCAAACCAAGTATGGTACCAATTGGTAGCATCACGGTACCCCAACACATGTTAGCTATAACAGTGCCTACCACACAACAAGTCCCAGTAATGTATACCCCAGTGCAGAAGTTTGGTGCACAACAAGCACTATATCAAGGTGGTTAACCTTATCAGCCACCGATGTATGGGATAGTTGCAATGATCCGACCAAGGATTGAGGAATATTTTCTGAAGATGAAGCCTGAAACGTTTTTAGTAGAGGATCAAATCTAATTGTGGCCATATAATTGGATATGTTTATATAGGATGCGGTGCATTATTGATTTACTCTTATGATTATAGAGGATGCACATACCAGATTTTAAATTCTCGTGTCTTGACAGGATACCTTCTTGATTTAACCTGTCAATTGGAGTTATAGATATTGTTTCTTTAGTATTAGTCCTGATTATACCAAACTGAGGCACTCTCATGATCGACAACATGAATAGAGATATGAACTGAATGAACAGTTAAATGTTTAATCATGTTGAACGTACATCTTTTCAATTTTACCTGATTTACTGATGTACGAAAACTTTCTCTAGATTTATTCCTATAGTGCCTTAACCAATGGCATTATATATACTCAATAGAACCTGTAACCATGAGGTTAAGAGTTGTAAAACCTCTATTTCATATATTTGGATCACCGTGCAACTTGATGACCTTTTAATGCCGGTTGGATTATCACAAATTTACTCCTGATCCATTAAACCTAAGTACACTAGATAAAGCAAGTGTTTGCCGTTATACTAAATTTAAAAGAAGGAAGTGAATTGCTTTTGGATGAACATTCTGATTTATACACTCCCTGACCTTGTTGATAAAGATGTTTAGTGATAATGAAATTATTAGAAGGAAGATGATTAAATTCAGATTAGATTTTATAGCCATGAGACATCCGATGAAGTAATGGAGAACCTATTTTGAGTGGATATGAATCATGTCTATAAAAGAGTGCATGCGACAAAAGTGAGAACTATCAAGGGTAGCCAGTAAAGAAATAGACAACACTCAAGTAGAGTTAAAGATGGTTATATCGGTATGAATTTTGACAAGGTAGAAGATTCCTAAAGACAAATTAAAGAGTGGATACAAGGATAAAGTCATGGCATAAGTAGTACTCGATTTAATACAATGATAATTGAGTTATGCCCAATGTTGAGGGATATGATTAAGTAAAGACCAAAATAGTTTGGCTGAATTAATGAATTTATAAGCATATACCCTAGTGCTTATAGATAGACTTGGGATATGAAGTAACAATCATACGAAACTTTTCGAGGTATATGGAAGAGAGATCAGGGTAAAACAATAAGTGATAAAGGAAATATAAGCTAATGAGTGCAATATGAAATTTTGACGATAGTCTTTGAAAAATCATAAGAGATAAAGAAATTGAGACTCAACTACAAGAGGTATTAGACAAGGGTTCTAATCGGCTAAGTATTGCATCATGGGAAGCGCCAATGCAATTCGTGAAGAAGAAAGATGGTAGTATTGTCTGCATATAGACTACCGGGAATTAAACAAGCTCACGATCAAGAATCGATATCTATCACCTCGGATCGATGACTTGTTTGATCAGTTGCAAGGTGCAAAGGAATTTTCCTAAGATTAATCTTCGATCAAGATATCACCAGCTGAAAAATTTGGACAGCAAGGTCTCGAAGATAGCTTTTGGAATCGGGATTGGACATTATGAGTTCAAAATTATGATGTTTGGATTAACCAATGCCCTTACGTCTTTTATGGAACTGATGAACTGGGTGTTTCATGACATGTTGGACACGTTGGTCATAGTTTTCATAGGTGATATTTGGTTTATTCCAAGAAGGAAGCAACTTATACAACGGATCTTAGAACAGCTTCACAATAGCTGAGAAATGAAAAGCTTTACGCCAATTCCAAGGAATATGAGACTTGATTAAACAAAGTGATCTTCTTGGATCTCGTAGCATCATATAAAGGGATTAAAGAGGACCCCTTTAAGATAGAAGTGATTGTATGGTAAGAAACACCTGAAGAGATTGTACTAGTAAAGAGGAATCATAACAAATGTGGTTTAGTGTGTGTTCCAGTGTCTAAATTATCAGCAAGTAAAGGCTGAAAGACAAAGACCAACATGGCTTACCATAACCACTATCGGAGCCAGTCTGGAAGTGAAACTGCAGTACAATGAACTATGCCAATGAATTGCCACTGACTCCCAGATCGGTTGACATAGTTTGGGTGATTGTTGATCGCATTATGAAGATAGCATATTCCATTGCGATACGACCTCGGTATGCTTTGGAGCGGCTAACTAAGCTATATGTAGATAATATTGTCAGATTGGAATGGTATGCATGAGAGCTTAGTGTCGGTCAGAGGCTTATGCCTTATCTCGAAGTTTTAGGAGGATCAACAGCCTGGCCTACCACCTCCTGTACATGAATCTCTCGATAAGCCATTGCCTTGCAGGGAGCTAACACAAGATTTAGTTCAAAATATTGCCTCTGCCTTGGAGAACCGATCTACCATGGTTTTAACTAGGACCCTACCTGTTGTCTCCCCCTTCCAAGTGTTTGTCCATTAGGGATATCCCAGGTCCTCTGTTGCCTGAATTAACATTTCTCTGTACTTAATTGCACTGATGTTTACATTTAGTACGTTGGCATTGTGATGTTTGCTTCTAACTTTAAATGAAAATTTTCACATTGTCTATCTTGGTTATTTCATCATCACTTAATGCCTTATTCATCTTATGATTGATGATTGATCTCTGCCTTAGGTCTTTATCTCTTGTATAATTTGTCTAGAGCTTGCCTATTTTTTGATTCATCCTATGCATCGTCGGTGAATCTCTTGTGGTTGGGGTCCTACTGAGTGTAGGAAGTCCCAGTTTTTGTTTAATGAGTTTTGATAGTACGCTCTAATGTGGTACCTGTTCAAGGTGGTACTGGCCTCTCATCTTGGATTCTGACTTTGGGCCTCGCGTGCGCGGGGTGTCAGTTTTGCTTTTGAGATTTGGTTCCGTTGTTGTGGAATATTCTCTCCGAGTGGTTCTGCTAAATGCATGAAAGCTCGCCTTCAATTCTGACTTTGGGGCTCGCGTGTGTGGGGTGTCGATTTCACTTTTGAGATTTGGTTCTGTTGTTGCAGAATAATCACCCCAAGTGGTTCCGTGAAATGCGTGAAAGCTGCCTTCGATTCTGACTTTGGGGCTCGTGTGTTCGGGGTGTCAGTTTCGCTTTGGAGATTTGGTTCCGTTGTTACAGAATAATCTTCCTGAATGGTTCCACGAAATGTGTGAAAGCTCATCCTTGTTTTTCGGGTCCTTTTTGAGAGTTGCAAGGTCACCATGGCCGCTACTCAAGAGAGCCCGTGTCTGTTTTACTTAGGTTTCCAACAATGGTTGTGGCAAAACTGGGGTCTTCTTGTCTTCAGCCTCAATTAGTACAACTTCGACTGAAGAGGGGTATCTGTCAGCACCCCAATTTTGCCACTGCGCGGATCTCCGCTCTCGTTGGGGCACCATACACAATGAGAGGGGTGTATCAATGAAAAAAATATATATGTTAATAAATAAAAAAAATGATGAATGAAAAAAAAATAATAAAAATGAAAAAAGAAAAGAAAGAAAAAAAGAAAAAAAGAAAAAAGGTTATATATATATATATATATATATATATATATATATATATATATATATATATATATATATAATTTGGGCATCACTAAGTTAATAAAAAAAAAAGAGAAAAAAAATCCCTAAATCCCTAAATCAAAGGATCGAAGAGGAGAGGCAGAAAGAAAAAAAAAATACAGAAATAAGAGAGAGGCAGTGAGGGAGAGAGTTGCAGGGGAAGAGGGGAGGTCGACACCTCAACTCTTCTCCCTAAAATCCCTCCCCTAAAAAAAACTGCCGACTCCCTCTCCAACTTACCTACCTACCCGATGATCCTCTCTCCCATCGACTCCTCACGGCCCTGCCATGCTGCCCAGAGGAAGAAAGAAGAAGGGCCGAAGATGCTGAGAAAGGAGGGGAAATAAAAGGGAGAATCGAGATCGAGGAGAGGGAAAAAAATTAGAGGGGGGAAATCAGAGAGAAGAGGAAGTGCGAAAGAGAGGGCTGAGCGGAGGTGAGGATGAGAGAGACCAAAACTTGGTCTCGATCTGCTGCTATAGGATACTAGAAGGAAGGTCAGAGGGGAAAGCAGGGACGTTGTCTGTGGCTGCGCAAAGGAAGAGAGAGATTGTAGAGGAGCCGACAGCGGGAGTTCCACTCGGGAACTCTGGTATCGATTTGGTCCTTAGAGCTGCTGGAGGTGAAGCTGAGGATATTAGGTCTCTCAGATCAAGGGGGTTCCTAGAGAGAGAAGATGCGCCACCATCACTGTCGAGTGAGGAAGGGATTTTGCACCCATTGCTGCTATCGACTTTAGGTGACAAGTACTCCTTTCTTCCTCTTAAATTTTTTTTTCTTTTTTTTCTTTCTCTTCTCAACAGGCTTGAAGTTAAAGCCAATTTCATTCCTATTGTGTTTGTATTTTGTCCTTTTAGCATCCGACTAGATTTGTTTTCCTAATTCACTCCTTTATTGATCATGCTTATTTCCTATTTGGTTTCATCTTTTTTACCTTTTGTGAATATTGACTTTGGGTAGGATATGCACTATGCCTCTTCTGGTTTTGCTACTTAGACAGGTTCAGATAACAGGTGAGAGTCTCTTGTAGTTTTGTTTAGTTTTTTTTTTTTTTTTTATTTGTTCTTTCTTCCCCCACTCCTATTGTTAAGCTTTTACTCTGATTTGTCTTCTCTTTCATGATCATATCGTGTTTCTTTTACTATGTTTTCTAGGGTGTATGTTTGGGTGAATCCAAATAGGGGTGGGTGCTGTAGTGTGATTTGGGTTTCCTATTCAGGCCATTTTAGTTTACTGGAATCGGGTTTAGGGCTTGGTTTAGGGTCTGGCCAGTCTAGTCTGAGCCAGGTCTGGTTTGACCTGACCTACTTCAGGTTTGGGGTTGGGTTAGTTTAGTCCATGTGGGGTTGGTGTTGTGAACTGGTCTATTGGGTTTGACCTGGGTTAACTTGTGTGCTATTAAGTATGGTTGAGATTCTAATTATTTATGTTTTATTGGATCTGGGCTTGAGGTTGGTTCGGGTCAGTTTGAGTTTAGGTCTATAAGATTGGTCTGTTTTGCATAGGTTGGTCTGGTTAAAGTGTTGTTCAGGTCCATTGAGTGTAGCCCACTTAGGTTGGGCTTTTGCTTGGGTTTAGCTTAAATCTTGATTCGGTTGGTTTTGTTTAGATGGTTAAATCTGATTCAGGTCAAGCCAGGGTTTAAGTTTATTGAGGTTAGGCTTGGGTCTGAGTTTGTATGGCTTAGGGTGGGCTTGTAAGTTTATGTGGTTGAGGTTAAGTCTGGGTTCAGTTAGTAGTAAAGTTTGCGTGGTTTATTTCTACCTTTCTTTCCTCCCGTTTACAATAGAACAGGCTTAATTAGTTTAGCACTAATGGGCTTTCTCTTTTGTCATGGTTATGATGGATAACAGGATGATAATGTAGATGAAATTTTCCTTGTTTAAGTGTAATCTCTGTCACTGCCTTTCTGTTGCAATCTCAATACACGCTTGTGGTCCCCATAGAGATGATCTTTATGTGTTTGGTTTGGTGCTGATTTCAGCTTATTGTTTGCATGCTTATCATGTCGTATTTAAATGAATTTCCAAGATTAGAATTTGCTTTCATGTTTAGATTTAATTTGTTATGTAGCCCCCATGATCAATGTACATATTGCTTTAACTCCGTGCATACCTGTAAGCACCCCATTTTTGCCATCCCAGCTAAACAAAGTCCTGCTGGTGTGTGGACAACAAAAGGAAGAAAGGTGATCGAAAGTTTGGATTCTTGACTGTGAATTTGAGGAAGTTTTCAATGGGTCTGTGAATTTGAGGAAGTTTTCATTGGGTCCACAGTAAGGTCATGGGTTATAATTTTGTATGGATGCGTAGGTCATAGAATTATCTTCGAAACGAGACCAGAATCGCTCAATTTCAATATCAAATGAGGAAGATATGACCATTTTAGTCAGATGATACATATAAGGGAGGTTTATAAAGTTATTATAAATAATCCCAGGGCCTTCGTGCAAATTATCCTAAGTCGGATCGTTTGAATTTCAAATCATCATATCTTAATCATCCGACATCGGATTCAGATGATCCCAAGACCATTATTCTTCATTCATGATGTTCTACAAAATGGATGTAAAAAATCCCAGGTAGAAGTCACCAGTGGGTCCCATGCAAGCTTGCATGCAAAATTATCGTCAAAACTTCAAAACTGCATATCTTTTCCGTTCTACATCGGATTCAGGTGATTCCAGTTCATATATTCCTCATTTTCAATGTTCTACAAAATGAAAGCAAAAAATTTGGAATAGAGGCCATCGGAAAATTCCATGCGGGATGACAGCGGAAATGACCCATGAAATGATAAGGAGAGAAAACCCAGTTAATTCCAATCAATCCGGGCCAACTCGGTTCAAGCCGGTTTTTGGTCCAACCTAGCTCAACCCATATCAGTTTAACTCAGTCAACCTAAGTCAGTCTCAACCCGTTTCGAACCAGTTCATTCATGTGCATAGTATTTATATATATTATATATATTATATACTATATATATATATATATATATATATATATATATATATATATATATATATATATATATATATATATATATATATATATATATATATATATATATATATATATATATACATATATGTATGTTATTAAATATATGTGTATATAATATATATTATTATATATAAGAGATAAAATCTAAAAGATCTTGGAGAAGAAAAAGGAAAGAGGAGAGAGAGGAGACGTGAAAGAGAAGGAGGCTTTAGGGTTGAGATGAAATCTAAAAGATCTTGGAGAAGAAAAAGGAAAGAGGAGAGAGAGGAGACGTGAAAGAGAAGGAAGCTTTAGGGTTGAGATGAAATCTAAAAGATCTTGGAGAAGAAAAAGGAAAGAGGAGAGAGAGAGACGTGAAAGAGAAGGAGGCTTTAGGGTTGAGATGAAATCTAAAAGATCTTGGAGAAGAAAAAGGAAAGAGGAGAGAGGGAGACGTGAAAGAGAAGGGGTTTTCTAGAAGAAGAATGAGAAAAAGGAAAGAAAGGAAGAAGAAAAAACGTGAGAGAGGAAGAAAAGAAAGGAAAGAAGAAAAAATGGAGAGAAAAAAAGATTTTCTAGAAAAAAGAAGAAAAGGAAAGAAGGATCTTCTAGAAAATGAGTGAAAAATTATAAATAGGAGAGAGGAGGGATCCTTTTCTAGACCAGAGAGAGAGGGGAACGTGGGTGAGAGAGAGAAACGTGAGTGAGAGAGAGAAAACGTGAGAGAGGAAGAAAGAAAGAGAGAGAAAAGAGAAAAGAAAGAAAAGAGAAGAAGAAAAGAGAGAAAGAGAAGAGAGAAAGAAGCAGAAGAGAGGAGAAGGAGGATTCACATTCAAAGGGGATTGATACAACCCCCAATCACCCTTCATCAACGGTTTCGCTCGATTTGAGCCCAAGGTTAGTACTCTAAACAAATTTAGAGGTCGTTATAATACCCGAATGCCAATTTTGCTTAAAAAAGGCTAATTTTCATGAAATCTCAATCATGAATGCTCTATTACATGCTTGTTAATGTTAGGATGCCTATGTCTAACATTTTTCATGAATGATAATTTGTCTAAGCTATTCAATGATGAATTTTTGATTGATATACAATGATGTTTGATGTTTTTTGTAAATTTCATAAAGTGATTTTCTGATCTGAAAATTCCAGATTTAGGGTTCAAACTTAGGACGTACATCATATGTACTTTTTCTAAGATTTTGAAGTCCAAAATTTTATGGGAGTCTCTCTGATATGATAGAAAACTACCCTAAAAATTTCGTTCCATTTGAAATTGGGGAAATATATCAAAAAATTTGTCTTTCACATTGCTATTTTTCCCGGATGTAATGCAATCCTCCATCGGAAAGTCTCTAGACAAAGGCCTTATGGCCATAATCAGAAACTCCACTTAATATGAACTTTTTAGATATGAAAGTCTTCTAAAAAATGGCACTAGTTTCGTATTTTTTCCATTTTTCTTTGAATTGATATCAATTTTTAAGTGCATAGTGCTTTGATTTCAGATCTGTCATGATGTGCTGATTTGCATGATTGAAAAGAGTCATTTTTCATAAAGAAAATATACTGTTTTAACTTGTTTTTCTTAATGAAATTTTAGATCAGACAGTTATCTACATAGATATATGTCTGTATTTAATTTTTATTAAGAATAGAATTTTATTTGGAATTTATGGTGCAACTGGTCAAAAATATGGAACAGACCTGACCAGTGTATTTGCCTGTACTTGGGGAATATTTTCGACCTGCCTATGGTCTCTTTTAGGATTAGATTCCTTGAGACAAAATGTTGGCCTCTGAGTCTTCTTTCCAGGGATATCTTTTAAGAATTTTTTGAGTAAGTACAGTGCCCTATGTGCCCATTTTGGTCCAGCCTGACAAAGCTGTCATCTTGCTACGTGTTCCATCATGTTTTGATTGATTCTCATATGCTTTGGTTGTTTCTCACATGCCATATTTGATGCTGTGCTATGTTCGGATGCTCGTATGCATACACTACTATAATTGGAATGGTCATATTGCCATAATTGGAATAATCACATTGCCATGATTGGAATGCTACACATGCTTATTGCCATATTTGTCTACTACACTTGCTCACATATTACTGCCATGTTTGGATGCACACTTACCATGTTTGTATTGATTCACATGCTCACTTGCCATTTTTGACTGATGTGTTGCTAAATTTGAATATATTTCCAACATGCTATATTCGGATGCTTACACTGCTATATTTAAGCTCACATTGCTTTGTTAGATTGTTTACGTTGTACAACAACTAGGGCAAGATACACCCTAAGATGGAAAGAATTGAACAATTAGGGTAGTGAAACCCTAAAAATGGAAAGAATAATTAGGGCAAAATAAACCCTAGAATAAAGAGAATAATTAGGGTATGAAACCCTAAAAAATAAAAATCACAATGAAAAGGGATAGGAAACCCTAGAAACCTAAAAATGGAAACAATAAAAATGGTAGGAATTTAGGTCTCATCCCTAGATCCTATTGACAAAATTAGAAATAATTTGGTACACATCCCAATTAAAAATGGTAGGAATTTAGGTCTCATCCCTAGATCCTATTAACAAAAATAGAAAGAATTTGGTACACATCCCAATTAAAAATGGTAGGAATTTAGGTCTCATCCCTAGATCCTATTAACAAAATTAAAAATAATTTGGTACACATCCCAAATAAAAATGGTAGGAATTTAGGTCTCATTCCTAGATCCTATTGACAAAATTGGAAGGATTTGGTACACATTCCAAATCCGACTCTCACAAATTTTCGAACTACGTCGTACCTGATTTTTAAGGCAAACCCTAGAATACGTAGGCAATTTGGGAATCCCAAATACGGTACAAAGCCACCCATCAACCATACATCCAGCATAAACTTCAACTTGAACAAAAAATCTAATTGAAGCACATGCATAAATCACTTCCATAATCTTTAATCACACAACCCATTTTCGAACTACGTTTTTGGACTTGATTTCCAGGATTGGAATACGTAGGCAGTTTGAGATGTCTTAAACATCTCAGATTCAGTCCAAGACCGAACCGTCTTTGGTTCGGTTCACTGTATAATATTGTACATTACATTTACTTGTTTATTTACTTTAAAACATGATTGGCTGAACCCTAGGTTAGAACAACTTAGCAACTTGGTTTAGGACATCTCCCATTGAACCCTAGTCATCCAGTTGACCAAGCACAGTCAAAAATTAGAATTGAAGGAAAGTTTAGGAGGCCGATATTGATCGGGCGGTTTGGGTGCCTAACACCTTCCCATAACCGTACCCTGAATACTTACCCGATCTCTTGCAGACCAAAGAACCAATACATTGGGTCATGAGTCAATAGAAGTCTTACCTTAGGGTGAGGCTACATTTTTAGAGGTCCTAGACCTTAATCTAGGTGGCGACTCCAACAGAACAAATCGATCTTCATCGATACGGGATACACATTTCCATCCCGAGGAGGATCACGTCGATTTTCCATTGTCCTCACAATACCCCCACCCTCAAGTGATGTATCCCCTTTTGAATATTCAATTCATAATAGATGTATGTTAGGGTACTTCCTTCCCGCGATGTGATTGGCTAGGAGACTCCAAAGAGTCTGACCCCTTGTGGGCCCATTTAGAATGAGCCCACCCAACCCTAAAATTGGATCCAAGAGTGTGAGAAATCATTATATCAAGAATGTATGAATGAAAAATTATGATTGGGTATATGTACGCATAGGATGGGTGGCTCGACGGATGGTCCACTTGGGTATCTCGAATATGGGATATGAGTGAGATATTAATGAACCCCGTGTGTGGGGAGCTGAGGCATTGGTCTTTCCTAAGTGTTGCCAGGCGTGTCCATGGCTCGTCAATCCATGGGAACTACGCTTGACCTGATTCTGTTAAGACAGAGGTCTCGAGGGATACGTAGGCTGCGGGGGAGTTTGGTCGCTCTACGCTCGATCAAATTGAGGTAATTTCCATATTGCATGGGATTACCTCAGCAAAGGGATTTTCCTGTGGAAAGGAATACCTCTACACCAAGATGTGTTCCACCATTATGGGAGCATCTCATCCTTCGGATGTGTTCCAATATTTTGGGAGCATCATTTTCACACACACACTCAAATTGAGGTAAGTTCCATGTATTATGGGATTACCTCAGCGAGGAAATTTCCTTATGATAGAGAATACCTCTACACTAAGATGGGTCCCACTGTTGTGGGGACATCTATCACCATTGGATGTGTTCCATGATTATGAGAGCATCTATCGCTTGGGATGCGTTCTAATATTTTGAGAGCATCCCTCTTCTTGCACACACCTGATACGTACACACTCGCCCGAATTACGTTTGGCTTGATTCTCACCGCACAGGGATACGTAGGTGGTCTGGATTTTCCTAGACCTCGGTCATATGTTGTATATCATTTTTTTTCTTCCTTTCTTTAGATGCATGGTTAGGCCGTTCATTAAATTCTTTAATTCATTTTGTGATTATTTTCTTAATTTGTTTAATTTCAGCTTATCCCATGCATAGTTAGTAAAGAATTAGAGATCAATTTAAGATTCCCCCTTCTACTTTGTATTGTATTTAAATAGCCCCAAGTATTCATAAATTATAGGAAATAATTGGATTTAGGGAGACCGGTTCAATTGGGCGAGTTGGGTGCCTAACACCTTCCCAACTCATAATTTGACACTTACCCATCTTTGGTGAGACAAGATAGCCATTCCATTTATACGAGTCATTAGTGTCGCCCACTAGGGGACATCATTTATAGGTCCTAGACCTTATCTAGGTGGCGATTCCAGTATTCTTACCCTCCACTGGCAAGAGTGGATGGGATCCGAAGGTGAAAACTTTCCAGATCCCAGTTTGAGTGTAATGAGGGTAGATAAGTTTCACAACATTTAAACTCAAATATTAAAGTGAGGATAATTAAATTTCAAATGATTTTCCTAGTCTCACATCGACCATATGGTAAGAAACAAAGATCACAGACCATTGATACTACGGTCGACTGGTTCTACGACCATAGGCCATCGACCGTAAGACCCCAAATCAGACTCCGAACTTGAAAACTTTCCTAAATTGAGGAGGGTCTCTTTCCTATTATTGGAGAACTCTATATGGAGAGTTATTCTCTATATAAAGGACATCCCTCAATCCTTTTTCACACTTTTGGAACATTAGCGAACCCTAAAGGAAGAGAAATAAGAGAAGGAGAAAGAGAAAAAGCTAAGGAGAAGGCTGAGAGAAGAATTCTACTGATTCCCTACAACAAGTAAGGTATGAACCTTGTCTCCGAAACCTTAGGACATCAAGAGTAGTAATTTCTAGTGTAAATTGTAATACCAAACCTAATGTAAGGAATCAGCTATGAGATTTTCTGAATAAATCTCAAGGGGGAGACCATAGAGACTGGATTAGAGTAATCAGATGATTAAACTAAGAGAATGGACCTTAGAATGATCATTAGGAAGGACCCTACTGAGGAGCCAAGAGGAAGAATTCGGATTAAAAATGGTTTCTAGATCAGACAATCGTATGGTCCCAGCTACGGTTAACCATAGTTCGACCATAGGGTGACCATACCATCGACCATAGCTATTCGGGAAGAATTCAGGAAACATAAGGACGTAGGGTATGGTCGCATATAGTGCGACGTAGGGTATTGATCGTATGTAGTAAAGTCGACACAGCATGTGACCATAGGGCCTATCAAACACCTATCAGTGATCTGTTTTGATTTCTGACTATTGTAATACATTACACATTACACGTCTTAAATTTATACAACTTTTAGGTCATTAAATTGATTCAATAAGAATTACAAGGCTTGAAAGGAGATCAAGTTTTGCTAACAGGTGAGGAAACAAGACCTAAACTAATTGGATAATAATAAATTATTATTTTATTGAGTTCAATATCATGATTGATTCTATGCTTGTATGCTTGTAATGTGCATCTCACATGTCATCCAATATTACTATTATTACTGTTCATGCATATTTATTTTTGTCTATTTTCTACCATGTTGTTTGGTGATGCTAGGAATAGGCATGTGACTGTGTGTATGTGTGGTTAGTGTACTGGATGCAAGTGGAGCATCAGGGGGAGAACGTGACATCGTGGTCTTTGACCTGGTCACCAGACTCTAGTTCTATCTCTACTCAAGTCTTGCCCACTAACATCGTCGTATCATCATTACCTTAGCAGAACTATTATGTCGTAGGGCATCAGGAGAGGTGGTATCGGACTGTGTGGTCTCTGACTCTGTCGGGGGGCCTTAGTTTTATCTCTATGGACGTATTGAAGGATGCTGGGGTGAGACCTTGGATACACTGGATGACATTTAGGATTTTTTAGTTGCGAGCCCATTTTGTAAGCCCTCACCAATAGGGGCTTACATGTTGGTATGGATAGGACATCAGAGGAAGTGTTGGTGGTGTTTGATCCGAAAATTTTAGCTCTATCTCTATTCTATGGTGGGTGCATGTGGGATGGCAATGGTATTTAATCCATTGGACGGATTCACACACTCGTGTATAGAGGTGCGGTGGCCGCCAATCCTTTCTATAGCATATTGCAAACTTAAAACCAGACCAAAGATATGAATTGAATGCATGCATATGTTTGTTGTATTATTTTGTTTGTTCACTGAGCCGTAATGTGTGCTCACCCTTTCGACGTCGAATATTTTTAGTTAATGATGCAGGCCCTACTATAGAAGAGTACGTGAATGCGTCGATATATGGACACATAGTGGTTATGGACGTAGAAGCTCTTTTAGATGCGCATGATCCTTCATGCCATTGCAATCAATGCGTCTTTGATTAGTTTAGTTATATTTTGGTTAACAGACATGTAATTGATTATTTTATTTTATGTCTTAAGTTACTTGGAGATAACTAGATTAACTATTTATTTAGCACTGTTAGATACTCAGTTCATTAATTATAAATACTTCTGCTTATTAATTTAGTCTAGAATTAGGGTGTGACACTATGGGTCTTGAAAAGACAAGGCCTACGGGTCTTGAAAAGAAAAGGCTTACGGGTCTTGAAAAGAAATGGTTTACGGGCTCGAAAAGACAAGGCCTACAGGCTTGAAGAGAAAAGGCCTACGGGCTAAAAAAGACAAGGCCAACGAGCTCGAAGAGAAAAAGCCTACGGGCTTAAAAAGACAAGGCCTAAAGGCTCGAAGAGAAAAGGCCTACAGGCTCAAAAAGATGAGGTCTAGGGGTCATGAAAACAAATAAGTAGATAGCCTTAGTCAGAGACTAAGCTCATCGACCTAATGGGTAGTCTTTGACTTTGGTTCGACAAAGAAAAGGTCCAAAACTTCTTCTATTCTGATCCACCTTTCATAGCCCTTTGATTATGTCTCATAGTTGTAGGCAAAGCATGGCACTATTAGACAGAGGGGTGGTAGTGATACATATATTGGTGCAGTGATACATATTGGTGTGATTGTAAAATATTGATCACGCAAAGGGTAGAGGAAAAAATATTACATTAACACCAGTACTTATAGAAAAAAGTGCCCTTATAAAAAGAAGGAATGCCCAAGGGGCTTATAAAAAAAAACTTTGTGTTCAGCCTTATTCCTGGGGAGGAATATCTGAAAGAGATTCTATTAAGAAGGGATCTGCCAGAGGAGTCTCTAAGGATGTTGTGCTCGGAGTTTCTTCTGAAGGGATTGCAGAGGGGTCTTAGGGTGTCGTTCCTAAGGTCTCTTGCAGAGGAACAACAGACAGAGGAGCAACTTCTTGAGGGAAAGGTATCACTATTGCTAGTTCAGTACAAGAGACTGCTGGAGGAGGAAGAGTAGAAGATTGACCAAGCTTCTCTCGAATCACCTTATTCATTAGTGGGTTGCAGGAAAAGTCAAAGGATGGAAGATGAGCAGACAACTCTGAGTGGACCATGATGAGGGCTTTTCTAATTGCTCGAGCCCTCTCTTTCCTGAAAAGACCTTCTATATCGTCAGATTCCAAATCATGGGTCTTCTCCTTAACCCGGGCCAAAGATATTTGGGCCTGAACTAAATCTTGGGTCAGATGAGCTGTTGTCGCCTGAGCCTGGTCCAATTCTTCGGCCAAACGAGTTGTAAGACCCGCATTCCATGAAACCGATCTAAACCTTTCATTCATGTCGTAACAGGTCTTCCAATCATCACCGGGCTAGACAGGACAAGTGGATGACAATCAGGTACGAATACAGACCTCAAAGTAATTAAATATTTCATACCGGTCGATGGTACTGGTCTATGGTACCGGTCGACCGGTATGGCCTGTGCAGCAGACCACTTAGATCTGAAAACGGATCTCTACGGATCCCACTTTTCAAATTCTGAACCGAAAGACTTTTCTAATGTTAGGAGGCTTCCTAAACTCAACCCTAGCCTATATAAGGACTCCTAAACCACCTAAAATCCCTTTCATTGATCCTCACAAACCCTAGAGAGGAGAAAGAGATTAAGAAGGAGAAGAAGCTAGGAAGGAGAGGGAAGAGCCACCATTGCCGTTGGATGAAGAACACTCTACCGCAAACCAACGGTAAGTGCTTAAACCTTCCTCTACTTTAAGCGTTCTAGATTGGTTAGTCATGACTGAATTAATACACAAAGCGAGGTATTGATCTAAACCATATTTTTGTTGTCAAACCCTAATCTAGTCCGTAAACCCTAGATTCAAGTTCTAGGTTGAAAATCATCTAAACTAGGACTTGAATGGAGTTAGAAACAACTTTAACTCAGTGCTCAGACCTAGAATGTATAGGAGAAACCCTAGAATCAATAGGGGATGATCGACGGAAGGCGAGAACCAGGTGTATGGTCTTCCGGAGACATATCGGTCGACCATACCGGTCGCACCCCATGCGACCGGTACCTGCAACCGATACCTCTCAGAAACTGGTATGTGGGGACCAGTTGACCATACTGGTCGTGCTTTTCCCCACAGTTCTATGGCCGGTACCTGTGACCTGTACCTACGACCGGTCTGCTCTGTAAGAAGTATTTTGACCTAGTTGGTTTTTCGACCAACGTAAATCCTAAGAAAACAATTCTAACATAACCCTAACATCGTGTAGGACCTTGTGATAGTAAGTTTGAATTTTGTGATGCGGAGCAAGCTATCAAACAAGCGTCAAGTAAGAGAATCGAACCTAAACCCTAATAATTTAATAACAGTAAAACGTTGTTAATAACTATGATTCTGTGGACTGATGTTTGTGCATACTTGCATGTCATCCTTTACTTTCAGTTATTATTATTGTTCATGCATACTCTCTATGCTAGGATGTGACTGTTAGGCATGTGATTGTTTTCATTGGTGTATGGAACGGGAAGGGCCAGGGGTCTGGGATCATTTCTCACACTAGCACCTTTTCGTATTGTTCTGTCTTAGCATGCTTGGTGTGGGTAGGGTATTAGGGGGAGGAAGTGGCACTGTGGTCTCCGGCTTGGCCACTAGACTCTAAATCTATTTCTATGCCGTAGAGAGCTGTGCTGGGATAGGGCCTACTGTGATGACATATAGGATTGGTTAGTTGCGAGTCCAGTTTGCACGCCCTCGTCAATAGGGGATTACGAGTTGGTATGGGTAGGGTATCAGGGGAAGTGTTGGCGGTGTTTGATCCAGAGGCTTTAGCTCTATCCCTATTCCATGGTGGGTGCATGTGGGACGACAGTGGTGTTTGATCAATTGGGCGGCTTCACACACTCATGTATAGAGGTACGGTGGCCACCAATCCTTTCTATAGCACATTGTAAACTAAAAACTAGACCATGATGTGAATGTTACTCATGCATATGTTTGTTGCATTGTCTGATTATCTTACTGAGCTAAGTTGTGAGCTCACCCTTGTATATATACATGTTTTTAGATGTTGATGCAGGTTATACTGTGGAGGACTACATGGATGCTCTGGCGTATGGAAGTTTAGAAGTGCAAGCAGGGGAGGACGAGCATGACACTTCATGCGAGTGCCCTTTCTGTGTGTACCTCTAGGATGTTGGTTTTGTTTATTTATTTTCAGTTGGAGATACAATTGATGTGAGGATATTTATTTATGTTTCGATATTTGAAAAATTAGATATTTTATTAAATTTATCAATAGATCACTCAGTTCATTTTATTTAAGACTTCCACTGTATTTTATTATATTTTGATTATGGTTATGTGCAATGGTTTGTATGAGTGGACACAGTCTTATTGAGATCCTAGTGTGGACCATTGGTTCAGTGACGGTTCACTCACACTTCTGGTTCAGTCGGAATTAGGGTGTGACAACTTGGTATCAGAGCTCTTAGGCTCTGTCCAACAAACCATACATGCACTTGACTAAGTCAATGAATTGAGATAGGAAAAATTAAATGCCTTAATAAAAAAACACACCTTAAGCACTTGTTTGATGCCTGAGACTAAATACTAAAGAGCATAATGTATTGTATCAAAAGTGAGAACCTAATAAATAGACATGCTCTAGTTAGGAGACCATAATAACAAGCAAGAATGATCATAAATTTCAATAACAAGTAAGAAAAAAAATCGTATCAAAGAATAAGCATAAAACCTTCAAGGAATGAAAGAGTTAATTGTACCATGGGGTACAGTCCACAAACCGGACAGTTACCATGTTATAATAAACTTATCATGAGAGAGAAAAAATAAGATAATCTATCATGGGGTTGGGGGCATAGGAGGAATAGGGTCAGCAATGTCATAGTCACGCTCATATGCAACCCTGAGCCAGTATACCTGCTCCTCTATGACTCTGAGGCTGCCAGAGAGGCACCCTAGGTCACGGTTCATCTCGTGTTGGGCATCCCGAATCTCCATAAACATACCCATCATGGTATCGGGAGGAGGCTGAGATGGTCCTGCTGCAGGTATGGGCTGTGGTTCCGATGTCGAAATGTCCTCCATCTGTTCATCATCACCCCCTACCTCTTCTACATAAGTTGCATCGGCTGCTGCTGCCGCTGCCACTACCCTCCTAAGCAGACAAGGACGAGCCTCTAACTCCTCATCACTGATCGACAGGTTGTCCATCCTCATCCAGACAATGGCATCCCAGTCAATGTCTGATGTCATGGTGTCCTCGAGCATAATTTTATCCCTCATGTCCACTCGAAAGCGCTGCAGGAGTATAGTGATAAGCTGGCCATATGAAAGGTTGCTTATCTAGTCAGGCATGGTAGCCTGATGCATAGTCTTGAGGATAATATAAGGGAGACAGACCCTCTCCCTAGTGCAGACACAATAAGTTAGGTACAGGGTGAGCTGTGACAACTTACTATAGTGGCCGCTCTGAGGGACAATATTATGCTGGATACCAATTGGTAGTAATACTGTACCCCCAGCACATGTTAGCCATAGCACAGTGCCTACCATACCGTAGATCCCAGTAATGAACACCCCAGTGTAGAAGCTTGGTGCACAACAAGCAGTGTATCAAGGTGGCTACCCTTATCAGCCACCGATGTATGGGATAGCTGCATCATGGCAGAATGATCCAACAAGGGTTGAGGAATATTTTCTGAAGATAAAGCCTCGAATGTTTTAGCAAAGGATCATATCTATTGTGGCCATATAACTAGAAAGGTTTATATAGGATGCGGTGCACTATTGACTTACTCTTATGATTATAGAGGTTGTACATACCTGATTCTAATTCTCGTACCTTGACAGAATACCTTTTGGATTCAACCTATCAATTGGAGTTATAGATGTTATTTCCTTATAATTAGTCCTGATTATACCAATCTAAGCTACTCCCATGATCGACACCATGAATAGAGATATGAACCGAATGAACATTTAAAGGTTTAATCATTTTGAATGTACATATTTTTTATTTTATACCTGATTTATTGATGTACCAAAACTTCTTCAGATTTACTCTTGTAGTGCCTTGACCAATGGCACTATATACTCGATAGAACCTGTAACCATGAGGTTAAGAACTGTAAAACCTCTATTTCCATATATTTGGACCATCGTGCAACTTAATGACCTTTAGATGATGGTTGGATTACCATAGATTTACTCCTGATCCTTTAAACCTAAGTTCACTAGATAAAACAAGTATTCGTCATTATATTGAATTCGAAAGAAAAAAATGAATCACTGTTGGATAAGCATTATGATTCTTACATTTCTCGACATCCATTGATAAGATGTTTAGTTAATAAGGGAATTATTGAAAGGAAGATGATTAAATTCAGATTAGATTTTATAGCCAAGGAACCTCAGATGAAGTAATGGAGGATCTGTTTCGAGATTGCTGAATGGATGGATATGAGTCATGTCTATAAAAGAGTGCATGAGCAAAAAGTGAGAACTATCAAGAGTAGCTAGTAAAGAAATAGATAGCACTCAAGTAGAGTTAAAAATGGCTATATCGGTATGAATTTTGACAAGGCAGAAGATTTCTAAAGGTAGAGAGTGGATACAAGGATGAAGTCAAAAGTTATGGCATTGATAGTATTCGGATTAGTACAAGTAATACTGAGTTATGCCCAATGTCGAGTGAGATGATTAAGTACAGACCAAAAGAGTTTGGCTGAATTAATGAATTTATAAGCATATACCCTAATGCTTATAGATAATCTTGGGATATGTAATGAGTAAATAGTTAGAAGATGCTTTTTGAGATATACGAAAAAGAGATCAGGGTAAAAAATCAGTGATAAAAGAGATGTAAGCTACTGAGTGCAATATGAGATTTTTGACGATAGTCTTTGAAAAATCATAAGAAATGAAGAAACTAGACAAGCTCTTAAGACCTTTATACTAGATTTTGCTAGTTCAAGCTCTTTTGGACTAGATGTTGTAGTGGGTAAGTATTAAAAACATTGTCTGAATCATATGGATGGATAGAATTTGGATGCAACCTAAATCGACTTGAGATGGCAGACTTTGACGTTATCTTGGGAATAGACTGGTTGTCTCAACACTCTACAAGTGATTATGTGCATAGAAGAGGTTATCATTTAAGAACAAAGATGGCACATAATTTGGTTTTACTTGAAGCATATTGCTTAGGAAGCGAAAGCTCATCCTCTCTGCACAAAAGGTGAAGAAATGCTTTGAAAAGAAAAGAGTTGAAGACCTAGTTACAAGAACTACTAGATAAGGGTTTCATACGACCAAGCATATCGCCGTGGGGAGCACTTGTATTGTTCGTAAAGAAGAAGGATGGTAGTGTACGACTATGTATCAAGAGTTGAACAAGTTAACCATCAAGAATCGATACCCTTTGCCTAGGATCGATGATCTGTTTGATCAGTTGCAGGGTGCAAAGGTTTTCTCGAAGATTGATCTTAGATCAGGGTATCACCAATTGAAGATCAAGGCATATTCCAAAGACTGCTTTCAGGACAAGGTATGGGCATGATGAGTTCCTTGTAATGTCATTCGGGTTGACTAACACCCCAGCGTCATTTATGGAACTGATGAACCGAGTGTTTCATGACATGTTGGACACTTCGGTCATCGTATTTATTGACGAAATATTGGTCTACTCAAAGGACAAGGAGACTCATGCAACACATTTGAGAGCAGCCCTACAATGACTGAGAAGGGATAAGCTTTATGCCCAGTTCAAGAAGTGTGAATTTTGGTTGAAAGAAGTGGCCCTCTTGGGTCATGTAGTATCTGTAGATGGTATCAAGGTAGATCCAACCAAGATCGCAGCTATAATAGGATGGGATGCACCGAAATCAGTTGCGAAGATTTATAGTTTCCTTGGATTGGCTAGTTACTATAGAAGATTCATGGAAGACTACTAAAGGATTGTCGTTCCACTTACAGACTAACCAAGAATGGAGAAAAGTTCATATCGACAGATGAGTGTGAGAAGTGCTTTCAGACTTTGAAGTCAAGACTAGTTTCTGCACCTATCTTGACCATCCCAGCACCAGGCTTGCCGTTTATCCTATATACAGATGCCTCAGGATTAGGTCTTGGATGTGTGTTGATGCAAGGAGAACATGTGATTGCCTACGCATCATGACAGTTGAAAAAGCATGAGAAGAACTATACTACGCATGATCTGAAGTTAGCAGCGATCATTCATGCAATCAAGACTTGGAGGCACTACCTTTATGGTGAAAAGTTTCAGATTAAGTTGGATCACAAGAGTTTAACATACCTTTTTACTTAGAAGGCCCTGAATATGAGAGTGGAAATGGCTAGAGCTATTAAAAGATTATGATTGTGACATCCAGTACTATCCGGGTAAGGGAAACATTGTGGCCGATGCCTCAAGCAGAAAGTGTCATACCCCAATTTCGCACTATTCAGAATGGTGTGATGAACCGCTAGCAAACAAATGGTTCAACCAGGATCTCGAGTAGGCTATATCCGTTTTATCTAAACCTCATACATCCACATTCATAATCAAAGTAAATACACAATAGCGGAAGTCTTATAGTAGAATGAACTGAGAAATCTAAATGTGATAATCATATTTAAGTAGTAAATTATTCTGTATTAACTAAGACATAAATAAATATCAAATACACGTCTTTACTAAATTCAAATTAATAAAATAAAATCTAATCGAATACGCATGAGTTGCACTCGCAAGAGGAGTCATGCGTATCCACTTCGTCTTTAACTTTCATCGCCGCCATGTGCCCGTACACTGGAGCGTTGACATAATCTTCGACGGTAGTACCTGCGTCATCAACTAAAAATATTCGACGTCGAGAGGGTGAGCACACATCATGGCTCAGTGAGCAAACAAAACAATACAACAATACATATGCATGCAATCAATTCATATCTGTGGTCTGGTTTATAGTTTGCAATGTGCTATAGAAAGGGTTAGAGGTCAAAGGTTAACATTTATTAACCCCTCCTCTATACACAGGGTATGGAAGCCCCCCCAAAGGTTAACGTTTATTGTCGTCCCCATCCACCCTACCATGAACATTGTACAACAAAGGTTAACATTTATTGTTGTATAGTGTCATACCAACACGTAAGCCCCTGCTGGCGAGGGCTTGCAAACTGGGCTCACAACTAACCAATCCTAATGCCGAACAGTGTATCCAAGGCCTCACCCCAGCATCCCTCAGAACGCCCATAGAGATAGAGCTAAGGCCCCCCGGTAGAGTCAGAGACTACAAGGACCAAGACCACATCCCCTGATACTCTACGACGTAATAGTTCTGCTAAAGTAATGGCGATACGACGATGCTAATGTACAAGACTTGAGTTAGAGATAGAGCTAAAGTGTTGAGGCCCGGCCTATGACACCCCCCCTGATACTCGCTCGCATCAAGTACATCAACCACACACATACATTCACATGCATGTTCCTATCATGGTCATTATCATGTTATAAACAATAAAGTAAATATGCATGAACAATAAATAGAAATAATGGATGACATGTTGAATGCACATTACAAGCATGTTCGCATAGAATCAAGCATAGCATTGGACTCAAGAAATAAACATAGTTTGTTATTAACCAATTAGTTTAGGTCTTGTTTCCTCACCTTAGCTTGCTAGTAGATCCTCTTTCAAGCTTTAAGAATCAACTATATATCCATATTATATCACTAGAAAACCTAACCAAGTCGATATAATTTAATTAGAATTAATTCAGACTTTAAAAAGCATGCTGCAAACTGGGGGTCGATGCTATGGTCGGAGGTTTGGTCGACCCTGGGTGCGACCACCCCTATTCTGGACTTCCCGAACACTGGGGGTCGATGCTCAGGGTCTGGTAGGATCGATTGGCCATCGACCCCCCATGCAACCCCCTGTAGGTTTTGTCAATTTTTCTTCCTTCAGTCCATTCTTCGTGTTTGGGGTCCTATGGCTTGTTCCTACAGTCCATTCCACACATGTTCTATGGCCTAGAACTGTGGTTTATTCACCTATATGGCTTTCATGATTTCCCCCATGGTTTTCCAAGAAAACCTAACCATGGGTGGATATTTTGGGTTCTTCCTAGATAATCCCCACTTCATTATCTACTCTAAGGTCTTAAGAAATTCATGGAGATAATATCCATACCTGAGAAGTACGCTTCTTCCTTTTAATCCCTTTTCCTTCGTCTTCTTCTCCACTTTCTTTCTCTTCTCCTTCTCTTCCTTCTCTTCTCTTTCTCTCAATCCAATTAGGGTTGTAAAAAGAGTGAAAAAGGCTTAGGGACGTCCTATTTATAGAGTAGAAACTCTTAAAATAAGTCCCATTGAGATTAGGAAGAAATCCCATTGAAATTAGGAAAGTTTCCTAATGAGCTGCTTTTACCGATTACCTGGGGTCGATAGGGGGGTCGGAGATCCCGTCGACCCCTGGTCCTTAAAGTGTCCGACCCCCCATGTAAAACTGGGGGTCTGACTTTTATACTGGGGGGTCTGACCCTCTCTTGCTGGGTATTCGACCCTCCCCTTATTTTGAGTGTTTTTGGGTCAGTTTAATACCTGGGATCGTGATCTCCTCCACGCACTTGATCCATGTGGTTCGACCATGGTGGGTAGACCTGGTTCAAGGTGGTAAGACCGGGTTAGTTTGATACGGGTCTTACAACTCCCCCCTACTTATAAAAATTTTGTCCCCAAAATTGTTAATACCTTCTGAGTCGAATAAATGAGGGTATTGCTTTCGCATAGCATTCTCTTCTTCCCATGTAATTTCTTCCATGTCTCTACTTCTCCAAGTGACCTTAACATAATAGATATCTTGGTTGCGTGTTGAACCTTTCGGCTGGTGATTTCAGTTGGTGTTACTTTAAATGTCAAATCATCAGTTAAATCAGGCAGATCTACTGTCAGAACGTGCGTTGGATCTTTGACATACTTCTTCAATAAGGAAATATGAAATACGTCATGCACACTTGACATAGATGGTGGTAGTGCTAACTGGTAAGCCACTTTTCCATGCTTAGCTAGAATCTCATATGGCCCGATATATCTTGGACTTAGTTTCCCTTTCTGTCCGAACCATTTCAGACCTCGCATTGGCGATACCTTTAAAAATACTTTATCACCCAGGACGAACTCAAGATCTCTGCGTCGAGTATCTGCATATTGCTCCTAACGATTCTGGGCTGTTCTCACTCTTTCCTTCATAATGTCGACCACTCGACAAGTCTCCTCAACAAATTCTGGTCCAACGAGACTACGTTCACCAACTTCATTCTAAAAAAAAGGAGTTCGACACTTTCTGCCATACAGTGCTTCATGGGGTGACATCTGTATAGTAGCCTGATAGCTATTGTTATAAGCGAACTCGATCAGTGGTAACTTTTCATCCCATGATCCTTTAAAATCAATTACACATGCTCGTAGCATATCTTCTAGAATCTGAATTGTACGCTCTGACTGTCCATCTGTCTATAGATGGAATGCAGTACTAAACTTTAATGTTGTACCCATAACCTTTTGCAATCCTTCCCAAAACTTAGAAGTAAATCATGGATCTCTATCGGACACAATGCTCTCTGGTACACCGTATAACCGAACAATATTATCCACATACAACTTTGCTAACCTCTCTAGTGTATACTGAGGTCGTATCGGTATAAAATGAGTTGTTTTAGTCAGGCGGTCTACAATCACCCAAACTGCGTCAACTACACGAGGAGTCAATGGTAATCCTGTGACGAAGTCTATAGTGATGCAGTCCCATTTCCATGCTGGTTTCGATAACGGCTGTAACAGTCCTGCCAGTCGTTGTCGTTCAGCCTTTACTTTCTGAAAATTTAGGCATTGAGACACGAACTTAGCTATATCTGCTTTCATTCCTCTCCACCAATATAGTTTCTTTAGATCATGATACATTTTTGTACTTCCTGAATGTATCGAGTAGATGGTGGTGTGGGATTCTTTCATCAATCGGTGTCTAATGTCTAAGCTTTCTGTTTTGGGTACACATATTCTTCCTTTGTACTTCAGTACCTTTTCTTCGTCAAATGTGAACTCAGGGTTGGTTCTACCTTTTTCAATGTCTTCTTGTACTGTTCTCAGGTAAGGGTCTGTTTTGATAGTTGTCTTCACTTCATCAATTATATCTGGTATAATCTTTAATGCAACGAACATATTAGAAAACCGATGAATGAACCCTTGGTTGGTTGATCCATCCGTTGTATCTATTACATACAGCTCATTGTCGTGATTGAATACCGTTCCAGTAGTACACATTGCTGCAGTTGTGCTAACCTCTCCTTGAGATTTTGTCATTGCCTTTCTGCTCAATGCATCCGCTACTACATTAGCTTTCCCCGGATGATACTGGATATCACAATCATAGTCTTTCAATAGTTCCAGCCATCTTCTTTGTCTCATATTCAACTCCTTCTGATTAAATAGATAAGTAAGACTTTTATGGTCTGATTTAATCTGAAACTTCTCCCCATATAGGTAATGTCTCCATATCTTGACAGCATGTACTACTGCCGCTAACTCCAAATCATGAGTGGGATAAATTTTCTCATGTGTCTTTAACTGTCTTGAGGCATAAGTAATTACTTGTTCTCTTTGCATAAGCACACATCCTAATCCCAATCCTGACGCATCAGTGTACAAGGTAAATGGCTGTCCTGGAACAGAAATAGTCAAAATTGGAGCGGATATCAATCTGGTCTTCAAGGTTTGGAAGCTCTTCTCGCATTTATCCGTCCACACAAACTTTTCACCCTTCTTAGTCAGACTGGTGAGAGGTACGGCAATCCGGGAATAGTCTTCCACAAATCGTCGATAATAACCAGCTAGACCCAGAAAACTTCTAATTTCTGCAACGCTCTTCGGTGCTTCCCACTTTACAATAGCCTCGATCTTGCTGGGATCCACTTTGATTCCTTCAGTGGATACTACATGGCCTAGGAAGGCGACTTCACTTAGCCAAAACTCACACTTGTTAAATTTGGCATACAGCTTCTCTTTCCTTAAACGCTGTAGAGTGGAGTTTAGATTCTTAATATGGGTTTCCTTGTCCTTGGAATATACCAATATATCATCAATAAATACAATAACCGACGTATCCAACATATCGTGGAAAACCCGGTTCATAAGTTCCATGAAAGTTGCTGGTGCGTTTGTTAATCCAAAAGACATGACCAAGAATTCATAATGTCCATATCGGGTCCTGAAAGCTGTCTTAGGAATATCACCATCTTTAATCTTCAACTGATGGTAGCCTGACCGAAGATCGATCCGAGAAAATACTTTTGCTCCTTGCAACTGATCGAACAAGTCATCGATCCGTGGTAGTGGATATCGATTCTTGATTGTCAGTTTGTTCAACTCTCAATAGTCGATACATAATCGAACGCTACCATCCTTCTTCTTTACGAACAATATTGGCGCTCCCCATGGTGATATACTGGGTCGAATATAACCCTTGTCCAGTAATTCTTGTAGTTGTACTTTCAACTCCTTTAATTCAGTAGGAGCCATTCGATAAGGTGCTTTTGATACTGGTGCGGCTCTAGGTATAAGATCTATCACAAACTCTGTGGCTCGGTCGGGTGGTAATCTTGATAATTTCTTAGGAAATACGTCGGGGTAGTCCCGCACGACGTCAATATCTTTCATCCATGGTACTTCTTTGGTGAGGTCGACCACTGACAATAGATATCCAACTGTTCCTTTCTCAAGGCACTTCTTAGCCTTTAGTGCTTAGAGTATGAGCTTGCGTTTACGGGGAAGTTTGGTTCCCGCAAAACTGAATTCTGCTCCTTCTTTGTCTTTAAATGTTAGCTTTTTTTCGGCGCATAATAGGTTTGCAGAATGCCGAGCTAACCAGTCCATTCCCAAGATGATGTCAAAGTCTGTCATCTCAAGTTGGATTAAGGTTGCATCTAAGGTTTTCTCACCAATGAGAACTGGACATGGCCCATAACCTTTTTCTAACTCCACTTCTAACCCCATCGGTGACCGTACCAGTAATTTGTAGTCTAATGTTTTGATGGATAAATTCAGCTTCTTTCCAAATGACACAGATATAAAAGAATGAGTAGCTCCTGAGTCAAAGAGTACTCCGGCGGGTATGCCATTTATAGGTACGATACCTGTGATTTATTTTAACTTAGTCTACATGCTCACACAATGTAATATAACTTAAAAGGTTTCAGTCATACCTATGACCACATCGGGTGTGCGGCAGCATCCTCAGATGTAAGAGCATAAACTCGTCCTTGATGTAGCTACTTCCTGGGCTTAGGACATTCCCTTGCCATATGCCCCGCTTGATTGCAGTTATAATATTTTGGACCTTCAGTATTTAGCTTTGCTGCTGTTGAGCTACTGGGGTAGTCTTGGGTGCAGCAGTAAAGCCTTGGGCACAGAAGGGCTTGAATGTCTTGTTATTCCCTCCGTTATAGGCATTTCCAGCTGGCCTTTTTATGCCTCTATTTTGCATAAAATAACTCTCCTTCTGGCTCGATTCTATAACTCGAGCAATTTGCACAGCTTCATTATATATTTTCTTCTCCAAACCTAGAACATGCTCTCTGATGTTTCCCCTAAGTCCCGTGACAAACCTACGGATCTTAGTGTCTTCTTCTTGCATGCTGGGTGGTTCAAAGAAAAATAGCTCCTCATAACGCTGTTGGTATGCATCCACGGACATCTGTCCCTGATATAAACTCAGGAACTCCTTCTCCATAGAATCTTTGAAGCTTCAGGGAAAGTACTTCTCAAAGAAAGCTTCTTTATATATAGCCCAGGTCAATAGGGCGTGCTTGGTCAATAGGTAGGCCCTGGTAGATTTCCACCAATGATGTGCATCACCTTTTAGCATGAAGGTGGCACATAATACCTTCTCTTCTTCTGTAATAGTCATCATCAGAAAATTTCTCTCCATTTCGTCGATCCAGTGTGCCGGCCAGAGCGGATCAGACGGTTTTCCGTTAAACTCCTTGGGCTTCATATTTAAGAATCACTCAACCAGTCGGGAGTGGTCCATTTGATTCTAAGGGTATGCCCTAAACATAGGTTGTGGATACTAGTAATTAACCTGAACTGCTTCAGGACCTGGTACTGGAATCTGTGCAGCTGGTGGTTGAGGTGTCTGAGGTGCTGGGTGGTTACCCACCGGTGCTGCACTTGTTTGTCCAGTCGTCATTGGTGTAGCATGTGTTGTCTGAAACATAATTCCCATTGCTGCTTGCATTTGAGCCTGTGCTTGTTGCATTTGTTGCAGCTGTTGCGCTAGGTTCATAACCACGGTTGCCAGCTCCGGTGGTGGAGGTGGCAAGTTTGTAGGATTTGCCTAGTTGTCACACCCCAATTTTGCACTATTCAGAATGGTGTGATGAACCGCTAGCAAACCAATGGTTCAACTAGGATCTCGAGTAGGCTATATCCGTTTTATCTAAACCTAGAACATGCTCTCTGATGCTTCCTCTAAGTCCCGTGACAAACCTATGGGTCATAGTGTCTTCTTCTTGCATGCTGGGTGGTGCAAAGAAAAATAGCTCCTCATAACGTTGTTGGTATGCATCTACGGACATCTGTCCCTGATATAAACTCAGGAACTCCTTCTCCATAGAATCTTTGAAGCTTCGGGGAAAGTACTTCTCAAAGAAAGCTTCTTTATATATAGCCCAGGTCAATAGGGCGTGCTTGGTCAATAGGTAGGCCCTGGTAGATTTCCACCAATGATGTTCATCACCTTTTAGCATGAAGGGGGCACATAATACCTTCTCTTCTTCTGTATAGTCATCATCAGAAAATTTCTCTCCATTTCGTCGATCCAGTGTGCCGGCCAGAGCGGATCAGACGGTTTTCCGTTAAACTCCTTGGGCTTTATCTTTAAGAATCGCTCAACCAGTCGGGAGTGGTCCATTTGATTCTGAGGGTATGCCCAAAATATAGGTTGTGGATACTGGTAATTAACCTGAACTGCTTCAGGACCTGGTACTGGAATCTGTGCAGCTAGTGGTTGAGGTGTCTAAGGTGCTGGGTGGTTACCCACCGGTGCTACACTTGTTTGTCCAGTCGGCATTGGTGTAGCATGTGTTGTCTGAAACATAATTCCCATTGCTGCTTGCATTTGAGCCTGTGCTTGTTGCATTTGTTGCAGCTGTTGTGCTAGGTTCATAACCACGGTTGCCAGCTCCGGTGGTGGAGGTGGCAAGTTTGTAGGATTTGCATGTCCCTGGTTTACTGGTGGTGCAATCTGTGGATTACCCTGTGCATATATATTTTCTTGACTGGCTTCCTCCACGGGTGGTGGTGGTGGAACTGCGTTTCGGCTCTACCTGGTTAGTCTACGCCCAGCCATATTTTTCCTCTGATAATGGTGATACCTGAAAATCATTAAAATACATGAGGCAATCATTTATACTTCATGTAGATACGCTAATCGATGTTATTTTCAAATTTTTCAGATCATTCTTTGAAAAAATACTGTCTTTTCTATGTAGGGTCGATGGTGGGGGTCGATGGTATGTCCGACCCTCAGTATCGACCCTGAGAATCATCCATTTTTCCCGAGAGCCGGGGGTCGATGGGGGGGTCGATGGGTGTCCGACCCCAGGTGCGACCCCTGGTTCTCTGTTAGATTACCGAGAGCTGCGGGTCGATACGGGGGTCGATATGGGGGTCGATTGTTCTAATCGAATTCTCCGACCCCCTGACCAAAAATCAAATTTTTAAGGTCCGATTCTGAGTTCATTTTCTATTCTTCCTCCTCCGTTTCGACTCGTCTCCTTCCTCTGAGTTGCTACAGTGCCAACTCTGCTACATTGGACATTTGGGTTCCTTGTTTCGACGTCTACACCTTCCCTACCGATATGTATCTTACCTTTACATGTTTTTAGGTTTTCTTTCTAGGTTTTCACCCGTGTATCTCGTTTTCTTCAAATTAAACTTTTTCTAGCCATAAAATTCGATTTTTATTGGGGGCTTTTGTTGTTGGTGAGTCAATGGACGAAAGCCCTCAAAAATATTTGAGTTTCATCGGTTGATTATCGAGAAACTCAAAATTTGCCCTTTTTGCGCTAAATTGTCAAGATTTTTGAATTTCTCGAAATTTATTCCAATTAAATTCCGTTAGCTAGAATTTCCAACTGTATGAGTATTGCAGGATAGTTTATAACCTACGTAAGTCCTCCTGCCCACGTGTATGGGTGAAAAGTGAGGCTTTTGGCTAACTTACGTCATTATAATGTCAAAATTTTGGATTTTTTTACCTTACTAATCCATTATTTTTTTTTCCTTGTGGTTTGTAGATATTATGGCCCATACCAAGGTTCCTAGTGTTCGCGACCGTCTTCGCTTCCATACTAATGAAGTTGAGGCACAACATGCCCGCTTTGCTCGTAAGAAGGTAGAGGGAGGTCGCAAGGTGAACTTGGCTGAGTTAGCCTTGTTCAATGTGGAGAGAGCATTTGGTGATATGGGAATGGCTCCCTATCATCACTTATGACGCTTGTACCTGCCCGGACTTGGTACGCCAGTTCTATTGTAACCTCCAGGTGGTGGGGGATTACATTAATGTGGAGAGGGGTGATGAGCTGCGTATCATGAGCTACGTCAAGGGAGTTGACATCTCATTTGATTATTGGCAGCTGGCCGACCTACTGGGCATTTCTTATGCTGGCCCCATGGTTTTCTGTGCTCCTGGACAGCCCCAGTTCTTCTCTCTACAGATGAGGGCTGAGATCGATAGTCAGCTCATCCGACCTGATCGCTGGCAGATGAGGGCATGTTATCTGCATTCTGATCCATGGGTATACTGCAAGATCATTCAGCATAACCTGATACTGCAGAGTGGTCATTACGAGAGGGTCTTCCAGCTGACCCAGTATCTCCTATACTGTATATGCACTAGGCAGCCCGTTTGCCTTCCATACATCATTATGCGTACTATGATCAGTGCCACGTTGCCCAGTCACACCGACAACCTTCCTTACGGACGCATGATCACTACCTTGCTTACCCGCCTGGGGGTTGACTTAGTGGATGAGAAGATTCAGGAGAAGTCCTTCTCATCACCTCTATATTGGGAGGCTATTTGCAAGATGGGCATGCGGGATGCTCAGGTCAGTGATGAGGAGAGGAACGCGATGGTGCGCCCTCGCATTCGCGTAGAGATAGCTGACGCTGAGGCAACAACAGCAGCCACTGGAGTTCATAGGGAGCCTGCTGATGATGATGATCGTTTGTACATGGATGTGGACTCCATACCACCTCCTTCACCTACACATGTTGCTGGAGCTAGTACTTCATACGCGGATGGTCCTTCTCATGCGGCTGGTCCTTCACACCCACCTTCTGATATGATAGGGATATTGCATGAGATCAGAGAGGCTCAGCGCAGATCTGATTTGAGGATGGGAGAGCTAATAGATGCTCAGCACCGGTCAGATATGCGTATGGAGGAGCTTTTGGGTGCTCAGCACGTGACTGATCAGCGGTTGGCTGGTCTCACAGCTAGTCTACAGATGACCCAGGCTTAGGTAGCCTGGTTGACTAGAGTCTACGCTGAGGATTATGACAGAGACCGTGAGGCACCGCCTCCTCCTTCACCTCCAGCTTCTTGATTGTATCTATTTTCTTTCTTTGTACTATAGAGTAACTTTCCAGATTGTGGACTGTACTTTGCTTTAGCTATTTATATACGTTTGTTTCTTTCTCACTGTATTTAAAATTGTTCTACCTTTAATAGATGCATTATTCTCTTTTCAAATTTGGTCTCAAACATCACTTGTGCTTGTAGTGTGTTAATATTAGAGTTTTTACTTTTATCACTATCTCAGTTCACAGTTCATCGTGAAGGTATGCTAGTTTAGCGGACAACGCCCTGAGATGCTCTGATACCCACCCCAAACTATTCGAATGGTGTGATCGCAGCAAACCAATGGTTCACAAGGACTGAAGATACCGTATCAAACCAACACCACACATAATCGAGTAAAACACAAGCGAGTCTTATAGTAGAATGCGGAGAAACTAAATGTGATAATCTTATTTAAGTAGTAAATTATGATCAACTAAGACATAAATAAATATCAAATACATGTCTTTAATAAATCCAAATTAATAAAATAAAATCTAATCAAATATGCATGAGTTGCACTCGCAAGAGGAGTCATGCGTATCCACTTTGTCTTCAACTTCCATCGCCGCCATGTGCCCGTACACAGGAGCATTGACATAATCTTCGACGGTAGTACCTGCGTCATCAACTAAAAATATTCGATGTCGAGAGGGTGAGCACACATTATGGCTCAGTAAGCAAATAAAACAATGCAACAATACATATGCATGCAATCAATTTATATCTGTGGTCTAGTTTATAGTTTGCAATGTGCTATAGAAAGGGTTGGAGGTCAAAGGTTAACGTTTATTGACCCCTCCTCTATACACAGGGTGTGGAAGCCCGCCCAATGGTTAACGTTTATTGTCGTCCCCATCCACCCTACCATGAACATTGTACAACAAAGGTTAACGTTTATTGACCCCTCCTTTATACACAGGGTGTGGAACCCGCCCAATGGTTAACGTTTATTGTCGTCCCCATCCACCCTACCATGAACATTGTACAATAAAGGTTAACGTTTATTGTTGTACAGTGCCATACCAACACATAAGCCCCTGCTGGTGAGGGCTTGCAAACTGGGCTCGCAACTAACCAATCCTAATGCCAAATAGTGTATCCAAGGTCTCACCCTAGCATCCCTCAGAACGCCCGTAGAGATAGAGCTAAGGCCCCCCGGTAGAGTCAGAGACTACAAGGACCGAGACCACCTCCCCTGATACTCTACGACGTAATAGTTCTGCTAAAGTAATGGCGATACAACGATGCTAATGTACAAGAGTTGAGTTAGAGATAGAGCTAAAGTGCTAAGGCCCGGCCTATGACACCCCCTGATACTCGCTCGCATCAAGTACACCAACCACACATATACATTCACATGCCTGTTCCTATCATCATGGTCATTATCATGTTATAAATAATAAATTAATATGCATGAACAATAAATAGAAATATTGGATGACATGTTGAATGCACATTACAAACATGTTCGCATAGAATCAAGCATAGCATTGGACTCAAGAAATAAAAATAATTTGTTTTTAACCAATTAGTTTAGGTATTGTTTCCTCACCTTAGCTTGCTAGTAGATCCTCTTTCAAGCTTTAAGAATCAATTATATATCGATATTATATCACTAGAAAACCTAACCAAGTCGATAGAATTTAATTAGAATTAATTCGGACTTTAAAAACCATGCTGCTAACTGGGGGTCGATGCTAGAGTTGGAGGTTTGGTCGACCCTGGGTGCGACCACCCCTATTCTGGACATCCCGAACTCTAGGGGTCGATGCTTAGGGTCTGGTAGGGTCCATTGGCCATTGACCCCCATGCGACTCCCTGTGGGTTTTGTCAATTTTTCTTCCTTCAGTCCAATCTTCGTGTTTGGGGTCCTATGGCTTGTTCCTATAGTCCATTCCACACATGTTCTATGGCCTAGAACCGTGGTTTATTTACCTATATGGCTTTCATGATTTCCCCCATGGTTTTCCATGAAAACCTAACCATGGGTGGATAATTTGGGTTCCTCCTAGATAATCCCCTCTTCATTATCTACTCTAAGGTCTTAAGAAATTCATGGAGATAGTATCCATACCTGAGAAGTATGCTTCTTCCTCTTAATCCCTTCTCCTTCGTCTTCTTCTCTACTTTTCTTCTCTTCTCTTCTCCTTCTCTTCCTTCTCTTCTCTTTCTCTCAATCCAATTAGGGTTGTAAAAGGAATGAAAAAGTCTTAGGGACATCCTATTTATAGAGTAAAAAATCCTAAAATAAGTCCCATTTAGATTAGGAAGGAATCCCATTGAAATTAGGAAAGTTTCATAATGAGCTGTTTTTACCGATTACAGGGGGTCGATAGGGGGAGTCGGAGATCCCGTCGACCCCTGGTCCTTAAAGTGTTCGACCCCCCATGTAAAACTGGGGGTCTGACTTTTATACTGGGGGGGTCCGATCCTCCCTTGATGGGTATGCGACCCTCCCCTTATTTTGAGTGTTTTTGGGTCAGTTTAATACCTGGGATCGTGATCTCCTTCACGCACTTGATCCATGTGGTTCGACCATGATGGGTAGACCTGGTTCAAGGTGGTAAGACCGGGTTAGTTTGATACGGATCTTACAAAAAGTGGGCATTGAAACCTGAGGCAGGACCTTGTACAAACGCTGCACTGTGTGCTGCAGCTTCAAGCTTAATAGAGGAGAATAATGAAGAGTATATATTAGAGACTACAGGAGATCCAGTGGAACAGGGCTTAATTCATAAGTTCACTTCGCAGCTTTAAAGATCTCATCGGATCTCATAGATGAGGTCAAAGTAGCAATCCTATAGGATGCACACCTCAAGACTATGCAAGAAGATCTAGAGAAGGGTAAAAGCAACCATGATTTTACCTTGGAATTAGACAAAGTATCCAGGTATCGTAGACGATTATGTATACTTGAGAATGAGAACTCAAATATCAGAGATAGAGTTATGACAGAAGCTCATTATACCCCATATTCGACACATCCAGGAAGCACCAAGATGTACCATGATTTAAGAAGATTATATTGGTGAAGGGATATGAAAGCGGATGTTGCTCGATTCATGTTCCAATGTCTGAATTGCCAGCAAGTTAAAGCAGAAAGGTAAAGACAACATGTTTGGATCCACACTTGTCAACATGTTTGGATCCACACTTGAGTATTCTTGTCTCTCACTTGTTGGGAGCGTGAGGGTTACGTATACCCGCATACACAATAGTGTGGGCGGTCTGTACACGACCTCCATCGTACAAAGCTCATTGTGTTGACCGTTCAATATTGATACGTCAATCTCAAAAAACGATCAGAAAATCTTCATCATGGTATAGATACTGTGATCAAGTAGAAATTTACCGGTTTTTTCAATCATGAACCGCTTTTGTCATCCATCATGAAAACTATAAATAAGCATATCCGTTTCAATTTCTTGAAATTTGATGAACCACATGGTCGAACCTTGGTGCTACAATGATCCATTCGGAATCTTGAGGCCCCAAGACCAATCATGGGGTTATTCAAATACAAATAAATTGTTACAGATGATGTCTAATGGTCGGTTTTCATGAAGGAGCTAACTTTGTTGGTCGAGTCAGCTTGTATGTGTATGTGCATCCTTCTCGTGCCCAGTCACTTCTGAGTCTTAACCTTTGTTCATTGTTTATATAAAAATAAAATTAAAAAAAAAACAAAAAACAAAAAAAACAAAAAAATAAAAAACAAAAAAACAAAAAAAAAACAAAAAAAAAACAAAAAAAAAAAGAAAAGAAAGGTTGAACTAGGGAGGATATAATTGTCTAAACTTAAGAGAACACCTGAGTGTGTAGACAAAGCATCCACTCTTATTACATCCTCTCATAAGAAGGTCTCATCATCACCGGTTCATGTCTCGGTTCATGTTCATAAGGAGGACTTTTGTACCTCAAAGTGTTGGAATGGTTGGAAGACAGTATATTGAGAGCCCAAATATTGCAGAGCGGAATTGAAATTCTAAGATCAGAGTTAAGGAATCCAAGAGATTAGAAAGCTAAATCATAGATTCTGAGAGATTACATGTTTCTTTTCCATGTTAGCATACCTGCCAATTTTAAATGGAAAAACTAAGATTGGAAAGCATTTCGTTCACCCTTGGCGATTGAGCCACTTTGACTAACAGAGTTGGTTTCTGACTCCGAAATTACTTTCATCACCCAAGGTGACCCAAACTCAAAGGAGTAGCCCTCGAACCTTCAAGAATGGCCCACCCACCTCCCAAAATCCAAGATGAAAAGGAAGACCATGTGGTCGATTGTATCCCAAAATTAAGGTAGCCTGAAAATGAACTTCATGTGCACCCCAAATTGGGGCAAAACCAAAATGTCAATATACCCTAAATTGGGGCACAACAAAAATATCAGTGCACCCTAAACTGGGGCATAATTAAAATGTTAATGGATTCAAAGTGGGGCAAACCAAAAAGGTGATGGACCAACAAGGGTATAGGTTAGAGTTTCATGACATCCAAACTGGGGCATAAGATTGGAATACATTTATCCCAAATTGAGGCATTGGCCAGGGAAATGTCAAACCCAAACTAGGGCATAAATCAAAATGATAATAGACTCAAGAGGGGTTTAGCTCAAGATGGAAAGAGTCGAACACATGTCGATAAATAGGCGTAATGAGCTTTACTAGCGAAAATCTAAACGAAAATTCGGTCCTACAACCGATCATAAGTTGGCGTCATTGATGTCGTATCCAATTGGGGTAACTCGGTGAATTACTTGTTTAAACTGGCTACCATTAGTATCTGATAGGTCATCTATGTTTGGGCTTAAGTTCAATGTGTCTGTAGACGGTCCAGTCTAAAATGCTCTGAAAAAATGAACAATAATTATCTCATTTGAGACATCAACAACAGTGCTTTACTACTTCCAATCAATTCCTTTCCAGTTTGATATTTCTTCCTCTTCCATGTTCGTTGCTAATTCTGACTTTGATGACGATTGAGATGAAGGACCACAACCTGAACTTCTACTCCATCGGCCTTTAGAGAAATGAAAGCTCAACACACACGTGAAAGTTATAGATGATTAAGTTGAAGTCATGCAAGCATTACAAAAGATATAAGTTGGTACATCAAAATGTCATCCCATTTGATCAATCTACAGAAAGAATTTTTTATGGGATATTTCTACAGACAAGGACCATTCAAATGATTAAGTCTTTTACAAGTGCATAAAGTCTACAGACATAAAACTTGCTACGGATCAACCTCAAAGTCAAAGATGAGCTCAAAAAAAAAAAAAAAAAAAAAAAGAGAGAGAAAAGAAAAAAAAAAAAGAAAAAAAGAAAAAAAAGAGAAAAAAAAAAGAGAAAGAGCTATACAAAATAATGAGGTTGGTTAGCATACTACAATGATGGTGGAGAAGTTCAACTATGGTGCATAGACATGGAGCAACTACTTTGAAACACTAATGATGAGTGAGTTCGATTACAAGGCATATACATGGGGCAACTCCTTTGGAGCCCTACCGATGGACGAGTTCAGTTATAGAGCAATAAGACAATTGGTTCTCATACAATAACATATAGACACCATTTCTTAGAACCTGATTGGAAAGCTGATTGTTTGTTGTGGTTCACATTGTGTGTTAAGCTGGATTTTTGATATTGGTCACTACATCCCGCCCATACAGGGGGTTGTCTCATCACTTTGTTGTCATCAGAGGATTTTTTCTTTTCGGCTAAAGACTCTCTCTCCCGTCCATCAATCTGACGGTCTTCCACAGAGTCTACATTACATGCCCTTATTTCAAATGTTACAAAATTTTATCGTATCGTTTCTTGTGAACATGTCGTCTTGTTATGCATAAATATTGTTCAATAAATCTGACGGGAATATCTATCTGTCATTCATCATTTCGACGGCGTCCAAAAATTCCATAGTCCTTTTTTGCTAGCCGATAAAATGGCATCGCCTAGTGGAGATCAAGCCATTCTACATAAACAACCAAACACTCTCCCAATGGCAGACCCATTGGACAGTTTCTTATCTGTCCATCTCGACCTTCATCGTCATACTTGTATACAAACTTAAAGGATTTGGGCCCAAACATGGTTACAACTGATTCAGCATCTGAGCATAGCTTGTTGAAACTTGTTTTCTATCTGAGTGATATTGAGAAGAGAAAGCATTCTTTGACGTTTTCTCTAAAGATTAGTGTAGGGTTGCATCTCCTTAAGGTTATTTCTAGTGATGACTCAAAAGTCGTCTGCCTATCAATATGTGCAAACTTGAACTAAGACACTGGGGCAAAATCACCCATTTATCCAAACATCATGAGTTTAGTTGAGCCCTCTGTTTGAAACTCTAGCTGAGTTCATTTGAATGTAAGAGAAAGATGACTCATACAAATTTGAAAAAAAAAATTGAGTCATTGTCATCATTTGCCCCTCATTAAAAAGACCTGATTTCCCTTTGATCATAGTGAAACCCATATAAATTTGGCAGGAATGCAGAACATATCAAAATTGCCTGTTAAAGAAAAGAAACATGTTTCTCTCGGTCTAGATTAAGTCAAGTCAAGGAAAGTCGATCAAATCATGATCTCTAGTTCCTCTTGGATTCTGAGCAATGTTTGTGGACAAAGTGCGAGATCTTTGAGCCCCATTGTGGCTACCTCAATATTTATGGAAAGTTCAACCCATTTTGGAAATGAAGAAAGATGAAGAAAAGAATTGAAAAGAACAAGAAAAAGAAAAAGAAAAATAAAAAAAAAAGAGAAAAGGAAATAAAGGTGAAAGTACAGAGAAGAAAGAAGACTGAATGAAAGCAGAATTAGAATGGAAAAGAGAACAAGATGCAAGCAAAGAAAAGAAAGAAAGAAAGATCATGGAAAGAAAAAAAAAAAAAAAAAAAAAAACCAGCCCGAACTACGCGGAACCTGATTCTGGAGGGACGGAAATCCCAAAGGATACGTAGGCAATTTGGGACACCCCAAATTCGGTCCAAAGGATACACATCCAAAGGATACACATCCAAAGGCTACACATCCAAAGGCTACACAGCCAAAGGCTACACATCCAAAGGTTACACAGCCAAATGCTACATATCCAAAGGCTACACATCCAAAGGCTACACATCCAAAGGCTACACAGCCAAAGGCTATACATTCAGAGGTTACAAATTTAGAGCACAAAGCACAGTTACAGTTACATCACGAGCGCTCTTGAGCCAAAGTCACAGACCTGATAAGGTCACTACTCAAGAAGCTTGACGATTCAAAATTACATCACGAGCGGTCTTGAGCCAAAGTCACGGACTGTAAGGTCGCTACTCAAGCAAGCGATTCTACGATTACATCATGAGCGGTCTTGAGCCAAAGTCACAGACCTGATGAGGTCGCTACTCAAGAAGCTTGACGATCCCGATTACATCACGAGCGGTCTTGAGCCAAAGTCACAGACCTGATGAGGTCGCTACTCAAGAAGCTTGACAGTTACAGTTACATCATGAGCGGTCTTGAGCCAAAGTCACAAACCTGATAGGGTCATTACTTAAGAAGCTTGACAGTTATAGTTACATCATGAGCGGTCTTGAGCCAAAGTCACAGACCTGATGAGGTCGCTACTCAAGGAGCATGACATCTACAGTTGTTTGTTGTACAGTGTGAACAAAAAAAAAAAAAAAAAAAAAAAAGGGGGGGGAGGAGAGTAGTTACAGCATCAGTTCAAGAGAGTAATGGTAGAATTCGGATCAAGTGCAGAATAATGCAAAAATGGGCTACTTTTATCTTCGGCCTCAATTACCCACAATCTCGGTCGAAGAGGGGCATCTGTAAGCACCCCATTTTTGCCATCCCAGCTAAACAAAGTCCTGCTGGTGTGTGGACAACAAAAGGAAGAAAGATGATCGAAAGTTTGGATTCTTAATTGTGAATTTGAGGGAAGTTTTCAATGGGTCCGTGAATTTGAGGAAGTTTTCAATGGGTCCACAGCAAGGTCATGGGTTATAATTTTGCATGGATGCGTAGGTCATAGAATTATCTTGAAACCGAGACCAAAATTGCTCAATTTCGATATCAAATGAGGAAGATATGACCATTTTAGTCAGATGATACATATGAGGGAGGTTTATGAAATTATTATAAATAATCTTAGGGGCCTTCATGCAAATTATCCTAAGTTGGATTGTTTGAATTTCAAATCATCATATCTTGATCATCCGACATCGGATTCAGATGATTCCAAGACCATTATTCTTCATTCATGATGTTCTACAAAGTGGACGTAAAAAATCCCGGGTAGAAGTCACCGGTGGGTCCCATGCAAGCTTGCATGCAAAATTATCGTCGAACTTCAAAGCGCATATCTTTTCCGTTCTACATCGGATTCGGGTGATTCCAGTTCCTATATTCCTCATTTTTAATGTTCTAGAAAAATGAACCAAAAAATTTGGAATAGAGGCCATCGGAAAAATTCCATGCGGGATGACAACGGAAATGACCCATGAAATGACAAGGAGAGAAAACCTAGTTAATTCCAATTAATCCAGTCAACTCGGTTCAAGCCGGTTTGGTCCAACCTAGCTCAACCCATATCGGTTTAACTCGGGTCAACCAAAGTCGGCCTCAACCCGTTTCCAACCGGGTTCATCCATGTGCATAGTATTTATATATTATATATATTGTATACTATACATATATGTATGTTATTAAATATATGTGTATATAATATATATTATTATATATAAGAGATAAAATCTAAAAGATCTTGGAGAAGAAAAAGGAAAGAGGAGAGAGAGGAGACGTGAAAGAGAAGGAGGCTTTAGGGTTGAGATGAAATCTAAAAGATCTTGGAGAAGAAAAAGGAAAGAGGAGAGAGAGGAGACGTGAAAGAGAAGGAAGCTTTAGGGTTGAGATGAAATCTAAAAGATCTTGGAGAAGAAAAAGGAAAGAGGGGAGAGAGAGACGTGAAAGAGAAGGAGGCTTTAGGGTTGAGATGAAATCTAAAAGATCTTGGAGAAGAAAAAGGAAAGAGGGAGAGGGGAGACGTGAAAGAGAAGGGGGTTTTCTAGAAGAAGAATGAGAAAAAGGAAAGAAAGGAAGAAGAAAAACGTGAGAGAGGAAGAAAAGAAAGGAAAGAAGAAAAAATGGAGGAAAAAAGATTTTCTAGAAAAAAGAAGAAAAGGAAAGAAGGATCTTCTAGAAAATGAGTGAAAAATTATAAATAGGAGAGAGGAGGGATCCTTTTCTAGACCAGAGAGAGAGGGGAACGTGGGTGAGAGAGAGAAACGTGAGGGGAGAGAGAAAACGTGAGAGGAGGAAGAAAGAAGAGAGAGAAAAGAGAAAAGAAAGAAAAGAGAAGAAGAAAAAGAGAGAGAAAGAGAAGAGAGAAAGAAGGAAGAGAGGAGAAGGAGGGATTCACATTCAAAGGGGATTGATACAACCCCAATCACCCTTCATCAACGGTTTCGCTCGATTTGAGCCCAAGGTTAGTACTCTAAACAAATTTAGAGGTCGTTATAATACCCGAATGCCAATTTTGCTTAAAAAAGGCTAATTTTCATGAAATCTCAATCATGAATGCTCTATTACATGCTTGTTAATGTTAGGATGCCTATGTCTAACATTTTTCATGAATGATAATTTGTCTAAGCTATTCAATGATGAATTTTTGATTGATATACAATGATGTTTGATGTTTTTTGTAAATTTCATAAAAGTGATTTTCTGATCTGAAAATTCCAGATTTAGGGGTTCAAACTTAGGACGTACATCATATGTATTTTTCTAAGATTTTGAAGTCCAAAATTTTATGGGAGTCTCTCTGATATGATAGAAAACTACCCTAAAAATTTCGTTCCATTTGAAATTGGGGAAATATATCAAAAAATTTGTCTTTCACATTGCTATTTTTCCCGGATGTAATGCAATCCTCCATCGGAAAGTCTCTAGACAAAGGCCTTATGGCCATAATCAGAAACTCCACTTAACATGAACTTTTTAGACATGAAAGTCTTCTAAAAAATGGCATTGGTTTCATATTTTTTCCATTTTTCGTTGAATTGATATCAATTTTTAAGTGCATAGTGCTTTGATTTCAGGTCTGTCATGATGTGCTGATTTGCATGATTGAAAAGAGTCATTTTTTACAAAGAAAATATACTGTTTTAACTTGTTTTTCTTAATGAAATTTTAGATCAGACAGTTATCTACATAGATATATGTCTATATTTAATTTTCATTAAGAATAGAATTTTATTTGGAATTTATGGTGCAACTGGTCAAAAATATGGAACAGACCTGACCAGTGTATTTGCCTGTACTTGGGGAATATTTTCGACCTGCCTATGGTCTCTTTTAGGATTAGCTTCCTTGAGACAAAATGTTGGCCTCTGAGTTTTCTTTCCAGGGATATCTTTTAAGAATTTTTTGAGTAAGTACAGTGACCTATGTGCCCATTTTGGTCCAGCCTGACAAAACTGTCATCTTGCTACGTGTTCCATCATGTTTTGATTGATTCTCATATGCTTTGGTTGTTTCTCACATGCCATATTTGATGCTATGCTATGTTCGGATGCTCGTATGCATGCACTACTATAATTGGAATGGTTACACTGCCATAATTGGAATGGTCACACTGCCATAATTGGAATGATCACACTACCATAATTGGAATAATCACATTGCCATGATTGGAATGCTACACATGCTTATTGCCATATTTGTCTGCTACACTTGCTCACATGCTATATTGGATGATTACTGCCATGTTTGGATGCACACATTTCATGTTTGTATTGATTCACATGCTCACTTGCCATCTTTGATTGATTTGTTGCTAAATTTGAATATATTTCCAACATGCTATATTTGGATGTTTACACTGCTATATTTAAGCTCACATTGCTATGTTAGATTGTTTACATTGTACAACAACTAGGGCAAGATACACCCTAAAATGGAAATAATTGAACAATTAGGGTAAAAAAATCCCTAAAAATGGAAAAATAGCAATTAGGGTAGAAAACCCTAAAAAATGAAAATCACAATGAAAAGGGATAGGAAACCCTAAAAACCTAAAAATGGAAACAATAAAAATAGTAGGAATTTAGGTCTCATCCCTAGATCCTATTCACAAAAATGGAAAGAATTTGGTACACATCCCAAATAAAAATGGTAGGAATTTAGGTCTCATCCCTAGATCCTATTGACAAAATTAGAAATAATTTGGTACACATCCCAATTAAAAATGGTAGGAATTTGGGTCTCATCCCTAGATCCTATTAACAAAAATAGAAAGAATTTGGTACACATCCCAAATAAAAATGGTAGGAATTTAGGTCTCATCCCTAGATCCTATTGACAAAATTGGAAGGATTTTGGTACACATTCCAAATCCGACTCTCAAAACCTTTTCGAACTACGTCGTACCTGATTTCTAGGGCACACCCTAGAATACGTAGGCAATTTGAGAATCCCAAATACGGTACAAAGCCACCCATCAACCATACATCCTGCATAAACTTCAACTTGAACAACAAAGAATCTAATTGAAGCAAATGCATAAATCACTTCGATAATCTTTAATCACACAACCCATTTCGAACTACGTTTTTGGACTTGATTTCAAGGATTGGAATACGTAGGGAGTTTGAGATGTCTTACACGTCTCAGATTCAGTCCAAGACCGAACCATCTTTGGTTCGGTTCATTGTATAATATTGTACATTACATTTGCTTGTTTATTTACTTTAAAACATGATTGGCTGAACCCTAGGTTAGAACAACTTAGCAACGTGGTTTAGGACATCCCCCATTGAACCCTAGTCATCCAGTTGACCAAGCATAGTCAAAATTAGAATTTAAGGAAAGTTTAGGAGGTCGATATTGATCGGGCGGTTTGGGTGCCTAACACCTTCCCATAACCGTACCCTGAATACTTACCCGATCTCTTGCAGACCAAAGAACCGATACATTGGGTCACGAGTCAATAGAAGTCTTACCTTCGGGTGAGGCTACATTTTTAGAGGTCCTAGACCTTAATCTAGGTGGCGACTCCAACAGAACAAATCGATCTTCATCGATATGGGATACACATTTTCCATCCAGAGGAGGATCACGTCGATTTTCCATTGTCCTCACACCCGTACTCCACTAACCCGGTCTAACTGTGCCATGACAAGTCTTCCCATCATTTCTGGACCAAGTGGACCGATCATTTAAAGATGGATCACAAACCAGGTATGAAAATCGAGTCAAAAATACTAAAAACATACCTATGGTCGAATACCTAGGTAGGTATGGTCGACCATATGGAAAGAAACAATGGTCAGTGATAATGACCCCACGGTCAATGATTTCGACCCCACGGTTGATGGGTTCTGCGACCGTAACCATCGACGGTGAGACCCTAAATCAGACTCTGAGTTTTGGAAACTTTCCTAAACTAAGGGATTTCTTTCCTAATTGAAAGATGACTCTATATGGAGAGTTTTCTTTTATATAAAGGACGTCCCTCAGTCCTTTTTCACTCTTTTAGAACATTAGTAAACCCTACAGAAAGAGAAGGGAAGAGAAGGAAAAGAAGGAGAAGAAGAAAAGACTAAGGAGAGGATTTTGCTGAGAAGAGATTGGCTCTCTATCACAGGCAAAGGTATGAATCTATTCTCTAGAGATGTAAACTCTAAGGAATAAGACTTCTATGGAAGATAGACAATATCAACCTATTACGATCCATGTAATTTCCTTGAGAAAATCCCAAGGAGAACCATGGGAAGAGAGTTTGATGATTAGGATTGATAAGAAACTAGTAATAATGGCCAGAGAATAAATCCAATTGCAGATCAGAGGATTTGACCCAGGAACAACTCGAATGGCATGTAGTCTGTGACCAGAAATCTCAAGGTCGCAGCTATGGTCGACCATAGCATGACCAACATGAACAGAGGATCGACAACAGGCATTCAGGAACATCCAGAAACCATATGGTTGCAGCTATGGTCGCACCATATGTGACCGTAGGGTATCGACTGTAGACAGTAAGGTCGATACAGTATGAGACCATAAGACCAATCAGACACCTATTAGTGCTCTGTTTCGATTTTCTACTACTGTAACATATTACATATGAACCCTAACTTAAATTCATATAAATTTTAAGTTGTTAAATCAATTCAAAGAGAATTTCAAGGCTTGGAAGTAGATCGAGTATTGCTAACAGGTGAGGGAACAAGACCTAAACTAAGAATAATAACAAACTGTTTATTTTTATTGAGTCCAATGCCATGATTGATTCTATATTTGTATGCATGAAATGTGCATCTCACATGTCATCCAATATTCCTGCTATTATTGTTCATGCATATTTAATTTCGTTTATTTATAACATGATGATGATGATGATGCTAGGAATAGGCATGTGAACGTATGTATGTGGTTGGTATGTTGAATGCGAGTGGAGCATCAAGGGGAGGACGTGGCATGGTAGTCTTTGACCTCGTCACCAGACTTTAGCTCTATCTCTACTCAAGTCTTGCCCACTAATATCGTCTTATCGCCATTACCTTAGTAAAACTATTATGTCGTAGGGCATCAAGGAAGGTCGTCTCGAAACGTGTGGTCTCTAACTCTGTCGAGGGGCCTTAGCTCTATCTCTATGGACTTATTGAGGGATGCTGGGGTAAGGCCTTGGATACACTGCTTGGAATTATGATTGGTTAGTTGCGAGCCCAGTTTGCAAGCCCTCGCCAATAGGGGCTTACGTGTTGGTATGGGTAGGGCATCAGGGGAAGTGTTGGCGGTGTTCGATCCTGACACTTTAGCTCTATCTCTATTCCATGGTGGGTTTATGTGGGACGGCAATGGTGTTTAATCTATTGGGTGGATTCACACACTCATATATAGAGGTACGGGGGCCACCAAACCTTTCTATAACACATTGTAAACTTAAAAACCAGACCAAAGATATGAATTGAATGCATGTATATGTTTGTTGCATTATTTTGTTTGCTCACTGAGCCATGATGTGTGCTCACCCTTTCGACGTCGAATATTTTAGTTGTTGATGCAGGTCCTACTGTTGAAGAATATATGAATGCGTCGATGTATGGACACGTTATCGCCATGGACGTAAAAGCTATTGAAGATGCACATGATTCAACATGCGAGTGCAACCAGTGTATTTTTTATTAGTTTAGTTATATTTTTTTAATGGAACATGTAATGGATTATTAACTTTTATGTCTTGAGTTTTGAAGACAATCGGATTAATTATTTATTATCATTGTTAGACACTCAGTTCATTATTTGTAAGACTTTTGCTTATTTTTTTATTACCTCTTATTATTATCGTGGAATGTGTGTGTGGTTTGATATGATGGGTATGACCTATACGAGATCCTGGTTGAATCGTTGGTTTATTGGCGGTTCATTACACTAATTTGGTAAGACCAGAATTAGGGTGTGACGACTTGGTATCAGAGCATCTCAGGTTCTATCCATCGACCTAACTTCTTCCACATGAGTCATGAACTAAGTTAGGATAAAAAAAATTAAAAGCTGCAATAAGAACACACCATAAGCGCATGTGTTGTATGAGACATAAACTTAGAAAGAGAGTAATGCACATATGCAAATGAAAAATCAATTATCATATATATATATATATATATATATATATATATCCAAATGGGAGTAAGATAAGATACATCCGAATCAGAGTACAGTCCATAATCCAGATAGTTACTCTGTATTATAAAAAGAAAAAAAATAAATGATATCATGGAGGTAGAGGTGCTGGAGGAGGAGGTGCCTCACAATCTCTATCATAGTCCTCAGCATATACTCTCGCGAGCTAGGCCACCTGAGTTTGAGTCACTCGGAGACTAGCTGTCAGATCCGCTACCCACTGGTCTATAGAGTGCTGGGCATCTAGACTCTCCAATCAATCATGCGCTGAGCCTCCCAAATCTCACGTAACAGCCCCATCATGTCATCTGGTGGTGGGCGTGAAGGGCCAGCTGAATGAGAAGCCCGAGAAGGGCCAGCTCCAGTAAAATATTGTGGTGATGGAGGAGGGATGACATCCACATCCATGTACATCTGATCATCATCCTCCTCATCATCACTCACGTGTGCCTCTGCTGCTGTTGCTGCTGCCGCCTCTGCATCTGCTGCCGCTACTCGAGTGAGAGGATGTCCCATAGCATTCCTCTCATCATCACTGACCTATATCTCTCTCATGCCCATCCTGCTGATGGCCTCCCAATCAAGGTTAGCCGAGAAGGTGTCCTCAAGGATCCTCTCATCCACTAAGTCCACTTGTAGACCAGCGAGTAGGGTGGAGATCAGCTGCCCATAGGGCAAGTTACGTCTCGAGTCAGGCAACGTAGCTCTGTGCATAGTCCAAAGAATATATGGGAGGCAGACTGACTGCCTAGTACAGATACAGTATAGCAGGTACTGGGTCAGCTGTGAGACCATCTTGTAGTGTCCACCCTGGGAATAAGATTATGCTAAATAATCTTGTAGTAGACCCGTGGCTCTGGACGCAGGTTGACTACTTTCATCTCCCAGCGGTCATCCTGAAGAATTTGGTTATCTATTTCTGTACGCACCTGTGTAGACAGAAACTATGGCTCCTTGGGTGCACAGTAAACCAACTGACCATCATTTGAGATGCCTAGGAGATCAGCTAACTCTTGACAGTTGAAAGAGATCGGAACCCCTTTGACCCAGCTGGTGATCCGAAGCTCTCTGCCCCTATCAACATCCTCTAGGTCACCCTCCAACTGTAGGTGACAATAGAACTGCTTGACAAAGTCTGGGCGAGTGCAAGCCTCATACAGAATCACTGAAAGTCAGCCCATAACACCAAATGCCCTCTCCACATCAAACAGGGCTAAGTAGGCTAAGTTCACACACCGACCCCCTTCTACCTTCTTTCGATTAAACCAAGGGTATTGTATTTCTGCTTCCATAGACCTGAAGTGAAGTGGGTCATGAACTTGAGGAACCTTAGTGCGAACCATGATAACTGCAAGAGAAGAAAATAAAAAAAACAAGTTAGATAAATTTAAAAATTTGACAGCATAACGACGTAGAATGGGAAAAAACCCCACTTTTCACCCAAACAATTACGCGGCAGCCTTAATGCAAGTATGGGCAGGCAGCTTTGAGTTGCATATGCCTTTGCCGCATCTGATATCCCTAACTAAAGGCGATCGGCAGTGAGGGTGATTCCAGCGTTTCATCGTCGGCTCATTCGTATGGGAGGTCGACGATAGACTGGTGAGATTCTATCTCTCGTTTTGGACAGGAGGACTTACATAGGTCCCAAACCATCCTACAAGGCATATTCAATCCAAAATTTTAACTAAGTAGGTCGAATTTGAAGAAATTTTGACAATTGGTAAAAACCCTAAAATTTAGGTTAAAAATGAAAATTTTAAAATTTTTACCAAACCAACCGATGAAACTCAAATTTTCTTTAGGGCTTTCATCCATTGGGTGTCCAATAGCAAAAGCCCCCAATAAAAATCAAATTTTTTTGGTCAAAAAAATATTAATTAGAAGATAACCCTACAAATGGAAAAAACCTTAGGTATGAAAGCTTAAAAATGGAGAAAAGTAGAGAACATACCTCAAGAAATGGAATGGAGATCGTGGATCGATGGAAAAATCACCAAGTTCATATGGTAGACGCTGTAGCAACTCAGTGGTGGCGAGTTGAGTTGTGACCGTAGGAAAGAAAAGGAGAATGAGAGGGAAAAATCTCGAAAATAGGTTTAAAAACCGGATTTGAACCATACGGTCGCACAATTCGACCAAAACCATAGACCGTATGATCGACCATAGGGTCTCGGTAAGTTGCCAAGATTTTGAAGGTTGCACCTATGGTCGCACAACATGCGACCGTAGGCCATCGACCGTATGACTGACTGTTGTCTGCATTTTGATTCTGTCCAAACTTTTGCCTATTAATTTTGTTCTTCTCTCGCTTTCCATTGTGAGACTAACCCAATACTACCATTCTATTTTGTGTCATATGTGTAGCTTTGCCAATAACATTCCACCCAAGAGTTTAAATGGCTAGGCGCAGAGTAAGCAGAACGAGATAGAATGGAAACCCATCTCCACCACATATGGAGACTAATGACAATGATGGTCAGTAAGGACAGGAAGAAAATATTGGAGCTCAAAATGTTGTGCCTCAAAATGTTTACACCCAAGCCAGCCCAACCAACTTACCTGCACCACCTATGGATTTGGCTAATGTGGTGATGAATTTAGCATAGCAAATACAGCATATACAACAAACACAAGCCAACATGCAAGCTGCTATGGGAATTGCTTTCTCAGTTGCAAACACAACATCTCTACCTATAGGACAACCTAGTACTACACCTGGTAGTAGCAACACTGTACCCCAAACACCGCAAATGTAAGACCCGTGTCAAACTAACCCGGTCTTACCACCTTGAACCAGGTTTACCCATCATGGTCGAGTCAAGTGGACCAAGGGCGTGATGGAGATCGAGATCCCAGGTATAAAATCGACCCAAAAACACTTAATTTTAAGGGAGGGTCGCATACCCAGCCAAGTAAGGTTGGACCTCCCAAAACAGAATGTCAGACCCTCAGATTTTAAGGGAGGGTCGGACAGCTTAAGACCCTAGGGTCGACGGGATCATCGACCCTCGGTTTCTGACGAAACTGAAATTAGGAAATTTCCTAATTTTCGATTGGGATTCTTTCCAAATCTCCATGTGACTATTATAGGACATTCCTACTCTATTTAAAGGACGTCCCTAAGCCACTTTCACTCCTTTTACAACCCTAATTGAATTGAGAGAAAGAGAGAAGAAGGAAAAGAGGAAGAAAGGAGACAAGGAGGAAGACTTAGCAAAAAAGGAGAAGAAATTCCAGAGAAAAGTAATCTTCTCAGGTATGGATAGTAATTCCATGAGTTTCTACAGACCTTAGGTTAGATATGGTTGAGTGTAGGATTTCGGAGAAACCCAAACCATCCATTCATGGTTAGGTTTTCATGGAAAACCATAGGAGGATGCACGAAAACTATTTAGATGGATTATACATGGTTCTAGACCATGGAATGACTGTTGAATGAATGTAGGAAGCAAGCCATAGGACCCAAAACACGAATAATGGATTTAAAAGTGGAAATTGGACCAGAGTGCATCGAGGGTCGCACCGAGGGTCGATAGACCATCCGACCCTAGGTGTTTCTGACCATCGACCCTCAGCATTCGGGAAGTTCAAAATGAGGGGAGGGTCGATAGACCCATCGACCCTAGCATCGACCCTCAGTTGACAGAATGGTTTTAAATTCTGAATTAATTCTAATTAAATTCTGAATTAATTCTAATTAAATTCTATCGACTTTGTTAGGTTTGCTAGCAATATAATAAAGTTATAACGGTGATTTTAAAGCTTGGAAAAGTATCTTTTAGCAAGCTAAGGTGAGGAACCTTAACTCCAAACTAATCGGTTAATAATAAACTATTTTCTATTTCTTGAGTCCTATGCTATGTTTGATTCTATGCGAATATGTTTGTAATGTGCATACAGCATGCCATCCAATATTTCTATTACTTGTTCATGCATATTTACTTTATTGTTTATAACATGATGATGATGATGATGATAGGAATAGGCATGTGCTTGTATGTGTGTGGTTGATGTACTTGATGCGAGCGAGTATCAGGGGAGGTATGATGAGAACGTCAATAAACGTTAACCTTTGGCGGGTCTCAGCACTTTAGCTCTATCTCTAACTCAAGTCTTGTGCATTAACATCGTCGTATCGCCATTACCTTAGCAGAACTATTATGTCGTAGAGTATCAGGGGAGGTGGTCTCGGTCCTTGTAGTCTCTGACTCTACCGGGGGGCCTTAGCTCTATCTCTATGGGCATTCTGAGGGATGCTGGGGTGAGGCCTTGGATACACTGTTTGGCATTAGGATTGGTTAGTAGCGAGCCTAGTTTGAAAGCCCTCGCTAATAGGGGCTTACGTGTTGGTATAGCATTATATAGCAATAAACGTTAACCTTTGTTGTATAATGTTATGGTAGGGTGGATGGGGACGACGATAAACGTTAACCTTCGGGCGGGCTTCCACACCCTGTGTAAAGAGGCGGTGTCAATAAACATTAAAATTTAACCACCAACCTTTCTATTGCGCATTGCAAACTATAAACCAGACCAAAGATATAAATTGACTTTCTGCATGCATATGTATTGTTGCATTGTTTTGGCTACTCACTGAGCCGTGTTGTGTGCTCACCCCTCGACGTCGAATATTTTTAGTTGATGATGCAGGTTATACAGTCAAAGATTATATGAACGCGTCTGTGTACGGGAATATAGCAGCGATGGACGCTGGAGCTGAAGATGATACACACGACTCCTCTTGCGAGTGCAACCCGTGTGTATTTGATTAGATATTTTTATAGATTTCTTTTATTTGGATTTATTTAAGACTTGTATTGATATTTACTTATGTCTCGGTTGATACAGAATAATTTGCTATTAAATTATTAATATCATCTTAGTTCTCAGTTCATTTATTTATAAGATTTCCGCTATTGTATATTTACTCTGATTATGATTGTGGATGTATGTAAAGTTTAGATCACGCGGGGATGGCCTATTAGAGATCCTGGTTGAACCGTTGGTTATTTAGCGGTTCATCGCACCATTCTAAATAGTGCAGAATTGGGGTGTGACAGCAAACACCAGTAGTACAAGGCCAAGTGCAAAACCCTAAAGCACTGCAAGGCAAGTATAACCAAGGTAACCATCAGTACCAGCCGCCTATGTATGGAGCTTTTGCACAATATCAACTTGATCATTCCAGATTGATTGAGTTTTTCCTGAAGTTGAAACCGAAGGAATTCACGGGCAAGCCATCAGATCCATTATAGCCAGCTTACTGGATCGATGAGATGGAAAGAAACATTATGATGATGACTATAAATGAAGAGGAAAAAGTATTATATGCCACTTTTATGCTGAAAGGTGATGCACTCCATTGGTGAAAATCTACTCGGAGTTATTTGTTAACGAAGCACCCCCAATTAACCTGGGCTATCTATAAAAAAGTATTTTTCGAGAAGTACTTTTCCAGGAGTTTCAGAGACCAAATGGAAAATGAGTTCTTGAGTCTGTTTCAAGGACAAATGTCAGTAGACACTTATCAGTAGCATTATGAAGAACTGTTCATCTTTTCTCCCTCTAGCATGCAGGAGGAAAATACCAAAACTCGAAGGTTCGTCATGGGAGTTAGGGGAAGTAACCATGAACATGTATTGGGATTAGAAAAGAAGATTTATAATGAAGCTGTACAGATTGTTCGAATACTAGAATTGAGCCAGAGGGAAAGTTATTTTTCTCAGAATAGAGGTATGAAGAGGCCCAAATGAAACTCATACAACGAAGGGAACCCAAAGACATTTAAACCCTTCCGTACTCAAGGCTTCAATGTTGCAGCCAAGACTACTTCGACACCCAATCTCAACAGAAGCAAAGTAATGCTGGAGTCAAATGCTTCAATTGCGATCAAGTAGGACATTATTCAAGAAAGTGTCCTAAGCTAAAGAAGCAGCTACAGCAAGGAAAGGTTTATGCAGTTACTTCTGAGGATGTTGTCACATCGCCTGATGTGGTCACAGGTATACCTGAAGCTTTCATTTTGTACTACCTTGTGTGAGCATGTAGACTAAATTAAATCAAATCACATGTATCGTACCTATTAATGGCTTACCAGCCAGAGTACTCTTTGACTCTGGAGCTACTCATTCTTTTATATCTGTATCGTTTGGAAAGAAATTAAATCTACCCCTCAGACCTTTTGACTGTAAACTGCTTGTATGATCACCTATAGGATTAGAAGTGAAACTAGACAAAGGTTATGAACCATGTCCAGTTCTTATTGGCAAGAAGATTTTGGATGCAACCTTAAATGGCAAACTTTGACGTTATCTTGGGAATGAATTGGTTAGCTTGGCACTCCGCAAACCTATTATGTGCGAAAAAAAACTGACATTTAAAGACAAGGAAGGAGTAGAGTTTAGTTTAGAGGGAACCAAACTTCCTCACAAACAAAAACTCATTCTCTCTGCATTAAAGGCTAGAAAATGCCTCGAGAAATGAGGAATTGGGTATCTAGTATCCGTGGTCGACCTTACTAAGGAAGCACCACGAATGGAGGATATTGAAGTTGTGTGTGAATTTTTGAATGTATTTCCTGAGGAACTATCAGGACTACCACCTGATCGAGCGACATAGTTCGTTATAGATCTTATACCCAGAGCCGCACCAGTATCGAAAGCACCCTATCGAATGGCTCCTACTAAACTGAAGGAACTGAAGGTACAATTACAGGAGTTATTGGACAAGGGATATATTAGACCCAGCATATCACCATGGGGAGCACCAGTATTGTTCGTGAAAAAGAAGGACGGTAGCGTTTGACTGTGTATAGATTATCAGGAATTGAATAAGCTTACAATCAAGAATCGATACCCGTTGTCTCGGATCGATGACTTATTCGATCAGTTGCAAGGTGCCAAAGTGTTCTCCAAAATTGATCTTTTGTCAGGATACCATCAATTGAATATTAAGGAAGGTAATATTCCGAATACAGCATTCAGAACCAGATATGGACATTATGAATTTTTAGTCATTTATTTTGGATTGACTAACGCACCCGCAACTTTTATGGAACTCATGAATCGGGTATTCCAGGATATGTCGGATACGTCAATCATTGTATTTATTGATGACATAGTAGTCTACTCCAAGGACAAAGAAACTCATATCACAAATCTAAGAACCGCTTTGCAGCAACTAATAAAGGAGAAGCTTTACGCTAAATTTATCAAGTATGAGTTGTGGCTAAATGAAGTCGCTTTCTTAGGCCATGTTGTATCAGTTAAAGGAATTAAAGTGGATCCTAGCAAGGTTGAAGCCATTGTAAAATGGGAAGCACCTAAGAATGTTGCTGAAATCAGAAGTTTCTTAGGTTTAGCTGGGTACTATCGACGATTCGTGGAAGATTACTCTAGAATCACCATACCTCTCACCAGTCTGACAAAGAAAGGAAAAAAGTTTGTTTGGACTGATAAATGTGAAGAGTGTTTCCAAACATTGAAGGCTAGATTGATATCAGCTCCCATCTTGACTATTCTGATCCCAGGACAACCATTTACCTTGTACACCGATGCGTCTGGGTTAGGTTTGGGATGTGTGCTTATGCAAGGACAACAAGTAATTGAGTATGTCTCAAGACAACTGAAGACACATGAGAAGAACTATCCCACTCATGACTTGAAATTAGCAGTAATGGTACATGCTGTCAAGATATGGAGACATTATTTGTATGGAGAGAAATTTTAGATTAAATCAGATCATAAGAGTCCCACTCATCTTTTTAATCAGAAGGAGTTGAACATGAGACAGAGAAGATGGCTGGAATTATTGAAGGATTATGATTTCGATATCTAGTATCATCCAGGAAAAGCAATGTAGTTGCTGACGCATTAAGCAGGAAAGCTATGACAAAATCCCAAGAAGAAGCTAGTGTAAATGTTGTAGCGTGTGTCACAGGAAGAGTATTTAATTATGATAACGAGCAGTTCGTGATTGATATTTCAAATGAATCAACTGACCAAGGTTTATTCATCTATTCTCAAACATGTTTGCTACATTGAATATTATACCTGATCTATTAGACGAAGTGAAAGCAGCTATTAAATCAGACCATTATTTGAGAATGGTGCAAAAAGACCTTGAAAAAGGTAGGACTAACCCTGACTTCACTTTGGATCCTGAGAAAGTAATAAGATACAAAGGGAGAGTATATGTTCCTGAAAATGAAGACTTTGATATTAGACTCAAACTAATGAAGGAAGTCCACACCACTGCTTATTCGGTACATCCTGGAAATACAAAGACGTATTATGATCTGAAGAAACTATATTGATGGAGAGGAATGAAAGTGGATGTAGATAAATTTATGTTTCAATGCTTGAATTGGCAGCAGGTAAAGGCTGAAAGGCAAAAACCTACAGGATTGTTGCAGTCACTACCAGAACCAGCATGGAAATGGGACTGCATCACTATGGACTTCGTCACCGGGTTACCATTGACTCCCCGAGTAGTTGACGTGGCCTGGGTGATTGTTGATCGTTTAACTAAGACAACTCGTTTTATAGCTATACGACCTCAGTATACCCTAGAGAGGTTAGCTAAGCTATATGTGGATAATATTGTCAGATTACATGCTGTGCCTGAAAGCATCGTGTCCGATAGAAACCCATGCTTTACTTCAAATTTTTGGGAAGGATTACAGAAAGCTATGGGTACAACATTGAAGTTTAGTACTGCATTTCATCCTCAGACCGATGGACAGTCAGAACGTACCATTCAGATTTTAGAAGATATGCTCCGAGCTTGCGTAATTTATTTCAAAGGGTCATGGGATGAGAAATTACCATTGATTGAGTTTGCTTATAACAATAGCTATCGAGCTACAATACAGATGTCGCCCTATGAAGCACTATTTGGTAGGAAATGTCGAACTCCTTTATTTTGGAACGAAGTTGGAGAACAGAGTATTGTTAGACCGGAGTTTATTGAAAAGACTTGTCGAGTGGTCGACATTATCAAGGAAAGAGTCCAAACAGCTCATAACCGTCAGAAGCAATATGCAGATAATTGACGCAGAGATCTTGAATTCACCATAGGTGATAAGGTTTTTCTGAAAATATCTCCTATGCGTGGTTTGAAAAGGTTCAAACAGAAGGAAAAACTGCATGCCAGATATATTGGACCTTATGAAGTTCTAGCTAGACATGAAAAGGTAGCATATCAGTTAGCACTACCACCATCAATGTCTAGTGTACATGATGTATTCCATGTCTTACAATTGAAGAAGTACGTCGAGATCCAACACACGTGTTAACAGCGGATCCACCGGATTTGATTGAAGATTTGACGTTCAAAGTAGTACCTTTTGAGATCACTAGTCGGAAGGTGCAATGTCTACGCAACCGCGACATCTACTATGTGAAGGTTACTTGGAGAAGCCAAGATGTAGAAGAGATTACATGGGAATAAGAGAATGTTATGCAGAAGCAATATCCACACTTATTCGACTCGGAAGGTATGTACAAATTTCGAGGATGAAATTTATATAAGAGGGGAGGAGTTGTAAGACCTGCACTCCACTAACCTGGTTTAACTGTGTCGTGCTTGGTCTTTTCATCATTTCTGGACCAAGTGGACCGGTCATTTGAAGATGGATCACAAACCAGGAATGAGAATCGAGTTAAAAACACTGAAAACATACATATAGTCGAATACCTGAGTAGGTATGGTCCACCATATGAAAAAAAACAATGGTCATTGATCAATGACCCCACGGTCGATGATTTTGACCCTATGGTCGACGGGTTCTGCAACCGTAACCATCGACCGTGAGACCCCAGATCAAACTCAGAGTTTTGGAAACTTTTCTAAATTAAGGGATTTCTTTCCTAATTGAAAGAGGACTCTATATGGAGAGTTTTTCTCTATATAAAGGATGTTCGTGAACCCTTTTTTACTCTTTTAAAACATTGGTAAACCATAGAGAAAGAGAAGAAAAGAGAAGGAAGAGAAGGAGAAGAAGAAAAGGCTAAGGAGAGGATTTTGCTAAGAAGAGATTGGCTCTCTATCATAAGCAAAGGTTTGAATCTAATCTCTGGAGATGTAAACTCTAAGGAATAAGACTTTTATGGAAGATAGACAATATCAACCTATTATGATCTATGTGATTTTCTTGAGAAAATCCCAAGGAGAACCATGAAGGATGAGTTTGATGATTAAGGTTGATGAGAAACTACTAATGATGGCCATAGGATGACCTTAAGATAAACCCAATTGAAGAGTAAAGGAATTGACCCAGGAAGAACTCGAATTATATGTAGTCTGTGACCAGAAATCTCAAGGTCGCAATAACGGTCGACCATAGCATGACCAACATGACCAGAGGATCGACCATAGGCATTCGGGAAGATCCAGAAATCATATGGTCGCAGCTACGGTCGCACCATATGCGACCGTAGGGTATCGACCGTAGGCAGTAAGGTCGATACAGTATGAAACCATAGGACCAATCGGACACCTATCAGTGCTCTGTTTCGATTTTCTACTACTATAACATGTTACATATGAACCCTAACTTAAATTCATATAACTTTTAGGTTGTTAAATCAATTTAAAGAGAATTTCAAGGCTTGGAAGGATATCGAGTATTGCTAACAGGTGAGGGAACAAGACCTAAACTAATTGGATAATAACAAACTGTTTATTTTTATTGAGTCCAATGCCATGATTGATTCTATACTTGTATGCTTGTAATGTGCATCTCACATGTCATCCAATATTCATGCTATTACTGTTCATGCATATTTAATTCTATTTATTTATAACATGATGATGATGATGATGCTAAGAATAGGCATGTGAACGTATGTGTGTGGTTGGTGTGTTGGATGTGAGTGGAGCATCAGGGGGAGGACGTGGCATGATAGTCTTTGACCTCTTCACCAGACTCTAGCTCTATCTCTACTCAAGTCTTGCCCACTAACATCGTCGTATCGCCATTACGTTAGTAGAATTATTACGTCGTAGGGCATCAGGGGAGGTGGTCTCGGACCATGTGGTCTCTGACTCTGTTGAGGGGCCTTAGCTCTATCTCTATGGACTTATTGAGGGATGCTGGGGTGAGGCCTTGGATACACTACTTGGCATTAGGATTGGTTAGTTGTGAGCCCAGTTTGCAAGCCCTCACCAATAGGGACTTACGTGTTGGTATGGGTAGGGCATCAGGGGAAGTGTTGACGGTGTTTGATCTTGACATTTTAGCTCCATCTCTATTCCATGGTGGGTGCATGTGGAACGGCAATGGTGTTTGATCCATTGGGCAGATTCATACACTCGTGTATAGAGGTGCGGGGGCCACCAAACCTTTCTATAGCACATTGCAAACTTAAAAATCAGACCAAAGATATAAATTGAATGCATGCATATATTTGTTACATTATTTTGTTTGCTCACTGAGTCATGATGTGTGCTCACCCTTTCGACATCGAATATTTTTAATTGATGATGCAGGTCCTACTGTTGAAGAATATATGAATGCGCCGACGTATGGACACGTTGCCGCCATGGACGTAGAAGCTGTTGAAGATGTGCATGATTCATCATGAGAGTGCAACCAATGCATTTTTTATTAGTTTAGTTATATTTGATTAATGGAACATGTAATGGATTATTTATTTTTATGTCTTGAGTTTTGGAGATAATCAAATTAATTATTTATTATCGTTGTTAGACACTCAGTTCATTATCTGTAAGACTTCCGCTTATTTGTTTATTACCTCTGATTATTACCATGGAATGTGTGTGTGGTTTGATATGGTAGGTATGACCTATACGAGATCCTGGTTAAATTATTGATTTATTGGTGGTTCATCACACTAATCTGGTTAGACCAGAATTGGGGTGTGACAGCTGCAGTTGGCGTCATTCCAAGAAGAGAAGAAGAACCTAGAGGGGCCCTACTGGCCGTAGAACTCATATCCACAGCCTTGGAAAGGGCGAGGGGAACATCCGAGATACTGGTCGTAGTAGAAATGAGAGAAGCGCTGCTCGAAAGACTGCCGGGAGCAAAGTGGGCGGTCTCATCTGGCATGGAGATAGACTGTAGTGGTCAAGGCCCTACAGGGATCCTCTGGAGGATATCTTGTGAAGTGTCCTTGGGCTAGAGTATCCTCGGACCCTCGGGGGTAATCTATCTCTTGTTCGACCGACACAGTCTTTAAGACTGTTGCTTGGTCTTCATCCTCTACAAAAAATGAGAAACACAAGCACTCAGAAATATGTTCAGAAGATTAATATAGAGGAATGGATCTGAAAAGATGAGTAAGATAGTGCATAACTTACCATCTTCAACGATGTCGATTGCAGGGACAGCGAGCTCCTTCGTTGAGGATGGAGGGTTGAACTCTTGGGAAGGAGATGGCTCACCCACTGGTTCAGGCTCAATGGAAGTACTGACCTTGGCTACAGAGAAGGCAGACTTGATTGACAGTGTTGTCTTTCCGGTTTTATAGTGAACCGCGTTATACTGACTTTCAAGCTGAGGATTTCGATGTCGAAAGATGGGACTATGTTCTCTAAAGGCGGTAGAGGGACCTCTACAGGAAGGGTAGGAGCTGTATCAGCTGCCTTCTTGAGAGCCTTTAACTTTTGAGCTACGGTGGTGATTATCTCCTCCCTTTTCCTTTTCTGGTGGTAGAATAGGTCCGCCCCCATCAAATCCTCCCACATGCTATCATCAAGGGCCTCCACTCCACGAAGAACAACAGTTTTCTATTAGGGGTCGAAGGAAAACACAAACTACAGAATGCCAAATGACATGTCAGTGTTAGTAGGGGTCGAAAGGAAACTTACTCAGCCCATATAGGAACAGGAACTTGTTGTTGCTCAAGTCCTTCTACTGGACTCCTCTTCCTCTTTCTTTTACTCTCTGAAGCGTCTTCATCTCAAGTAATGTTAAGACAGGAGCGACCCCTACCACTGAGGGGTCGATGAATTACCATCAGTTATAGATTGGAAAGGCAAAAATGCCCATCAGACTATGCCCTCGTTTCACTATGGCATCGAAAATTTTCTCTTTCCAGTGTGGACTCAATCATCGGGGGAACCTCCTCTAAGTATTGACGGAAGAAATAATACGTCCAGCTAGGCTCGAACTTTTTGGTTAGAGTGTTAGGCAAATTGATAACACCGACGTCGAATAAATATTGGAAAAACCTCAAGGTGGGAGGCTCTCGACAGTGGAGAAAGAAGATGATGAAGGAATGGATGTGAGCCCAAGAATTGGGCGAAAGCTGAGTGGGGGGCAAACCATAATAACCCAATATCTTGAATACGAGGAGATGGCAAGGGAAATGGAAACCAAATAGGAATATGTTATAGTTTACCACCATCCTATGAGAATAGGGATGGCTGGCTCGATCTCCTGTGTTCGGAGTTATCAACTCAACAGATTCAGGGACAAGAAAAGAAGCCCTAAGATCCTGAATTTTGGCCTCGGTCATTAGGGATTTTAGTAAAGAAGTTACACAGTGAGGACCAGTCGCATCGGAAACATTAGGGGGAAGATTCTCAGGGTTAACACTCGAGCTACCCTCGCCCTTGGTAGATCATCGGAGCTGCGATCGACGTAGAGTGGGCTCAGAGGGGCGACTAACTACAACTTTATCATAAGCCATGACTGATTAGGGTTAAAATGACAAGAATCTTATAAAAATATATATATATAAAAAAATAAAAAATAAAAAAACTCGAGACTTACTCTGAAAGCAAGAAGGTCACCAGAAACTCTTCGCGAAGGAGAGGAAGCGCCCCCACAAGAATGAATACCCCGAGCGGAAAGTCTAAGGCTAAGCATACGCAGAGGAAGCACTGTAGATGATAAAATGCAAGAAAGAAGATGAGTGGAGTAAGCGGGATTTTTATAAGTTTGCAAATAGGTGGGTCCCGTCTGACAATCATGATGGTTTCGAGCGGTGTGACTATCAATCAAGCTGCGGATATGACGTTTGTCAGGGAAACGACGCATGGACGGTCCCAATGGATGAAAAATGGAGGGATTAGCACCGATAATTCAAAGCGACGGCTCAATCAAGTCAGGAACGTTACCATGCACATTCGATTGGGGACAGCTCAGGCCATTATGAAACGTTACAAATATTACAAAGAAAATGTGTGCGTTCAAGAAACGTATGCATTCAAGTCTTTAATAGGTGGCAGAAAAGGTGGCGCCTGATTACCGTAACTTCTGGGATTTCGAGGAGATATATCCACATGCAATGGAAGGAGCATTCTCTCAAGTGTTGTCTCCTCGAGTCGAAACGACACAGAGGAGGAAAAGGGGTTCTGTTGGGGGGAAATAATAACAGATTCAAATCGAACCGTGGATGAGGAATCTATAACATGCCTTGTGGAGTAGGACACGTGGCATACATCCAAGTTACTAAGTATACGAACAAGGGAAAGTCTTCTCTGATAGCGTTCGAGGGATGAAGTTATGTTCGACCCCCCTGCAGGGTAAATGGGCTGTGATTAGACGGACTAATGGAGGTAATTAGCCATTAAATGATCTACCATTAATGCTCATAAATACCAACAACTACCATAAATGTCGGATAGACGGATTTTGACTTGCCAGTTACTATATCATGGACCGAATCAATAAAAAGTAAGATTTATGCTCGATAAAAGAGAAGGGACAGCTACTGTTACTGGAAAAAGTAGAGGACGTGGACAAAAGGGGGGTCAAAAAAGGTCGACTGGGGTTGTAAACGGCTAACAAGACATCCAAGCGCCACCCTAGGGGGTCTTAATCACCTAGATCTATTGCTTTCTAGCTGACAGACGATGGAGGTGGTGGTAGGTGGGGACAAGCTTGTCCAGGAAGCTTCCCCAGTCTATAAGTAGGAAAAAATTATCGATTGCAAAAGATCCATAATTTCCTGTCGAAAGAGAGTATCCACATTCAGGTATCACTCTTATTACGCCCCTCTAAGATAATCTTTATCATTCTTCAACCCCTTGTCCAAGTTTCTACTTCACCAGAGGGGAATAGGTTATTGAAGCTCTTGTATCTCAAGGAACCCCATTCTTAAGAAGTTCTAGTGTTTCACTAAGAGCTCTATTCTGCTTGTCTTTGGAGTCCACTAACTTTGGCATCGAAGTGGCCTCGGGGTATATCCCACCCACCCTACTGCCATGTTCGTGTTTCAGCTACGTGGCTTGATCTGGAGGATTGAACTGAATCCATCAACAACAGTCCCAACATAATTAAACAGCATTGCTGATTCTCTAGCAAGGAGTAGGGTCGATGACAATTTAGCCCATATCTAATCCTAGGCTTCAGGCTCAATGTTTTAATCCAATCTCATATATTTCATGCTCAATGTTTTAATCCAACCTCATGTACTTCATGCTATTATATATCAATAGATTTCTTGTTATCCAAAAAAAGAATAGTAATAAATAAAATAAAATGTAATGAATAGCATAACATCATATGCATATCCATGCACCATCTTGGTGACTTATGCATATTTTTCACTGTCTCAAAATTTTAATGCTTTACTTTGCCTTTTGGTAGACTCTCTTTGACTCAAACATGACATAACACCAAGGCTCAGAGTAGGAGGCTTGACCATTCATTTTAAGTTTTGTAGGCACCATTAACTAAAGTTAAACAATACTCAAGAATTTTAGATTCAGTAATGCCTTAGGGAAGGAGTATTCAAAATATAAGAGAGAATCCTTCAAATGTAAGAATTTTTTTTTCTTTTATTGGGCTGAATAACTTGTATTAACAAAGTTCGACAACAGGGAAGACAAACCCACGTACCCAAAGAGCAAAGCAAGGCTCAATACATCAAGAAAAAAAATTACAAATGAGAATCCCATCTACAACTAAGGCAGGTAAATCCCAAGGATAAATAAGAAATCTGTCCTAATAGAGTGGCCTCGCCAAAGTACAAGTATTTCATAAAACATTGCTGAATAATGGAGGGGAAAAAAAATCTGTACATGCATTTTCTGAAGATTAGATATACTAAGGAGATCTACTAATCTACATACTCCTCCTATTTGGTTGATTCACAATAAGATCTACCAATCTCATAGTGTTATTGTAATAAGAACTTGCAAATCAATACATTAAGCTTGAAATTAAAAGTTGATATTAAGATCCATAAAAGAGGGTGAGCCTTGGTGTCATGTGTTTGAAACATTAAAACAGTTTCTCTATGTAACAAAATAGAAAAGAAAGAAAGGGATGATGGAGAATGAAGAAAAGGGAGAGAGAATCAATGTGTGTGTGTTCTCTCCTATGATTCCTTTATTTATAATCAAAGAGAAAAAACAATAGTTTAGGAAACTCACCTAATTACAATCATAAACCAATTAGGAAACTAAACCTAGACAACTTAGGAAATAAAACCTAACCAATAAGGAAATAAATAAACACTTGTGGAAACAAATCCACTACAATAAATGAAAATAACTAATATAGAAGCAAGACCATATGTAGCACCGATAGTTGGGACCCACAGTATATCGTTAACTCTAACACTCCGCCTCAAGTTGGAGCACGGGGGGGAATGTAAGAGCTTCAACTTGGAAAAATATAGTAGTAGCAACAGTAGTTGTACCAATAGCAGTGGCAGCAGTAGCAGCAGTAACAGTAGTAGTAGCAGCACAGTATAGGTTACTGTGAACCATGTAGTAAAGAACGCATCAAATATAGGTGGTAGAAGGTGCATCAGGTAGTAGAGGCAGTAATAGCAAAAGAAAATCTTAATCTTGAGCAGCAGTGTAATAGTCACAACAAATAAGCAATAGGTTGCATCACGTGCAATAATAGACATCATACAGTAGTAGGCTCTGACACAAGCAAGGTAGTAGTAGACTCCAACACAAGCAAGATAGTAGTAGGCTCCAACATGAGCAAGATAGTAGTAGGCTCCAACATGAGCAAGGTAGTAGTTGGTTCCAACATTAGCAAGGTAGAGAAAAGTGTCTTTTCCATGAGTAGACACGAACCAACAAATAATAATAATCTTCAACTGATAACTTGATTAGATAAGAATCTTCAATCTCTCCCTCACGTGGAGCATTCCACGTGGACATGATAGAAGTAACAGGTAGACACCATACTGTAGTAGCAACAAGTAACATCTCAAAGGATGAACAACACAAGAAATCCCATAAATGCGAGCAATAATGTAGTAATACTCCAAATATGTCACCCAAGCAAAGTAATACCAATTGATGTGGGATCCAGTGGTAATATGGTAATTTTTGGAATGCTTCATAATAACTCTTGATACACAAACAGTCCCTTAGGATTAAATTGGAAGTGAAACTTTATGTTAAGGGTAGATTTGGAAAAGAACAATGACAAAGGACTGATTGAGAATGATTTTGGAAACCAAGGGTTTACTTGTAATTTCAAGAAATTACCCAGGTCAATTAGAGAAAGGAGTTTGTCATCTTCAAGCTTCAACAGGAACAGGGGAGGTGGTAATCAGATTTGGTTAAAGAGGGATAGCTCCGTCAGTTCTAGCCCAATCGAACTAAACTTTAGGTGAAGAATCGCAAGCCAAAGACCTCTTGAACTCAACAAAAGTCAGACCTAATATGGGATTACACAAAGAAAATAAAATACCTGAAACTAGGTCTGGCGGAAGAAGAGAGGAAGGGTATGTTGCAGGTTTTGTTTCTCACACTACAAGGAATCACAGGGCCTGCTCTCCTAGGCTTGGTGTCGCCCAGAAGTGTGGAAGGCAGACCCTGAGTTTAGACCATACTGAAGAGTAATGAAGGAGTTCGATGGATATTGGATGGAATGTTCATACCGCCCAGGACAGGGAACAACGCCAGGAATAGAGAAAAGGTAAGGGAAATAAAAAGAAAACAGGGTATAAAGGAAAGATAAGACGAACCAGCAAACTAGCAAACCAGACTACCAATCATAGCATTACCGTTGAAGCAGAAACCAACAGCCAGTCACGAACTTCAAATCTAAATAATTGACAGCCAATAAAATAAACAAGACATTGGCTGAACTAGAAGTACGAAGAACAGGCTGATATCTTCCCAGCCATGAGCAGGAGAAACAGCAAACAGACAACCAGAGATAGATCTAGATGCAATCTCAATAGAAACCAGATCTGAAAACAGACGTAATAAAATACTTACTGAATTAATAGAAGGTAAGAGAAGGAGGGAAGAAGAAACAAAGCTAGAATTTCTTCAGATGCAGCAGTAGCAGGAACAATACGAAAAGGAAAATACAGTAGTAGTGGTGACTGCACACTAAAACAAAGACCTTTAAATGACTCTCAAAACGGCATCTGCTCTGATACCATGTAGCAGAACTTCAAACCACTCTCCATTAACAAATAGCAGCAACAATACCCCACGCAGATCAAAGTAGGGAGAACAAAATCAACATCAAATCAGTTTCAACATCAAGGATGAGTAAAATCGAGGTGAGAATATCAGCAAATAATCAGCATATAAATAGTAGCAGCAGCAGATTCACAATAGGTCAGATCAGACTCTGACGAAGTAACGATTAGTAGTAGTAGATCAAAGACAGAAGGTAGTAGAACTTAAAAAATAAACTACTAACAAGATACAACAGCAGCAGTGGTGGCTGTACACCAGAAACCTTACACGACTCTCAAAATGGCTTATGTTCTGATACCATGTAACAAAATAGAAAAGAAAGAAAGGGATGATGGAGAATGAAGAAAAGGGAGAGAGAATCAATGTGTGTGTGTTCTCATCTCCTATGGTTCCTTTATTTATAATCAAAGAAGAAAAACAATAGTTTAGGAAACTTACCTAATTACAATCATAAACCAATTAGGAAACTAAACCTAGACAACTTAGGAAATAAAACCTAACCAATAAGGAAACAAATAAACACTGGTGGAAACAAATCCACTACAATAAATGAAAATAACTAATATAGAAGCAAGATCATATGTAGCACCGATAGTTGAGACCCACAGTATATCGTTAACTCTAACATTCTACGTTGCAAAGGTAAGATTGCGTATGTTCTATCCCTCCCAAAAGAGTATCCTTCATCAATGTCAATAATCATTGACACTAAATAAAATATAAAAATAATAAAATAATAAAACAAAATCAAGAAACTGAATTTTTTTTTTGCACTTGCCACATGCGTTCTCTTATCAAGAAATGTATCAAATCAAATGCCAAACGCAGGTGAATCCTACTATGCCACTAATAACTCAAAAAAGTTAAAAAAAAAATCGTAAGAAACTCCAATGCTTTGGAAGGGGGGAATTTTGTATAAACTAAAATTATTTTTTTCATTTGTCACATCTGTTGATAAAGTAAAATCAATCCAACTGCCCAAAGCGAAGTGGATCTTGAGATGCATGCCAAGGAAATAACGCTGGAAAAAATTACATAAACTGAAAATTGTTTCGACACTAACATATGCACTGGTGGGTTGATAAGAGGCACCGATCCAAATGTCCGATCCAAGTGGATCTTATAATACTATATATATATAACAGGGTTTTTTATAATCGATTCCTTTTAAAGTACACTCATTGTGCCATCATGAAAATCTCAATATATAGATTTGATATTTCATTTGAAGTTTGATACAAATCTGACGTTGATAAGGCCCAATTATAATATATAGGTGTAACTGCTTCGATACATGGATACAAAATCATAGCCATATATTTACATGTTTTATACCTGAAAATAAATTGAGCAAAAAAAAAAAAAAAAAGCCACAATCTGTTACGTGGGGAGAAAAATCCTCTCCTGCACTTTTGTGTAACAGAGGCGATCCTGAGCATTGGGAGGGCATTGATCGTGTGTCCCGATGCCCTCCCAATGCTCAAGATCGAGTCTACTGCACAGGAGTGCAATAGATGATCTCAATCCGTTATGTGGTACCTAAGCTTTAATTGTATTTTGGGATTTTGGATCCACGAAAAATTTATGGGAAGACCTATAAGTTTGTTCTCATTTTGCCTCCCTTTGGTTGCAAATAAACGGAAAAGAATTAAATTTGACCTAACAATGAAAAAAGAAAAATTTTATAATCATTATCTAAATACCTAACATTATTGTGTATAAATCTTGTCAAGTAATTAGACCTTCATTAATGTAATATTTACTTTACATTTTTTTTCTTAAAATTGAAGAGAATTGATTGCCAAGAAACTTAAATTTAATAACCAAGTTTTAAATGATATGGAAGCAATTCCACAATAGATAAAAATTATAAAAGTTTTTTTTTTTCAGGTTTTTTCCTTCAATTTATTTCTTTTACAACCAAACAAAACTTAAGGGCTTGAAAAGATTCTATCGTGGGCTTAAAACTGGCTGAGGTCCTTAGCAAAACAAAGTTCAAATTAATGTGGTCCTTACAACTACTTTGACTAAATCGCTGGTCCAAGTTGCAGGAAAGCTGTCTTATTCTTTAGTTCAACGATTCCCCTTTGATCAATCTTCTAATTGTATAGGACATTTACATTTTCATGTCCCATTTTGTTTTACTGGAACAGCCTACCAGTTTTAGCTATGTGGTAGAATGATGTGGATTCAGTCTAGCACGGAAGAACAAGCAGTGGTTTCTACAAAACAAGCAATGTATAGTAAGGCATTTTAGAGTAAGGTGTAGCCCCAAAGTAGGATTGATCGGTGGCGGTTGGTCGAAGCTCCAGTAGCCAGCCACTCCCTTCTCAGGGAATCATACTATTGTGACTATTGGAGACAGACCAGGATTTGGATTAGCCACTAAAATTCTAAGATCAAAAATTCAATCAAATACCCTTCATTTATGTCTATATATACATTTATTTCTTTAGTTGTCTTTTTATATTCATGCTTTTGCCGTAGTCCCAGCTTTGTTTTACCATTTGACAAACTCTTTTACAGTTCTCCAAACACTCATCCATTGCGCACATAATCTATTACTCTTCTTTTCAATAATAGTAAGAGATGTTACTGATCACCCAAATAAATCCAAGATCTTGGCCAAACCTTTGTAATCAAGTTAGGGCGGTCAATGGATAGGATCATGATTTCATATGATTTGAATTAGATATATGAGATCAACTTTTAGTTTCCACTGCCCTAAATTGAATAATATTGTCTATAGATCAGTGATTTGCCATGATCACCTCATATCACTTGTGAATCTGTCATTTCTCCTTACAATCATGGAAAGAGATGTTATGAATGACCAGTTAATTTAACTAAATCCATCAGTGAAAATAATAAACTGACCCGGCGATGATGAATATTTTCACCTTGAGCTTTCTTCGTTGGTCTCAAAAGAAGATTTACGAACAGTTCAAGATATAATAGAGAATTCGTTTTATAGTAGAATCCATAAAATTCAGGATCTAGAATTTTATCAAACAGACCCTTAATGATCATATATCCTGAGTTTCTGTCACCTCGGCATTCACACAGAAGGTGACATCTTAAATGTTGTCCCAAATCTTGTTGTGAAGTGATAGGGCTGGGCAGTCAATGGATTGAATCTTGAATTCATTACAAATATATCAGATTACAGCTAAATAGAGGCCCAACTCGATTGGACCACACGTTTTAGAGCATTGATCAATGAACAATGGCTAACATAGGACAACTTAGGTGGGCTTCAATTAAACAAAATTGATAGGTTGGGACCCAGTATTTTGGTTAGGTTAATTATGATACATTGATGTTCCTTTGAAGCCCAACAGCAAACAAGATGTAGAAGAAGATATGGTTAATTAATATTTCTCTCATTTAATGCGATATAATTAAGGACAAGGGATCTTTGTCAGGTTGTGCTGCTACGTCCTTTCATATGAAGGGGTGAAATCACGCGTAGAGAAACGTAGTCGGACAAGAACATTCTTCCTATAATTAAATTGCAGTAATCATTTTTTTTTGTTACGATGACTAATTTCTTAATTGACTTAATTATTGACAACAAACGGAAGATAAATGGTTTCTTAAAGAGAGCAAGCACCTATGGCCTCATGATATGTTGTAGTTTGTCCCTTGGAGGCTTTTGATCCATAGACCAAAGAAATCAATTGACTCAAGGATAGGAGGGCATTACGGTTAATTCTTAAATAAGACGTAGATTTTAGGATCCACATCGTCTCCCACCTGGGTTTGGGTGGGAGACTAGGTGGCCCGGATGGATGGCCGCCATGTGGCACTCGGAGGGATTTCGGCTCGACGCGAGGAGGGCCGGACCCTCCGGGGCCATGGCATCCATCCGGGCCGCCTAATCTCCCGCCCAAACCCAAGGAGAAGACGATTTCTATTCTGGATTTTATGCATTTTGATTGGTGAATTCTGCACACCACGGTATCAGATATCTAGTTTATCCATCAAATTAAATAATTTTGCCATAAATTAATTTAAAGCTTTCTTTGCCACCTTCTATTTAGGGAGGGTATTTCTTCTCGGGACTAGAACCAGAAAATCCGACGACAGGGGATAGGAGGGGAGGTTATGATTGGACATTTGTAATATGTAAGGGGATTGCTTTTTATTTTATTTTATTTATTTATTTATTTATTTTTTGATACTAAGAGGTTGTGACTTGGGCCGGTGGATTCCACTGGAACATGAAGTGATTTCTCTCTTCTTCCGACCAAAGAAACTTTCTCTACCTATTTATGCTTGCATTAGCTTTACAACCGTCTCATTTAAGTCATTGCCTTGCTAAATGTAGGTATTTGTTACATCTTGTGCCCATTTGGTGGGTTTTATGCATTTTGATCGATGGGTGTTGGTAGATCATGGAGTCAGATACTTAATCTATCAACAAAAATTTTTTTTTTCCATATATTTAATTATTGGTGATAAAATTGGGCTCAAATCGAAAATCGAAACCAAACCAATTGGATTCTTCCTGGACCAAACCAAGACCGAATCTTATTGGACAGGATTTGAATTGTGTTCTTAGAGCCCGATGGAAACTGAAATAGGACCGTACCATTTGATAAGCCTGAGCCAAACTAGACCAATAAGATGGAAACTGAACCAACCCTATAATTGACCGATAAGAGTCCATTAAACCAGCATTTTATTAAATATACGTATAGAAAACCAACACCGAAATCAAAGCAGCCTGATAATGGTCTGAGAGAACCCATTAATCCAATTTTTTTACTACATATACATATAGTATACTAAAACCGAACCGATATTGGACCGATAAGAGTCCATTAAACTAGCCCAATACCAAACCAACACTAGACTGGTCCCTTAACTAACATAAACGATGCAGTCCACCTCAATCCAAATTTCTTATTGGACATGTTTTTGGCTACCCCTATATAACCCAAGAACGATTTGGCCCGGCCCAAACCGGCCCGTCTTCCTTTACCACAGGTTTATGCATTTTTGTTGATGAATGTTTGCCGACCATGGAGTTATATACTTATTTACCGACTAAAACTTTTGCCATAAATTTAGTGGTGTCAAAATTAAGCCCAAACCGAAAATCGAAACCAAACCAACCTGATTCGTCCTGGACCAGACTAAAATCGAACCTTATTGGACAGGATTTGAGTTGTGTTCTTAGAGTCCAATGAAAACTGAAATCGGACCATACCATTTGATAAGCCTGAACCAAACTATACCAATAAAATCGAAACTGAACCAACCTTATAATGGACAGGTAAGAGTCCATTAAAGCAACATTTTATTAAATATACAAGTAGGAAAACAGCACCAAAACCAAACGAGCCTGATAATGGTCTGATAGAGCCCATTAATCCAACTTTTTTACTACATATACATATAGTATATAGAATCTGAACTGATATTGGACCGATAAGAGTTCATTAAACTAGCCCAATAACAAACCAACACTAGACCGTTCCCTTAACTAATGTGCACAATGCAGTCCCCCTCAGTCCAAATTTCAGTCCAAATTTCTTTTTGGACATGTTTGGTGCTGCCCTTATATAACCCAAGAATGACTTGGCCCGGCCTGACCAGCCCGTCTTCCTTTACCACATTCTATTTATGCTTGCATTAGTTTTACCACGTTTTCATTTGATTCATTGCCTTGCTAAATAGCAATTGTTACATCTCTTTTGTTTGTTCTTCAACCCAAAAAGAAAAATGAAAAAGTTGAGCTTTAAAATGTGAACTATGGAAGTAGGTGGGGGAAAAGCTGAATACACGAGACCATGAGACGGATTCAAATCATCTCCTCCCTAAGATTCGGGAGGAGGGATGGTGACCTGGATGGATGGCCGACAACTGGCTTTCGGATGAATCCGAGCCGTCCATCCGAGCTGACACCCCAGTCGACAAACTGAGCCGACAGGGTTGTCACCCTGTCGGCTCCGATAGATGGCTAGGATTCACCCGAGAGCCAGTGTCAGCCATCCATCGAGGCCGCCGCCCCTCCTCCCGAATCTCAAGGAGGAGATGATGTGGATCCCCATGAAACGCGTTTTTAGTAGCAAAGGACACTTTTTGTTTGTATTCCTTCTGATCTCAAGGAAAATCTTTCAATCTGCATAAATAGTATGAACAGTGTGAACACTGAAGCCTACAACTACACCTGCAGATCTTGACAAAGTGTAAATCTTGGACTAAAACCCAGGGTGGACTAAATCAATGCTGTGGTAGGCATCTGGTTTTGAATTTTAAGTTGTTTACACTTTACACTTCAGGCTTAGTTAACTTTCAAATTCTATATGATTATTATAGAGTACTGGACCCTAAACTTGAACCAATTAAGAGTGGGGTACTTAGGGGGAAATTAAAGAGATGGAAGGGTCAATCACATCAATTGGTCGATCTCAAGGGTGCTTGGACTTTGAGACACATCTTAATATACATTAAATTTGAAGACTGGGAATTTTTGGTGATATCATGCACTTTCAGTCCAATTCTACTACATTTAGGCTTGAATTTTTACATCCTCTCCTCTTTGAAAGAGTCTCCAAAAAAATCTGGAGGAGAGGTGGCACTCCCATTAGATGGACGATAGGGTTCGGGTGAATCCGAGTCCTCCATCCGAGCCGACACCCCCTTGTCGGCTCAGCTTATCGGCTCGGATGGAGGGCTCGGATTCGTCAGAGTCCCAGGTGTAGCTCATCTAATAGAGACACCACCTCTCCTCCAAATTCTCTTGGAGGAGAGGATTTGAATCCTGAATTTTGCATCTTTAAGGTACTTGCAGTACTGGACTAAGGACAAGATCTTTGGGAGTTCCTTAGAACAAAGCCCTGAGTTCATTTCCAGTCTCCGTGTGTGATCAATGCCTGTCAGAGATCCAGCTTCAATTCATATTTCATAGTTTTTTTTTTTTTTTGGGATGAATAAAAATTTATCAAAAGAATAGAAGAATACACGACAATCCGTATAGGGCAACAAAAAGGAAAAGAAAGCCAAAAACCAAGATCTGAGACATAAAGATGATTAACTTTGGACATGATTTAAAAAAAAAAAAAATGGAACTAAGAATCTGATTCCATATAGGAGAAGAGGTAGTCCACCTTCTGCACTTTCAGATCTGAGACATAAAGATGATTAACCTTGGACATGATTTCAAACAAAATGGAACTAAGAATCTGATTCCATGTACTTGAAGATGTAGTCCTTCTCAAATTTCACTCCCACCAGATGTGTGATAGATAGAGGCATGAAGAACTAGCTTTACAAGATGTGATATTTCTTAGTTAAACACTCTACTACTTGTTTTTATCAATACTGAAGAGTATAGGTGTGATGACTTCCTGATCAGGATTCATGTATAATGTTAACAGAAATGACTGCTAGTAGAAGAACCTGTTGAGTCTGGTAAGGCCCACCATTTAATTTCTTTCTCAAGCTACAATCATGTCCATATCCCTCTCTCCTAATCCCCAATAAGACCTTAGTTTTTCTCCTAATAAAGTCTAGGTTTAATACTTGGATCTGTTCACATCAAACAATTAAAATACATTAATTGTATTTTTAGTAAAAGCATGCAATCCATTTGAAGAAAGCTCCATTGTTATTGGCACCTCCATAAGCCCCACCTTCTTAGCCACATCTGTTATATTGGCAACCTAATACAGACAACCTTTTCATGAAGAGAAAGGTAGTGAGGATCCACCTTTTGACATAACTGAAGTAGGTTTTGTAAGATCAAGAGAAGAATATTCTTTTTCTAATAAGTCCAAAGATAAATTTAATTCCATACCATACAATACCATACATTATAGGATCATGACAGAAAAAAAAAAAGAAAAAGAAAAATAGAGATTTGATCATGGTTGTTGTTTTTGGATGAAGGAGGGAACTATGTCTTGCAGAAGGCCATAGTCAGGAAACTGGAGCTGCCTAATAGTAGTTAGGTTTTGTTGGTACACAGAGCTTGCATCATTTTGGTTGTTTGTGGGAGGCATTTGAATCAGAAATTCTTGGGGAAAGATGGGTCTGGTTGGTGGTGGTGCTGTTAACATAGAAGGTGCAAATAGTCCAGCAGCTGCATTCCCTCTAAGTGTTGCCGGGCTAGGATGGATGTGTTGACCTTCATATGTTGTAATCACAATTGAAGGATCCTGAAATGATCTCTCGACACGTTTCTTCACTTGACACTTCTGGCTGGTGCACCGATAATAGCTCCTGCAATGGCAATTAAAGGGTTATCAAGAAGATCATTACAAGGAAAAAAAAAAGGGCGTTTATAATGGTTTTTTATGTTCCATATACTATTCTCTCCATTCTGACAAAATATTTGTTAGAATTGGGTTAGAAGAAATATCAGAATACATTCAAAGGCCGGTACATCACATTGGCTTGCAGACATAGTTGCACACTGTAGCACAGGCTTGCGGCATGACAGCACAAATATGTTATTGCTGTAGGTTAATTGTAGTGCAATTCCACTAGCAGATAGAGATAGTCTTTGAACACTTACTGGAATAACATAATACTACATATACCCATGAAATTTATAGGACATACATGTGTCTGTAGTCTGCACTCTCTTGGATTAGGGACTCAACCTCTACTAAATTTGTAGAGAAGAACATAAGGTTTACAAACATGCCATAAAATAGAATTTTGCACTAATAAATCATGTACCGCTTCCCCGAATTCTAATTTGTCTATGTGAAGATTTATGTAAGCAAACCTTGGATAAGGACTGTTCTTGACTGCTTTCTGCCCATATTTTCTCCACCTGAATCCATCTTCAAGATGATCAACCTCACTTTTCGTCATGAAAGCAAATCGCGGTTCTCTTTGCCTCTTCTCTCCTTTCTTTTTGGGTTTGTTTCTGTTGATTTAACCAAAAGTGAACTAAACAAGATGAGCTGATGTAATTAAGGTTCTTAATTTCAAGGATGCTTTATCAATACCCACATTCACTATCAGTTGCTACATATGTTGAAAGCAAAGCTGGTAAGGAAGAAATCAAAAGATTTTTACCAGTTTCTACATTTCATAACAGTCAAAGTTACCAGAAAGAAACAAGAAAAGGAAAAGGAGAGAAAGTTCCAATGGTTCACATTAGCTTGAGAAACCCTTTAAGGGGAAGAATGAAACCTACACTTACTTAGACTTTTCTGGCTCTTCTTCAGACTCTTTGGGTTGTTGATCTTTCTTGCTCTTCCCTGAATCTTCTTCAGCTGCTGCCTCACTTGAAGACGAAGACACCGAAGAATTCGCCATGGCTGAAATGTCACCAGTCCCAACTGAATCACCCTGACCACCCAACTTCAAAGCAGTGTTATCTGATCCAAAAACATCCGGCGAAGAACACGAAAAGTCGAAGGCTCTTGCTAGTGAATTGTAATCCATTGAGCCATGTAAACAATCAGTGAAAGACATGAAAGAAGAAGGATCAGACTCATGCAGATCCCTAGTTGATGTCTCTCCAACTCCATGAACACTCTGGTTATACATGGAGGGATAATGACTCTGATGATGAATTTGAGAGAATTGGAAAGCTGTTCGGTCATCCTCCCGAAATGGGTCATGATGGAAGAGATCTCTGGCTTCATCAGACATGGAAAATTGAAGGAGAAGAGACACAAAGATAGCTCTAAAAGAAAGCTTTCTTTTAGGTTTCCTTTTGGGTTTGGAGAGGGTTTGAGGTTCACTGGGATATTATGAAGCTTAGAATAATATGTTTGAAGGGGCAACAGAGTCAGCGAGGACCACTGGTGATAGCCGGTCATCATTGCCTTTTCGAGTGGTCGTGGTCTTGGACGATTAAGCTAACACGTGTCCAGAGTGGCACCGGCATTTGACCGTAGGCGACAACAGCCTTGGCACGTGAGATCACTCTCTTCTTAAATGCCACGCATTTGCCGTGCTGATGGCCATCGACGTCACCACACACGCAAACATGCATGTTCTCTTCAAATCTGAATTTCGTGACGTTTAGAGTGTCAAATTTTGGTCAAAATTCAAATTTTTTTACACAAATTTCTTCAAAGAATAACGTTAAAGTAAGGGTCCATCTCTCTAACCAAAGGATAACTCAGTTTGTAAAATTTTTTTTTAAAGAAGAACGTTAAAGTAAGGGTCCATCTCTCTAACCAAAGGATAGCTCAGTTGGTAAATTTTTTTTTAAAGAAGAACGTTAAAGTAAGGGTGCGTCTCTGTAACTTCAAATGGATGGCTCACTCAGTAAAAAATCAACACTTCAAAATGAAGAAGATACGAGTTTAATACTCTTTGGGGTTCTATCTACCTAAAAAAAAAAAAAAAAAATCGATCTGAAACGGATCCAGTTATATTGATTCATAATAGTTTTCTTAGTCAGTCTTGAATTCCTTCACCAATTGATTTGCCACGTCAACCACCAGATTGAAGGGCTGATGTGGCAATCAGTTGGAACTGTTAGTGGAGATGATTTTAGTTTTTATAAATAAGGTCTCTTGTTATGAACCATTGTATGTGGAGCAAGGTTTTATTAATTGATATCGAATTGATTTTATCTGCCTATTTGTATCAGTATCAACCAACATAAATATGATCCGATATATATATATATATATATATATATATATATATATATATATATATATATAACTCTGATACAGACACATGATGTGCATTCATTGATTGTAGAATTGATCTCAATCGGTATCGGATCTACCAATAGTTACCTTAACCTTGATGTGGAGTCACCAGTACTCCTTGTCACAGAAGAAAGAAGCAGAAACACTATTGATCAAACTGCTGGAATTGGAAAAGGGTTTTGAAAGAGTTGTTAATGGATCCTTCAATAAATGGGTTCCATCTTATCTGAGGAAGGTGGAGAGATGTGGTTGCCAACCAGATGTGGTTGCCAACCAAAACAGTCCTTGTGATAGGGGGATCACAGTTAACAAATATTCCATTTATGTCTGTCATTTATCAGTGTACCGTGCATCCTTTTGTTTGTAAACCTTTATTCTGTGAGGTTCTTGTTTGATTGTTTAAATTTATGGTTGATACGTGTGGTAACTGTTTTTGAATTCAATCATATGTTTATTATATAGTGCAATTTTTTCTTTGTGTTATAAATTATTTAGCTATTTTAGAAGATATTCAATTTTGATTATTTTCAGATTTTTTTTTAACCACTTGCTAAGATATGTTTGAATGGAAACTTACTAGAGGTGAAAGGTTCTCTAGGTTGTTGGCTAGCTATTCAGCCATGCACAAAGCTGTTCTGGCTAGTTCAATCATTGGATCAATGTATGGAACACGTATTCTCGTGCATCTCAATCATATTGCCCATTATATAATATTTTTATTTAAGTTTCAATTAAATAAAGGACCGTGTAAGCAATTCAATCCTCAAATAGTGGGGATAAACTCTCCATCCATCTAGTCATCCAGTAAAACGTCGAACGACTGGGATACACCGGGTACACACTTAATGTAATCCCAGCCATTGTCCGATGTTCGGCTAAATAACTGGACAGATGGAGAAGATTTCTATGCAAATAGTGGATGGTATTAATTGACCATCTACCAAATCTGAGCAGCTACTTTCAATCATTTTTTTGCAAAGATCAATAAAGAATAATATATATATATATATATATATATATATATATAAAAGGAAATCAAAGAAAGTCATTAACTACTGAAAAAAAAATAAATTTATATATATATATATATATATATATATATATATATATATATATATATATAAAGGAAATCAAAGAAAGTCATTAACTACTGAAAAAATAAAAATAAAAAAACCAACCAATTTAACAAAGAACAGGATCAATATTGCCATCAATAGACTCCAATTACTGACTTAATCGATTGACGAATATAAATTAAAGACAGAATCGAAATCTCGGCCTTCCCTGCAAATCCCAGGAACAGTGCACACCAAGAATTGTCAGTTTGATCACATGCGGTAGGGAGAACACTGCCAATAAGAGATTATTGAGAAACAGCTAGGGCTGCACAGGGCCGGATTGGACCGGGTTTTTCAAAACCCTAACCCTAACCCTAACCCTGACTATTTAAACTTAACCCTAACTCAGCCCAACCCTGTTAGGGTTAGAAAATGTACAACCCTAACCCTGACCCTAGCAGGGTTGGGCCCAACCCTAACCTACCCTGATTGACCATGACAGGGCTGGGTTGGGCCGGGTTAACCTTGATTTAGGGTTGGATTGACCTTGATTGGCTCTGAAATATACAACAAAACATACATATAACAATTATAACTTAAAGATACAACAAACACACACACACACACACACACACACACACACACACACACACACACACACACACATATATATATATATATATATATATATAGGGTTGGGCCGGGCTGGGCTAAACCTAGGGGGTTAACCTTAACCCAACCCAACCTGCCAGGGTTGATCAAAATTTGAGCCCTAACCCAACCCTATCAGGGTTTGGGCTGGGTTCAACCCTGCTAGGGTTCAGGGTGGATTTAGGTGGGTTCGAGTTGTCAGGGTAAAACTTGCACCCATAGAAACAGCCCCTAATTTTGCCAGAGAATCTACCGCCAGGTTTCCTTCTATGAAACAATGCGTAATTTTCATAATATTTCTCATGCCATACTTTGTAATTCATTTGTTTCAAGGCTTGAGCTCTAACTAAACCTATCATATATTCATGTCACAAATTAACGTAGTCTCTTTGGAGATTCTTCTTTGAACATAGCTGATCATTTAGAGAATCCACAGTGAGATAGAAGATGTCATGAGCCACTAAATAAACTGCCATGTGACAATTAATAGGTTAATGTTGACATTCTTGAGTGCATGGTCATAGACCAAACTCAACTAAGCCTTCTACTTGCATATTTTTTTGGGTAAGCAGCAGGTATCGAAAAGGTCTTCTACTAGCATTTTTTTTTATTTTCCCATTTTTGGGTGTTTTGGTCTTGCTCTTGAGTTGGTAGGACCTATCCCCTTCTTTGGGAAGGTTTCCTGTGTGACCCCTCGTTCTAGGAGGATTCGATGTAACCTTCTCTTCTCTTTTTTTTTTTAAATAAAACGATCTAAGTATAAATAAAAAAAATGACTTTTTCGCTTCCAGAAATCAGCTTCTCATAAGTTTTAAAAGTCTGATGAAATTAAATTCGTTGCATTGAAATCTTTATTGCTTCAAGCTTCCAAATAGGAGTTTTCAACTGAAATAAAATGATCCATAATGCACTTTTTGAACCCAAATAATCTTACAAATAGGGAAACTTTATATTTAAATTTTGGTACATCTTGTTGTAACCAAAGAGATGAAATGAGAATCTGTAATCTTCTTTTGATTATCCTTTCTTTTATTTTCAAAAGTTCTTTAAGTCGAAAGTAATAAATAGTTTCAAAATAATTTGAAAGTGACATTACTATTATTTTGGTATATGAAACAAAAAAAAAAAAAAAGAATAAATGTATAATTGGAATTATGAAGATCAACATTAGAATATAAAGGTGTAAAGATAAACAAAACAAAAACGTAAAATATAGTGTATAACTTTATGTATTTAGGTTCAATCATAAATAAATAAAGATAAATAGATGATGATAATACAAAAAGAATGAGAATATGGTTGATAAAATAAAGGGATGCATCCAGAGTGTTCTGTAATTGATAAATTCCTATAAAGCTCATTATAAGGAAAATTATATAAGACAATTATACAATCGATAATGATGTATATAGGGTTGAATTAATATTGGATAATGAAAAAACAACATATAAACAAACTCAATGTAATTGAAATGAAGATGTTGAGATGGATGAGTGGTAACATTAGAAAAGGTATAACAAATGTTGAACAACTAATTCGAGTAACTTTGATACACGATATGTTGCGAGACCATCATTTAAGGTGGCATGGATATATGCAAAGGAGCGCATTAAATACTCTAGTATAAAGAGGTGATTTGATTCAGATTGAAGGAAGTAAACGAGCCAAAAAATTCTATATTAACTTTTCAAGAAATTTCCAAAATGAATAATTTCAAAAAAATCTTTCAATTATAATTTTTCGGCATTAAGTATTAGTATATAATCTGATACTCAAAATACCTAGTTGGAACAAAAAGAATCTCAGGCCTGGGAACCAACTGCATTTAATAGTTGAGAATATTATTTATTAAACAACTGACAATAATCCATTTAAGCAGTCTCAAATGGTCCAATACTTCAATTTATAAATGTCTATTTTAACACTTGTATTTGGAATCATCATTCCTTATAATGATATATAGTGCCACAACAATGCGAACATAATATCTAAATTTATTCCTAATTAATTGTGAATAATTTAATTAATTGTGAATAATTTAAGCTATAAATTTTAGAGTGGTTCATCAAACTAGAATGATAGGACATTAGGTCCCAAATATTCCTTTTTCCCCCTTTTTGGTTCAAAATTCGGTCCCATTTAATAAGCAAATAACAGTAGTTGTGATGTTTCATTAGTGGTGACGGTTCTCTAAACAACTAAGTGTAGGGAGCCAATATTATCTAGGTTTCAGGACTTCGAAAACATTGTAGCTGAGATGGTGGGCCAGATGGTTCCACATGTGTATCACCTTGAGCTTGTCTTCATGCTCCCAGTTTCTACCAGTTCACATTACTCTTCTTGCATGTGCATCGGTGCAAGACTTTTTTTCATTTAATTTAATATTTTCCAACCTCGAAGTTTACACATTCGCCCCGTGATATGGGAAAGGTTCAAATTTATTTTATTTTATTTTATTTTTTGTGCAAGATTCATTTCAAAGAAATGTGGCTCCAGGTTCATGTCGGAAGAAAACCGAGTCCGGATCCTCTCTCCTCTTGGTAAACTTACATTCTTGAGAGTCGTTAATAGGTGTGGGTTTTACAGTTTACATGTGGTTCTCTCACTCTAGTGGTTGTCCCTTATGGGGTTCTCAATAAGTCGATTTGAATGGGGCCTAATTGATCATTATTAATTTAATATACTTTCCATTGTGATCGACAAGTTTAATTAATTTGTCCTCATTTGTGAGACATGGTCATGTTTATATTCGGTCCGATTGATCTCGGTCTTTAATCGGTCTTATGTTAATCGGTCTAATTGATCTATTAATAAACTTCAATGATGCAAACCAGCCAGTACATAATCGATTATGCTAATCAATGTTATACTAATTATTCCAATCCTACCAATCAGTTCACAAATGGAAAAAAGCATAACCCTTAGCCCATCTTCGGTTGTAATTGTTCATTATTTATTATACATTTGCAATATAATAGCCTTTTTGTGTGTGTGTGAATATAATAGTCTATTTTAAGTTCTTAATTAATAGAACATGTATAAATGAAGAGGCAGAATGAAAAAGAAAAATGGGAGATATTTAATCATTTAGGATTCAGGCCTTTAGGGATTTAGTTTAATTGTCATTTAATCTGTCGAACTCATGTTTGGCCCATAATCGATTGGTGCAGTTAGATGATCGACGGGCTACACTCTGCACAATGAACGACTGATTAATGGTCGATCCGGACATAAACCAACATGTTTAGTAAACGATGCAGCTTGATTGGTCCGGTTCAGGGGACACGGTGTTAGTAAAAAATTGACATACCCCTAATCCTATACTCCATCGACAGGTCCCAAGGGTGAGGAATGGTTACCACTCCACACAAGAAAACCTTGGATGGATTTCCACATCACTATTCTCCTTACGAATTTTATGATTTAACCAAAAATCTAGTCTATCCATCTTGCCAGCCCTTTGTTTTTTGCAAATCCAAATAGGTCGAAAATATATTCATCCTGGAGGGAATGCAAAGGGGTTACAACGGTTTGGAGACAAACCAGAAACAGGGTGACCCTGAACCGATCATCCAAACATCTAAACCGAACTGAACCATAATGGACAATAAAAATCAAAACGAATGAAACTAAAGAGTGGCTTCGACGTCTAGTAATAATAGGAAAGATTTCATAACCATTTTTATACCAACGTTACTCATTTCCTTTGACTTCCGAAGATCCCACACTCCTCGAATTCTTCCTCCAAAATTGTTGCCATCATTTTTCACTGAAGAAGCCAGAGGCTTGGAACACCGCCATGAGAATGGTTTTTCAGCAACATTGTTAGAAAATTGATTCAGTTTTGATTTATGTCTAAATATCTCAAACCGAATGGAATAGACAGAAACTTGACAGATTTGCATCCTAATATATGATGCCCCATATTAATGATATATGCACAAAGATAAATTGAGTCAAGGAAACCACAAAAGGCAAACTAATTTTTAAGTGGAAAATTCTTCTTAGGTAAAAAAAAAAAAAAAAAAAAAAAAAAAAAGAAGAAAAAAACAGCAAGACCTAATCTAAGTAAATTTCAATAATAATAATAATAAAAATACAATACAATCCTCTTTAATCAAAACTAGAGATTAATTACCCACCATCAAGAGAAATAACATTCTTTCGATATGTAATATAATTATACTCTTGGTCCGATACCAACATAATGTTGCACTTTGGATTGTAATTGTCGGTAACTCGGAGCAAGTTTGATGAGGGAGATTGATACTGGTTGTAGTCTTGTGGTTCGTCATGTAATGAAAGAAAGAGAAGGAAGAGAGAGAATCAGAAGAGAGAGAAAGAGGAGAGAGAAAGAGGAGAGAGAAAAATATGGGTGGGACCCACTGTACCTAGGTGGCATGCCACCATGGTAGCCAGCCTGGCCGAGGGCCAAGGCAGCAAGCCAGATGGCCAGCCACATGGCACCACAACAAGGCAGCTTGCATGGCACCACAGCAAGGCAGCAGGCCCGCAGGCCGTGCCACAAGCCAGTCACAGCAAGGCTCGCAGCAGCAAGGCCCGCAGGCCTGGCATCGCAAGCAGCATGGCGCAGCATGTATTTGATGAATTTCCTAGAGAGAGAAAGCTTCTCTCGTTAGAGAGAAGCACCTCTCGGGAAGTTTTTCTTCCTACAAGGTTTTGTTAACAAAAAGTGATTTCCAGAGGCCATTTTTCTGTTTCTCAAGGGTATTTTGGGCAGTTCGAAAAAGAGAAAATCCTTTATCAACGGTCAAGATGGAGCCACGCCTTCAAGATTCCAAATCGGTGGTTCTGGTGAAGGCGGGCTAAGGTGCTTCTCAGTCGGCGTTAATTGATGCTCCCGCGAAGAAGCCCATTGGCTGGACGCAGGTTAACAAGTTGTACCGCATCACATGGAAGCAGAGAAATGTTTTGGTGTAATGCGCTTATGATGCAGCGGCGCGATGGATCTAGATCCGAAGGCTACCATTTTGTCCGATCGTCAGTGACGCTAGTTATGCGGATCTGATGAACTACAATAAATCCCGCCATTTTCACTTAATCCTACGGTCTTAATTAAATATCCCTCTGCGTCCAACCAAGTCTCGACACCGCGCCTGCCATGTCAGCGGCGGCGCGGCTTCGGTGCTTCACGATACGTCAAGTTAAGTTCAAAGATGCCATTTAAAATTATTCTATTGGCCGAACTTGTTTTCCTCATAACTTGATCATCTGGAGGCCAAATTCGACGATCCAAATTGCACCGAGCTAGGTTTTTCATTCTCTTTCAATTGAGAATGGTTATAGAGTTTCTGGTCGCATGAAAAAATAGGGGGAAAAGAGGTTTTTGAGGAGAAAAAGCTTGATTCTTTATACTTTTGATGGTTTCTGGCTTTGGGAATTGAAAACAATCACTCATCATCTCTATTCATGCCCATGTTGATGCACTGTTGTGATTTTTGAATGATGGTGAAGCTTCTTTGCATATGGCTCGTGATTGGTTGATTATCAGAAGAAAAGGAATACGGCATATGACTTCAGATGTCAGAAAACATCAGTTGTGAGATTTTCTCTACTCCCTTATTATTTATTAGATTAATGTATTGTATGCTGAAGTAGGTTACGAATGTTGAATGCCTACATTGTATGGGAGTCTATTGTATGCTAGCTTAGGCAAAAAGAATATTGAACGCCTTGCTAGTTTGGGATTTAATTGTAGGGCATCTCTATAAGCCCCAAAATTTATCTGTTTGATTTATGTTCAGTGGGTGCTGGACACTGGCTGAAATAGCCTGAACCTTGGCAGTGTTTGCTCTCTTAGTTTTATGCTGAGAAAATTTAGGGTGATTATCCTTGTCCTGTAAAGGGCTGAAAGTTGAGTATTGAGTAAATACGAAGCCCATTGGGCATTACTCCGTGGATTAGCCATCACTCACTGTGGTGGTGAACCACGTAACCCCTTTGTGTTGTGGAATGTTTTGATTATGTATTTTGTGAAGTGCGTGGAATGAATTACAGGATGGGTATGCAAATTCGGTAGACCTGGTCACTGAGTGGTAGCGAGGTAGATTTGCATACGATTGTATGTGGGACAGTCTGGTTCATCATCAACACTTGGCAGCAAGGAAAAATCAAAGGGAGAAGTTTTTCACACTGATTCACCCCCCCTCTCAGTGTCATTCAAGGTCCATCAATTGGTATCAGAGCACCAGACTCCATAATAGCTAAATCAGCATCTGAGAGATCAGAAGGTAACAATGGCACCAGGGGAAGGCTCTCATAAATCCCCATTGTTTGATGGTACAGACTTTGTGTTTTGGAAAAGGAAAATGGAGATTTATGTGGGATCACTTGGGTTTGATGTTTGTGCTGCAGTTGAAATTGGCTACACTCCACATGATACAGTTACTCCTAGTGCAACAGATAAAAAGAACTTTGAAAATAACAGAAAGACACTCAATGCTATTCAAGGTGGTTTGACTAACAGTGAATTATCCAAGGTTATGGATTGCAAGACTGCAAAGGAGGTCTGGGATAGACTGATAAATATCTATGAAGGAGACAAGAAGATCAAGAAAGTTAAATTGCAAACATTCATGGCTCAGTTTTAAAATCTGAAAATGAATGAAGATGAAACTGTTGATCAGTATATGAACAGAGTGAATAAAGTGGTTAACTCTATCAGACGACTTGTAGAAGATTTAAAAGATTCTGTTGTTTGTCAGAAAATATTACGGTCTCTTACATCCAAGTATGAATCAAAGGTTTCTTCTCTTGAAGAAACTAAGGATTTGGATGAAGTCACCATAGATGAAATACATGGAGCATTGACAGCTTTTGAGATGAGAATAGACCCTGGAACTACTGTAGACAAGCAAGTGGCTTTCAAGGCTATGAAGAAGCTGAAAATTTCTGAGAAACAAAATGAGGAAGAAAGTGAAGATGATGCCACAGCTCATTTCACTAGGAAATTGAAAAAGGGTACAGAAAAATATAAGAACAAGCTTCCATTCAAATGCTTCAATTGTGGTAAAGTTGGACACTTCGCTGCAAAGTTCCCAATGAAGAGTAAGTTTGGCAGTGATGATGAAGAGGATAGAAAAAGCAAGTTTAAAGGAAAGAAAAATTATAACTTCAAGAAAAACAAGTCCAACAAAAAGAGTTTTATCTCTAAGAGAAGCACTGAAACTTCAGATGATGACTCTGATGAAATCTCTAAAGATGAGCCTAGTGAGACTTTGTTCATGGTTTACATTGAAGATCAAGAGAAGAACACAGATAAAGAAAAATTCTCCTCAAAAAGCAATGAAGAAAAAAGTGTGAATTCTATCTCAAGTGGTGATGAAGAAAGAGACAATGAAGATAAATTTTCAAGCAGTGATGAAGAAGGTGAGATAAACTTTGAGGAAGAACTTGTTGCAGCTATGAAGGAGCTCAAGAAGGAAAGAAAGCATAACAAGCTTGCCTCTCAAGAAGCCAAAAAGCAAAAGCAAGTGATTCAAGAACTGAAAGCTCAATATGAAGAGTCCAAGAAAATTATAGAAAATCTCAATACTCAGCTTAAACAGGCATCTGTAGACTACTCCATGGTGTTGAATGAGAATGCAAGTTTGAAAGTTCAACTTGAAGAACAACTTCCTATGGTTGATCGATTTGAAGAATTTGAGAATGAGTTTACTCTTCTAAAGACAAAAGTAGCAGAGTATGAAAAAGAAGAGGTTGAGAGACAACAAAAATTATCTCAACGTGATGAATTAAATAATTCTACTCCAGTGTATCCTAGTAGTAATAAGCTTGACATGATCATCAATGCTCAAAGACCTTCCCACATCAAGTTTGGCCTTGGTTTTGATAAAGGAGAGACATAAAAAAATACCAACTCAAAGGGAAAATGGCCCATATCTTTTGTGAAAGAAAATGAAAAAGGTAAGGATCCTATGGTTCATTGTCAAGGAGGAAACAAAATCCCTCTCCCTAAGACTAACTATGCAAGACCAAGACAAAATGCATGGCAAGGCAAGAGAATGGAGCATGACAATTTCTATAAAGAAAATTATTCCAGTGCACCACGATGACAGATGAGATACATGACAACTGCATGGCCAAAACCTCATTTTCAGGGTTACTGCTACAGATGCAACAACTTTGGACATAAAATTGCTACCTGCAAATTTAATATGAGAGATGTAAAATTTGAGAGTAGAAATCAATTTGCTCCCCTTGAAGAGAATTTTGTTGAGTGTTACAACTGTCACAACTTTGGGCATGTAGCAAGGAACTGTAGAACCATTTTCCCCCTATGCCACCTTTACAGAGACAGCATAGCAGAATAAGAAGAGAGGCTCCAAAGCAGAAACATGTTGAGAAGGCATCATCAAAGAAGAGAGTTTGGGTTCAGAGGGACAGAACAGAAAGAGACAGCTCTTTGGTTGTGCAGATAGCTTTTAAAGCACAAGATAGCTCTACACCATGGATTCTTGACAGTGGGTGTTCAAGTCACATGACTGGAGACAGTAATAGGCTTCTGAAGCTTCAGCATTATGAAGGAGGTTCAGTTAAATTTGACAACAATGATGGTGCCAAGATAGTTGGAAAGGGAAGCATCTGTCTCATTAATGGAAATATAAAATCCCATGATGTTCTCTATGTTTCAGGCTTAAAACATAACTTATTGAGTGTCAGCCAGATTTGTGATAGGGGTCACAATGTAATTTTTAATGATCAAGGATGTGAGATCCGAAGGTCTAATAGTGGAAAGTTGATGGCATCAGGAAAGAGAACTCATAGAAATCTCTATATTTTGTCTGAAGATTTTGAAGAGAATTGCATGATGAGTCAAGAAGAGGAAACATGGTTATGGCATAGAAGATTATGACATATTGGCTTTGAAAATCTGTCAAAAATATCCAACAAGAGTGTTGTAAGAGACATTCCTTCATTGAAAAAACCTTCCAATGATATCTGTGCATCTTGTCAGAAGGGGAAACAGACAAGAACATCATTCAAGCCTAAGGAGTACCACACTACTTAACCATTGGAGATAATTCATACAGATCTATGTGGGTCAGTGAGAACACAGAGTATTGCAGGAGAGAGATACTTCATTTTGTTTATAGATGACTACTCTAGAATGACTTGGGTAATGTTTCTGAAACGTATGTCAGAAGCTCTGGCTAGATTCAAGATCTTCAAAACTCAAGTTGAAAATGAGACAGGGAAGAAAATCAAGTGTTTGAGATCTGACAGGGGAGGAGAGTACACCTGGATAGACTTTGCAGAGTATTGTTCTGAGAATGGCATCAAGAGACAGACTTCAGCTCCTAGAACACCACAGCAAAATGGTATTGCAGAAAGAAAGAATAGAACTGTTCAAGAGATGGCCAGGACTATGTTAACTGAAAATGACATGGGGAATAAATTCTGGAGAGAAGCAGTGCATACAGCAATATATGTTCAGAATAGGTGTATGTTGAGGCCACATGAAGACAAGACACCCTATGAACTATGGTTTGGTAAGAAGGCCACAGCAAAGCACTTCAAGGTGTTTGGTAGTAAGTGTTATATCAAGAACACCAGTCATGGTCTAGGAAAGTTTGATGATAGGGCTGATGAAGGAATATTTCTTGGCTACTCTACCTCTAGCAAAGCTTACAAATCCTATAATAAAAAACTTGGTAAAATTGTTGAAAGTGCAGATGTGAGAGTTGATGAGCACAAGAATTCTCCTACAGGATCAAATAATGAGGTTCCTATTTTTGAAGACCTGGACAGTGAGCAGAATGACAATGAAACAGAAAAGGAGCAGGAAGTTACAAATGTGCCAAGACAAAGAGCTGTGGTTGAGACAGAAGAAAGAGAAGAGTAGTCTGATTCAGAGGCAAATAGGCAGAACAAAAATGGCTCAAGAAGGGTAAAAAAGAATCATCCTGACCAATTAATTCTTAGTGATCCATCTGCTGGTATGCAAACAAGGAAGGTGAGACAACCAAAACAAATGTTCTCTTTATTATCTCACATTGAACCAAAATCAGTTGCAGAGGCATGTGAAGATGCTAGTTGGCTCAAGGCAATGAATGAAAAGTTGGATCAAATAGAGAAAAATAAAACTTGGGAATTGGTGCCAAGGCCTACAGACAAGAATGTTATTGGCACTAAATGGGTCTACAAGAACAAGCTCAATGAAGATGGCAAAATTATAAGGAACAAGGCCAGATTGGTTTGTAAAGGATATGCTCAGGTTGAGGGCATTGACTTTGAAGAAACATTTGCTCCTGTTGCAAGGTTGGAAGCAATCAGGATGTTTCTTGCATTTGCTATACACAAAAATTTCAAAGTTTACCAGATGGATGTCAAGTCAGCTTTCTTGAATGGTGACTTGGAAGAAGAGGTGTATATAGAGCAACCAGAAGGATTTCAACTGAGTGAAGACCCTATACTTGTTTGTAGACTGAGAAAAGCATTGTATGGGTTGAAGCAAGCACCAAGAGCATGATATTCAAGGCTGGACACTTATCTCTGTCAATTGGGTTTCAAGAAGGGACTGGTAGATAACAACTTGTATGTAAAATCTGTTGATGGTAGTCAGACAATGGTGGTTGTGTATGTAGACGACATCATTTTTACAGGTCACAAAGATGAGTCATGTAAGGATTTTGCTCAGAGAATGCAGAATGAATTTGAAATGTCCATGATTGGTGAACTTTCTTACTTTTTGGGTCTGCAGATCAGTCAGTTGAAAGATGGGTCCTTTTTATCTCAGACCAAGTATGTGAAAGAGATGTTGAAAAAGTTCACAATGGAGGATTGCACACCATTAAGCACACCTATGATGACTAATTGCAAGTTGAGCAAAGATGATGACTCTCCATCAGTTGATCATACTATGTATAGGTCAATGATTGGAAGTCTGCTCTACTTGACTGCTACTAGGCCAGACATTCTTCAGTCTATGTGCATGGTAGCTAGATTTTAAGCTGGCCCAAAGGAGACACATGTGGTAGCTATGAAGAGGATCTTCAGATACTTGAAGGGGACAATGGAGTATGGTCTCTGGTATGCAAAAAGCAAGGATCTGGTTTTGTCATCCTACTCAGATGCAGATTGGGCAAGTTGTGTTGATGATAGGAAGAGCACTAGTAGAGGTGCCTTCTATCTTGGTAGAAATTTGGTGGCTTGGCATAGTACAAAGAAAGAGTCAGTCTCATTGTCTACAGCAGAGGCAGAATATATTGCAGCCACCTCTTGTTGCACACAGGTTTTGTGGATGAAGCAAATGTTAAAGGATTTAGGCATTGAGTCATACAAGCCTATTTCAATGTTCTGTGACAACACTAGTGCTATAAATATCTCTAAAAATCCAGTTATGCACTCCAGGACGAAGCACATAGCCATTCGGTATCACTTTCTAAGAGAGAAATTTCTAGAAGGAGAAGTTCAGTTAGAGTTCATCCCCACAGCAGAGCAGATTGCAGATATTTTCACAAAACCCCTTCCCAAAGAACAGTTTGGTTACTTGAGACAGAGGTTGAGAGTGGTTATACTCCCCAAGCATTGAGGAGCTTGGAGTGAGGGGGAGTAGTGTTTGATTGTTGTTCTATTTTTTTCTCCCTATGTAGGACTCAGGGGGAGTCCATTGGTATTTTTCTGTATAACTATGGTTTTGAGTTTGTGTCTCTGGAGAGCCCATAGGATTGGGAAGATGCGGTGGGCACTCCTATGTGGCATATCCCTTTGTTCTTGTTGTCAAAGGGGGAGAAATATTTATGCGCAGAGTGAGTTGCCAACAATTCCAAAGGGGGAGATTACTTTGGATTGTAATTGTCGGCAACTCGGACCAAGTTTGATGAGGGAGATTGATACTGGTTGTAGTCTTGTGGTTCGTCATGCAATGAAAGAAAGAAAAGGAAGAGAGAGAATCAGAAGAGAGAGAAAAATGTGGGTGGGACCCACTGTACCTAGGTGGCATGCCACCATGGCAGCTAGCCTGGCTGAGGGCCAAGGCAGGCAGCCAGATGGCCAGGCACATGGCAGCACAACAAGGCAGCTTGCATGGCACCACAGCAAGGCAGCAGGGCCGTAGGCCATGCCACAAGCCAGACACAGCAAGGCTCATAGGCCTTGCCGCAAGGCTCGCAGCAGCAAGGCCCGTAGGCCTGGCGTCGCAAGCAGCATGGCGCAGCATGTGTTTGATGAATTTCCTAGAGAGAGAAAGCTTCTCTCGTTAGAGAAAAGCACCTCTCGGGAAGTTCTTCTTCCTATAGGGTTTTGTTAACAAAAAGTGATTTCCAGAGGCCATTTTTCTATTTCTCAAGGATATTTTGGGCAGTTCGAAAAAGAGAAAATCCTTTATCAATGTTCAAGATGGAGCCACGCCTTCAAGATTCCAAATCGGTGGTTCTGGTGAAGGCGGGCTAAGGTGCTTCTCAGTCGGCATTAATTGATGCTCCCGCGAAGAAGCCCATTGGCTGGACGCAGGTTAACAAGTTGTACCGCGTCACATGGAAGCAGCGAAATGTTTTGGTGTAATGCGCTTATGATGCAGCGGCGCGATGGATCCAGATCCGAAGGCTACCATTTTGTCCGATCGTCAGTGATGCTAGTTATGCGGATCTGACGAACTACAATAAATCCCGCCATTTTCACTTAATCCTGCGGTCTTAATTAAAGATCCCTCTGCGTCCAACCAAGTCTCGACACCGCACCTGCCATGTCAGCGGCGGCGCGGCTTCGGTGCTTCGCGGTACATCAAGTTAAGTTCAAAGATGCCATTTAAAATTATTCTATTGGCCGAACTTGTTTTCCTCATAACTTGATCATCCGGAGGCCAAATCCGACGATCCAAATTGCACCGAGCTAGGTTTTTCATTCTCTTTCAATTGAGAATTGTTGTAGAGTTGCTGGCCGCGTGAAAAATAGGGGAAAAGAGGTTTTTGAGGAGAAAAAGCTTGATTCTTTATACTTTTGATGGTTTCTGGCTTTGGGAATTGAAAACAATCACTCATCATCTCTATTCGTGCCCATGTCGATGCACTGCTGTGATTTTTGAATGATGGTGAAGCTTCTTTCCATATGGCTCATGATTGGTTGATTATCAGAGGAAAAGGAATACTGCATATGACTTTAGATGCCAAAAAACATCAGTTGTGAGATTTTCTCTACTCCCTTATTATTTATTGGATTAATGTATTGTATGCTGAAGTAGGTTAAGAATGTTGAATGCCTACATTGTATGGGAGTCTATTGTATGCTAGCTTAGGCAAAAAGAATATTGAACGCCTTGCTAGTTTGGGATTTAATTTTTGGGCATCTCTACAAGCCCCAAAATTTATCTGTTTGATTTGTGTTCAGTGGGTGCTGGACACTGGCTGAAATAGCCTGAACCTTGGCAGTGTTTGCCCTCTTAGTTTTATGCTGAGAAAATTTAGGGTGATTATCCTTGTCCTGTAAATGGCTGAAAGTTGAGTATTGAGTAAATACGAAGCCCATTGGGCATTACTCCGTGGATTAGCCATCACTCACTGTGGTGGTGAACCACGTAAGCCCTTTATGTTGTGGAATATTTTGATTATGTATTTTTTGAAGTGCGTGGAATGAATTGCAGGATGGGTATGCAAATCTGGTAGACCTGGCCACTGAGTGGTAGCGAGGTAGATTTGCATACGATTGTATGTGGGACAGTCTGGTTCATCATCAACACTTGGCAGCAAGGAAAAATCAAAGGAAAAAGTTTTTCACACTGATTCACCCCCCCTCTCAGTGTCATTCAAGGTCCATCACATAACAAATATAAAAGAATTCACTTTTCCTTTTAACCTGAATAAAGAGAATACTGTCAAACCGTCAGTAAGAAGAAAACCAAGAGCAGTAGTTCCCTCTCTCTCTCTCTCTCTCTCTCTCTCTCTCTCTCTCTCTCTCTCTCTCTCTCTCTTTCTCTCATTGGAAGAACAACGGAAGCAACACTCTTACCATAGGATTCAAATCCTCTCCTCCCAGAGATTCAGGAGGAGGGGGGATGCCTCAATTGGATGGCTGACACGTAGGGCTCGAGTGAACCCAAACCCTTCATCCGAGTCGACATTAATCGAATTCACCTGAACCCCATATGTCGGCCATCCAACGGAGACGTCCCCCTCCTCCCGAACCTCTAGGAGGAGAGGATGTAAATCCCTTACGATAATAAAAGGAAGGGAGGAATCTCTTGGCTTCGCGCTCTAGGAATTTGATTCTGAGATTATGTCCTGAGGAATGATTTTTTTTTTGTTTGGATACTGAGGAAATGAAACTTAATTACATTCACCCCCACTTCCTCTTTTTATGCAAGGGAAACCAAAGGTGTGAGGGAGTTAATGTGCTTTAAGGCTTACCGCCAAACCAAGAAGTGTGTTGGGCCCTCCCCACATGAAATGAGGAGGACCCAACACAATATGCACATCCTATTAAAATTTTATTATAATTAAAACTTCGAATAGTGTTGCAAAATAGTTTCTATCACTTATATATATATATATATATATATATATATATATATATATATATATATATATATATATATATATATATATATATATATATATATATATATCAATTAGTATTGTAAAATGATGTATAACAATTGTTTTGGTAAGTTTTCTGGAAAATAGCCAAATCTACCATCTTGTTACTTATCTTCTTTCCCATGAATAATCGATGTTCTAGATAAGTTATTATCATTTATGAATTTGCGAATATGTGATGTACATAGGATAATTGATAGTACACATCTATACCAATGTGGTCGTTGTTCTCGATCACTTTCTATTCAAGTGGGACAATCTTATGTTTTTATAAGATCATTTCATATTCTAGCCAACACCCAAGGATTAAACCAAGCTCAATTAATGATTCACAAGAACCCCAACTCATTTTGGAACTAGCACAATCAAATTCAGACAAGCTCATATGATCCATGCTGCGAAAACCAATTTTCAATACGTGTACTGACTTCAATTTCATTTTCAGAATATGTATATTTTGATTTTAAAAACATTCAAAACATGCCTTATGAGTTAAGTTTCGTATGGATTTGGTATGAGATTAATCTAAACTATTAGAGAATTATGACATTTTTATTGAGTATGTGCAGAATAGTCTTTTCATGTGCTTTGGTGGATAATGATGTAGACATTCTTCCTAAAGCTTCTTTATATATTCTTTAACAGTGTGATTTTTCATATGGATTTACTAAGAGAACTTTTATAGAGTCTTCTGCTTAAAGCAAGTTTCTATACTTAAAAACAAGAATCAATACATTGAGACAAGTTTATATGCATTAGAATTATTAAATAATTTATATTTTTCTTTTATATTCTTTATGTACAATCTTAGCCTTAGGAGCATAGGGATGATTGAGATTATTTTGAGATATTTACGGGTTCTTAAGACCTATAAATAGTGGTTAATTTTCATGTAGCAGAAAGTTGGTTTCATGGATGAAAATTTGGATTCTCTTGAAACCTAGAAAAGTTTTACTTCAACTTTGAAGAATTGGAGTTTTTTCTTATCAAACCTTGAAACCTACCTTGAAACTTAGAAGAATTTCATTTCAACCTTGAAGAGTTAGAGGCTTTTTATCATACCTTGAACCTAGAAGAGTTTTCCTTTGAAACTTTGAAGAAGTTTCATTCCATCATAGATGATTTGGAATTTTATTATTCACCTACATCCTAAAAGAGTTGTAGATCACCTTTGGAGGTGATTTTCATCCTAGAAAAGGAGTAAGTCACCCCACCTTCACTCCATCAGAATTACTTTCTTGTTCTTGGATTATTGAAAAATTTTCATAATTCATTTTTACATTTTTGTCACTTGTAACACAATTTCGGATATTCCCCACTCAGAATTTGAGAACACATTCTATGCAAAGATTGTATCTTCGTGACCTAACTTCATTTTCCATTAAAATCAAATCGTTCCGAAATGTATTGAAAAAGTAACATTCATTTCTCCAAAATCATGCAAATCTGTCAATTTTATACATTTTGTGTTTGTGTCAATCAACTCTCTATTCAAGTAGGCCAACTGTATGCTTTTAGAAGGCCAGACCATATTGAAGCCAAGACTCAAGGAATAACCCAAACTCAGCTCATGGACCACAATTACAACAACTCATTTTGGAACTAATATAATTAAGTCCGGATTAGTCCTCTATGCTATGAAAATCGATTTTCAACACATGTACTGAGTTCAAAGGTATTTTTGAAATATTTATATTTTAAATTAAAAATATTCAAAATATATAAGTTGTAGCCTTATGAGTTAAATTTTGTGTGGATTTGATATGAGATTAATCCAAATTATATTTAGATAATTATGATTTTTTATTAAGAATGTGTAACAGTATTTTCATGTGCTTTGGTGGATAATGATATGGACATTCTTTTTAAGCGTCTTTATATATTCTCTATCAATATTACTTTTCATATAGATTGATTAAGAGAACCTTTCTAGAGTTTTCTCTTCGAAGCAAGTTTCTCTGCCTAGGAACAAGAGTCAATACATTAGGACAAGTTTCTATGTATTGAAATTATTAAATAATTTATGTTTCTCTTTTATTTTCTCTATGTACAATCTAAGCCTTAGGATTATAACGGATGATTGGGATTATTTTGAAATATTTAAAAGTTTTTAAAGCCTATAAATAGTAGCTAATTCTGATGTAGTAGGAAGTTGGTTTTGTAAATGAAAATTTGGATTGAAGATTGTCTTCTCCTTTGAAATTTATAGAGTTCATCCCTTGAAATCTAGAAGAATTTCACTTCAACCTTCAAAGTTTGAGTTTTCTTATCATACATTGAAGCCTATAAGAGTTTCACTTTAATCTTGAAAATTTTGAGTTTTCTTATCATACCTTGAACCTAGAAAAGTTCTCCCTTAAAACATTGAAAAAGTTTCATTCCATCCTAGAGGATTTGAAATTTTATTCTTCACCTACATCCTAGAAGAGTTGTAAGCCATCTTTAGAGTTGATTTTCATCCTAAAAAAGAAGTAAGTCACCCTACCTTCACTCTATCAAAGTTACTTTATTGTTCTTGGATTCTTGAAAAATTTTCAAAATCCATTTTTGCATTTTTGTCATTTGTAATAGTTTTAGATACCCCCCTCAGAATTTGAGAAAACATTCTATAAAAAGGTTGTATCTCCTTGACTTATCTTTCTTTTGCCATTAAATTCAAATAATTCCAAACTATATTGAAGAAATTACAGTCATTTCTCTGAAATCGTGCAAATCTGTCAATTTTCCATGTCTTATGCTTGTGTTGAATCTTCTGTAATTCACTCTCCTGATCCGTTACTTTGAAAAACCTAGGTTTGCTTATATCAATAACTTTTAAGGTTACAATTAGATGGATTACAATATTTACGAACCACTTATGGATCCAATAATTAACCAAGTGATCTGAACAGATAAAAAACCATTTGTGAACCAATAAAATGAAACCAATAAACAGATTATTAATCGATTAGATTTTTTTTTGATTTGTTATTAACATATTAAAATGAATTGAAGCCAAACTGATTTTTCACTCTTACGCTAGTTTTGAAGGAGAGAGAGTTAGAGGGTTGGATTGGAGATTGATATTAAGGGTATTGAGAAACCCAGATTTTTTTTTCTGCACATACATGAACTTTTTGTGGCACTTTTATGGACCTTCCACTTAGATTTTAAAGAAGGTCAAAACATGAAAGTTGTAACCCTTTACCTTAGATTTTCCGGGTAACAAGAATCATGTCAATCCATGCCTAGACGAAATAGATATGGTCAATATAGTAGACATATGAAGGAAAAAAAAAAAAGAAGAAGACTTTTTATGAGCATTTTCTGTTCGTTGCAGCTTTGCAATAGCTAGCTTTTTAGCTACTCTCTTGGTCTTTAAATGGAAGACTCATGAGAGACCCTGAAGAGAGTCTTTGGGCAAGAAATGTGACCATATTAGAAGAGTTCAAACAAGATTTGGGGCATAAACTTAAAAATTTTGTCAAGTCTTCATCATGGGGTTTTGAGCAGGGCCGGCCAAAGGGAGGAGATTCATTTGTATATGTTATTTTGTGGCTTGAAATTTGGGTCTTTTATGGTTATTATGGACCATATCGTATCTTCTTTTTTTAGTTAAAAAGAAAATAGGAAAGTTGTGGGAAAAGGATTCCCTATTCCCTCAATTACTTTTCTCCCATAAATATAACTGTGGGAGAGGGAATAGTTAAGGATTTTTTCTGACCTAGCCGCAAAACGTAAGCGGAAGAGAAAAAAAAAAAAAGAGAAAAAAGGAGAGCAACTAAGGTTCTTGTTCAATGTTGAAGCTGGTTGCAATCTTGTGTATTCGTGTCACTCTATAAGGTGCACTTTGTAATCTTCTTTTTCTTATTGATCTAGTAAAAATCTCTTCTCGTCCGTGGATGTACATCACATTGATCGAACCACGTAAATTTCTCGTGTCTTTATTCTTTATTGTTTATTAGAATTTCATACTGCCATCACCTGTGTTTTTCCACTGTGTTTGTCGTAACAAACTAGTATCAAAGCTTTGATTCGATTTCAAGGGCTTTGTGTTTGTAATGGCTTCCATGAAATTCTTAGTGACTCCTTTTGACGGTCAAAACAATTTTGAATTATGGAGAATAAAGATGAAAGCTTTGCTACGCGTAAAAGTACGGTCAAGGCTCTTGACGGAAAGTACTCGGAGGATATAACTAAAGCCGAAATTGAAGAGATGGAAGAGAAGGCTCACAGTGCCTTGAAATTGTCGCTTTCTGACAAGGTGCTTCGTGAAATTGCTGATGAAGAAACAACAGCTGGGTTGTGGGCAAAGCTCGAAAGTCTCTACATGAAGAAATCTCTTACAATAAGGTTGTATTTAAAGCAACGTCTTTATACTCTAAAGATGAAAGAATGTACGCATATCCTGGAACACTTAGATGAATTTAATAAAATTATCATGGATATGAAAAATCTAGATATTAAACTTGAGGATGAAGATCAAGCCCTTATTGTATTGTGTTCCTTACCTGACTCGTATGAAAATTTTGTTAACTCTATGTTGTATGGGAGAGAATCCATAAGTTTAGAGGATGTGAAGGCCTCTTTGAATTCTGCTGAGTTGAGAATAAAATTGAATGGAAAAAGTATTGAAAATCAGGCTGACGGTTTACTTGTTAGAGGTAGATCAAAGACCAAGGAGGGTGGTAAAGGCAAATCAAGTAATCGTTCTAAGTCCAGATCGGGCTTGGATAAGAAGAATGTTGAGTGCTACTATTGTCACAAGAAAGGGCATTACAAGTCAGAATGTCATGCTCTTAAGAAGAAGGAAAATCAGTAGGGTCAAGCTTTAGATTATGCAAATGTGGCAAAGGCTAATAAAACTGATGTTGCTGAGAATGTTCTTGCCGTATGTCCCTTAGATGGCCGTTCTAATAGGGAATGGATTTTGGATACAGGTGCGTCTTATCACATGTGCCCAAACAGAGATTGGTTCACCACCTACAAGGCTATTGAGGGTGCTTCAGTCTTGATGGGAAACAACGCAGTTTGTAAGATAGTTGGTATTGGTACAGTTTGCATCAAGTGTCATAATGGGATAGTGAGGACTTTGATAGATGTGAGGCACATCCTAGACTTGAAGAAGAATCTTATTTCCTTGAGTACCTTAGATTCCATTGGGTGTTCCTATACAGGTGGAGGTGGAGCTCTTAAAATTTCTAAGGGTTCATTGGTTGTGATGAAGGATAACAAAGTAAACAACATTTATGTTCTGCAGGGTAGTACTGTGACAGGTTCTGCAGATGTGTCATCATCTTCTGACTCTGACAAGGACACAAACTCACTTGTGGCATATGTGATTAGGCCACATGAGTGAAAGAGGTATGACTATTCTGAGTAAACGTGGTTTGCTCTGTGGTGATCATACGACAACACTTGACTTCTGTGAGCATTGTGTATTTGGGAAGCAAACCCGAGTCAGCTTCTCAACTAGTTCACATACGACAAAGGGCACACTTGACTACATCCATTCGGATTTGTGGGGACCAGCTCAGGTTCCATCCAAAGGTGGTGCTCTCTATTTTATGACATTTATTGATGATTATTTCAGAAAGGTTTGGGTTCATTTTCTCAAGCGTAAAAGTGATGTGTTCGAAAATTTGAAGAATTGAAAAATTCTTGTAGAGAATCAAACCGGAAAGAAGATCAAACGTCTCAGAATAGATAATGGTCTAGAGTTTTGCAGTGGTGAGTTTAACAAATTCTGCACAGATTCAGGGATCGTACGGCATCGCACGGTCAGACACACTCCCCAGTAGAATGGAGTGGCAGAGCGTATGAACAGGACCTTGATGGAGAGAGCTAGGTGTATGCTCTCTAATTCTGGATTGGAAAAGGATTTTTGGGCTGAAGCTGTTAATATGGCTTGCTACTTGGTGAATCGTTCTCCTTCTACTGCCATTGAATGTAAGACTCCAAACGAGGTATGGTCAGGTAAACCTAGTGACTATTCAAATTTAAAGGTATTTGGATGTCATGCTTATTATCACGTTAAAGATGGTAAGCTTGAGCCTAGAGCTAAGAAAAGCATATTTGTTGGTATGCTGATGGTGTTAAAGGATATCGTTTGTGGAGTTTGGAACCTGATTTCCCTAAGTTTATTATTAGTAGAGATGTTACTTTTAATGAAAAATATATGCTTGATCATGGGAAGGTTTCTGTTGAGTCTACAGGTAATGTAGAGAAAACTATGGATGAGGTGGAGCTTCAGGTGGAGCTTGAGAGAGAGACTTCTCAGAAGTCATCTCCAGATGTTACTTCTACAGCTAAAGATGAGCAACTTGATTCAGGTTCAGATGATGATGAGGTAAAATCTGAACAACCTTATTCGATAGCTAGTGGGAGGGAAAGGAGACAAATTAGACGTCCTCAGAGATATGCCTATGCTGAGTTAGTGACATATGCTCTCACGGCAGCTGAAGAGATGGGTATTCAGGAGCCATTCACTTATTCTGAAGCTGTCTCGTGTGCTGAGTCTGGCCAGTAGACCATTGCTATGACAGAAGAACTTGAGTCTCTTTACAAAAATCAAACTTGGGACTTGGTGAAATTACCCAAGGGTAATAGGGTCATAGGAAGAAAATGGGTTTTCAAGAGGAAGGAAGGGATCCCAGGGGTTGAGCATGCTAGATACAAAGCACGGTTAGTAGCTAAGGGCTATAAGCAAAAGGAGGGAATTGACTATGATGAAGTGTTTTCTTCAGTTGTAAAGCATACTTTTATTCGTGTGTTGCTTGCCATGGTTGCTCTACATGATTTGGAGCTTGAGCAGCTTGATGTCAAGACTGCATTTCTGCATGGTGAGCTTGAGGAGACGATCTATATGTCTCAGCCAGAGGGATATTCCGTGGAAGGTAAAGAAGATCATGTTTGTAGATTGAAGAAATCTTTGTATGGCCTGAAGCAATCTCCAAGACAGTGGTACAGGAGGTTTGATAGTTTTATGCTTAGTCACAAGTACTCGAGATGTAGTTATGATAGTTGTGTGTACTACATAGTGTTGGGAGATGGTTCTTTTGTATATCTTTTGTTATATGTAGATGACATGCTCATTGCTGCAAAGAACATGTCACATATTCAGGTCTTAAAGAGATAACTCAGTGATGAGTTTGAGATGAAAGATTTTGGTGCAGCGAAGAAGATCTTAGGGATGGAGATTCGGAGAGATAGAAAAGTTGGAAAATTATATCTCTCGCAAAAGAGTTATATTGAGAAGGTGCTTGAGCGTTTTGGGATGAAAAAGGCCAAGCCCGTTGCTACTCCTTTGGCTTCCCACTTTAGGCTTTCAGTTCAAGACTCACCTCAAAGTGAAGTCGAGAAGAAGGAGATGTCTCGAATCCCGTACTCCAGTGCAGTTGGTAGCATTATGTATGCCATGGTTTGCACTCGTCCAGACATTGCACAAGCAGTCAGTGTAGTGAACAGATACATGGCTCAGCCAGGGAAGACTCATTGGCAGGCAGTAAAGTGGATTCTTAGGTATCTCAGAGGTACTTCAGATTTGGGTTTAGTCTTTGATTGCAGTGCTTCGGGAGCCTCAATTGTAGGTTTTGTAGATTCTGACTTTGCAAGTGATCTCGATAAAAGGAGATCTTTGACTGGTTATCTCTTTACGCTTTCTGGTTCAGCTATTAGTTGGAAATCAACCTTGCAATCGACAATTGCTTTGTCTACTCCGGAGGCAGAGTACATGGCAGCAGCAGAAGCTGTAAAGGAGGCCATTTGGTTGAGGAATCTCGTGAGTGAGCTTGGGCTTCAGCAAGAAGCTAGTTCAGTTATCTTTTGTGATAATCAGAGTGCGATACATTTGACAAAAAACCAAGCACATCATGAGAAGACAAAACATATTGATGTCAAATATCATTTCATTCGTGAAGCAGTTGCCGAAAGGAACATCACGGTGAAGAAGGTTAATACTGCAGACAATCCAGCGGATATGTTGATTAAACCGGTTACGGAAATCAAGTTCAAGCATTGCTTGGAATTGGGTGGCATTCGCACTTAATTAGTAGCCCCTATTGGGGCATTGGTGGCGAGAGGAGAGGTGTTCACTAGTTTCGGTTCTGAAGTGAATAATTCTTTTTCACATCTCTTATTTCTTACACCGAGTTAGCTCACGTAAGCTTAGAGATATGTTTGAGATATTGTTCGACTTCTAGATGGTTTTAGGTTTTCAAGCCAAGGTGGAGATTGTTATTTTGTGGCTTGAAATTTGGGTCTTTTATGGTTATTATGGACCATATCGTATCTTCCTTTTTTAGTTAAAAAGAAAATAGAAAAATTAAGGGAAAATGACTCCCTATTCCCTCAATTACTTTTCTCCCATAAATATAATTGTGGGAGAGGGAATAGTTAAGGATTTTTTCTGATCTAGCCGCAAAACGTAAGAGGATGAGAGAAAAAAAAAGAGAAAAAAGGAGAGCAACTAAGGTTCTTGTTCAATGTTGAAGCTGGTTGCAATCTTGTGTATTCGTGTCACTCTATAAGGTGCACTTTGTAATCTTCTTCTTCTTATTGATCTAGTGAAAATCTCTTCTCGTCCGTGGATGTAGATCACATTAATCGAACCACGTAAATTTCTCGTGTCTTTATTCTTTACTGTTTATTAGAATTTCAAACTGTCATTACCTGTGTTTTTCCGCTGTGTTTGTCGTAACAGTATATCTATCTAGTTAAGAGGTATGTTTGATTGTGAGCTTTCATCTTGCATATTCAACCTTCAAGAGGATTATTGTATTTGGCTTGGGAAGCCATTTGTTTAGTCATTTGAGAAAGAGGAGGTTAGTCCCTAAATTGTGTGATTTATCATGATGGCAATCTTGACCACGATGGTGATCTGTGTGGGGGGTTTGGTGTGATCCCAGAAAATACTGGTTGTGAACCTTAGAAAACATTGTGTTCGGGTATTCTCCTACTCACTTGAAGGGTGATTGAGAGTGATTTCCAAATAGGGTGAGAGGCATCAGAGTGGATAATGTAGGATAGCAGTGAGGTTGTTTCAAACCACTATAAATCTTGTGTATGCATTTTATTTTGTTGGGTAATTTACACCAGAGGTACCCGATGTTCTAAGAAATCATACCAGAGGTATCTCTTCTCATATTTCCAATATTAACCCTATTTAACGTTGACATCCTCTAAGTTAACCATTAGATCTACTTCAAATTTTCAGGAACTGATCGTTTCTTGTTGAACTACTCTTATTTAGTGCCCGATCGTTGGTGCATCCGCCGAAAAAATAGTAAGTTGGGATGCGAAGTTTTCACTAGAGGTGTGTACCATAGTCTAGATTTATGACTTGGTGATGAGCAACCACCGGCGATGAAGGATCACATGAGAGGACAGGAACAGGAGATGGGGTGGGCAATTGAGACAGCGATGAGCATATGGGAATCCGAGTGGTGAGTCGTTGCGGCAATGGGATGGTGAGAGAGTGAATCAAAGGGAACCAAGAAAGTTATGCTAAACATGGATAAATTTGGAAGTATAAAAATAAAAAGTCTCCAAGTGTAATATTTTTGAAATGTCAAGAACCTCTGGTATAATTTCTCAAAACGTCAGGTACTTCTGGTATGATTTTTGAAACGTGAGGTACCTCTGACATAATTTTTCAAAACGTCAGGTACCTCTAGTGTAATTTACCCCATTTTATTTTATTACTTTACCTATTTGCAATTATGCAAATCTATGGTTTGTACATAGGAGAAGATGGAAAAATAGATTTGAAATGGATAAGATTCTATATTTACCCAATTCACCCTCCGTTTGAGTTGCCTAACGGTCCAACATAGTCTTGACCTATTCACCCATGCTACGTTAATCGCGGCAGGCTTGGTTTAGTGAGAGGACCCACAGGGTGTGTGAGGAGAGAGACTATTAGCGCATTCACTGCTCAATATTGTGTTGAGGGGGGTGTGAAAGGAATTCCCATGTTGCTGGTGTGGAGATTTTTTTTTTCCCATTTTAATATAAATGAAAAAAAAATTATGATTTATGAAGTATTCAAAATGATGGAAAGGTTTTGGGAAATGTCACATTATTGTGAAAAGTTAGAGATATGTCATGTCATTCACCTCCTTATGATTTTTCTGTTCTTGGAATGAAAATGTCTCCTCCTCATTCTCTTTTACAAGCAAAAGTTAATTATTGGTTACTATTTTGAAATCTGAATGATATAAGGGATAAAGTTTCCTTCACGGCATGTTTTGGTACTTTTTTGTCATATTGTATTTTCAGATGGGCACAAATTTTATATGCCCCAACGTGGCAGAATTAAATGCACAAATATTTTGATGGGCTGGTGGACCAAATATGCTGTTGGATGGTGGAGTTACTTAAGTCTCTATTATTTGTAAGAATGAGTGATTTGATTTTGAGTGATTTGATTTAGATCAAAGGATCAAAATCTCCACTCAATTTCAAAAAAAAAAAAAAAAAAAAAACAAAAGAATCTAAATCTTAAACAAGATTCAGTCCCAGACAATATCATTCCTCTACAATTAAGGAAACTAAAGTAAAGAGGCAACCAATAGCGCTAGCTACCGCTTTAGCAAGAAAATCAGCAAACAGGTTTGCCTCCCTATAATTACGGGCGATCTTATAAGTAATGGCTGAGGAGCAAGACAAGAACGACCACCACTGTTGAAGGAAAACCCACGAAACAATTTTCTTCTGAACACAACACAACCACAACACAACCGAAAATGAATCACATTGAATCCAGAAGTGCTGGATACCCATCCTTTCCGCCTCAACATTATCTTTGATTAAGGCTTTAAATTCAGCCAAGTAACTAATAGTCACCCCAACATAATGGTAGAACCAAGCTAGATCACACTCATCATGGTCCCAAAAAGATTTCCCCAATTCCTGTGTTAACCTAGGTTCCTAAGAGCACATCCCTCTATATTCATTTTAACCCAAGAACACATCCATCCGAGGTCTGAACAGATCCAAAAAAAAAAAGATGACTAATTAATTAATCAATTATAAATGACAGAAAGAGGGCCTGGAAGAGAAATATGAAGTAATTATTTGTTCAAAAAGAGAGAATGTGCCAGTACTGGTGTCGAATCTTTTGTGTTATTCAGATGGGGAATAGGGGTTGCTTGAGTGCTACGACTTTTGGTGGGGTGGATATAATAAAAAAGAGCATGAGATTGTTGACCTTGTAGTCCTTTGTTTGATAATTATGGTATTTGGCATTGTTATGGGCTGTCTGTATCACAAGAAGAGAGCTGCTGGTCTTCTGTTAGGTTTGCTTGGATAGAAAGAATCTTGTAGATATGGACGTATCAACATCATATAGTGTTCCAAAAAGAGAGAGAGAGAGAGAGAGAGAGAGAGAGAGAGAGAGTCAGTGATAACTGCCCCTTTCAACTTAGCCACTAGGGGAGGATTCATTATACTAATGAAATTGAGAATACAATTGGTTACAATTGTCCTAATTGGTAACTACAGTCACCATTTTTTTATGCTAAAAGTCAGTAATTTATTAATAATAGAAAAGAAAAACATAATATATTACAAAACAAAATCACCCAACTCCACATTTGACATTGCCATCAGCTGAGAAGGGCAATTAAACACATTATCAGAATCTACAGAAGGATGCTCGGAGGATTCCCATAGGACCTCTCCCAGAATAAAGGATGGGGGATTATCCCAATTACTAGTACCTTTACTTTTAGCACCTTCTCTTCTCTAAAGCAATGGGTTATGCACCACCATATACACTGTAGGTACGATTCAATATGAAGAAAATCTTGACGAAAGCACCAGGGCACAGAAAGTGGCAGCATTGCTTCCACAACTCCCGCTGAGTCAGATTCAATCCAAAAGTTGTAAATCTCCTTCTATTTCCTTGCAAACACCAAGCATAGTTGCTTTGAACTCTAACGATAACACCTCCACCCGTCGACCCTGGATTGCCCAAGGAACACCCATCAACATCAATTTCTTATAATTTTCGATTGGCTTCTTTCAGATTATATACTGAATAATTCTATCAGATCTCTTACTATTTTGGGACTAGGGCACACTGGCTGCCTTATCTCGCTAACACATATAAACCTTTGTAAACAATTGAAGTGATTATCCATGGATCACCTACATATACATGTATTTTCCATGGGATCCAATCATTGTTGATGTTGTGTGGGACCCACTTTTAGAGTGTGGGACCCACTGGATATAGATAGTGATAGAATCCTAAAGAAGATACAAGTACATGCAGATGAACTATTCCCATAATAACCTATGTACGAGTGGGCGTTCTTGGAAAGCATTCTTGAAATAAAAATGCATTCCAAACAAAGAATGAGAATGTTTTCAAGAGCAAGCATTTCCGTTTTGGACTCAAAACCCATAATGAGCTAAGAGTTCATTCCAAAATTGGCAGTGTTTTGTAAAACATTTCATGAAGAATGAAAATTCATACCAAATATTATTTTTGTCAGCTCAGAATGTGTCCTTGACCTAAAATGTGTTTCAAGAATGCATATCAAACATAACCCTGACCTATGAACACTATTCTTCCCAATGAAAGCCTTGTTTTTGTGTTGGATTGCACTTTATTGGAGTTCTAAGCTTATTGCTTTGATTTTAGACAAACGAACTTCTAGATTACCTACCATGCCAAGCCAACAAATGAAACTAAAAGACAACCATATGCGGAATGTAGTCATTCGCCACATTATGGTATTCTTTTCTGCCAAATAATTGCCACATTAGGATATTCTTTATGGAGAATGTGGCGATCTTTAGGATATTCAATTTGGGATTTTCATTTTGACACATCCCCTAAATTGTCAAATAATTTGGAATCTTTCTCTTTTGGTCTTATAATAAAATACATTTGTTTTTTTTAGTGAGGATAATTATTGTCATTTCATATGTCTATTAAAAGAAATGCACAAGTCAATAACAACTTTTGGTAGTTTCATAATGACAAGTCATTTTCAAAAGTTCGAAAATCATTTTTCGTTTAATTTAAATAAAAACTTTTAGGAATAAGACAATGAGTAATTAAAATAAAGTGTTATGTTCAAGGGCTATTATTCAAATAGTCCCAATAAATTTATGAACACAATTTAGTTTTAATTGAAGACAGGATATAGTAAGAAGGTTGAGGAATGTACTAAAAAAAAAAAAAAAAATTATAAGAAGGTTGAGGTAGAAGTAGGAATGTAAACGGATGAAATACATTCCGGATGTGACAATACCCAGATAACCTCAATTGGTTATAGATATCCACAAATGATATATATGCGAATCAAATCTAGATTTTCAACTATCAATTTACATCCATGGTTTGACTTTGCTCCCCAACGGATACGATTTGCTCTTAATTCATATCTCTCAATTGTTATAGTCTCATGATTATTTTTTCCTTATTCTCCAGAACTTGTTGAATCTTCAAGAACCCTCAACTCATCAACTATTTCATTTTGTATATCTATCAGAATTGGATCCGGATTATTCAAATTTGTAACAAATTAATCATAAACGGATATGGATACACTTAAATGGATGCAAATGCCCCTAAACGGATACGGATGTGTACAAAATCCAGATTTTTTTATATTCGTTTGTGTCTGCGAGTGGGAGCCTGAGTTACACAAACAGCTCAAGCATTATTACACGTAGTTGGTCTTAAGGGTGTTAATTTGAATAGAAACTGAGAAATATAATTGAAACCGACGAGTAAAAATCGATCGGAATTGAATGATTCGGTTTTGGTTTTACATAGTTAATCAATTCGCTTTTAGTTTTGAACTGTTAAACCATCAATTAACTAATATAAAACCAAAAGAAAATCAAGTAAAATTGGTTAGAAAACCAAATAAAATCGGTTAGCCGTCTAAAAAGATGTATAATATTTCATATGTAGTATACAATTTTAATTTGCTATGCCTTGATATAATGTCATGTATATGTGATATGATAATTAGTTTATCATTTAATGTCTAGAGTTTTGTAGTGGAACTATTATAGTAATTGGATATTCATTCCTTCCCCATAAATCGTGTAAGGAACTGTCTATGAATTGATTATTTGAAACTGATAAGAAACGAATAAATCGGTTATTAATTGATTCAGTTTTGATTTGAAAAATAATAACCAATTATTAATTGATTCAATTATAACTTTTATTAATAATAATCTTAAGTTGAACTGAATCAAACTGACATTTATGAACTGATTGACACCTTAGTTGGTATCCTCTACAATCACTTCCAAAGTACTAGGTCTCTTCTACAACAACTTCTAAATTGTAAAATTTCAGCTTACAATCCACTTGCAATGTGAAAGGATTTCACTTTGGACAGATTCTTTCCTGTGAAAAACATTTTTTTGACTGCTCCTAACCACTGAAAAGAAATATATAATAGTTTTTTACCACCTAAAGTTTTCCTTTTACATTGTTTAATAACATTAACTTTTATTGTCTTCAACTCCGCCAATTAATGTGTTCTATATGAGAGAGGGAAAGGCCAAAGCTTTTCACAGAACAATTTTCTTGATGGAATCATTAAATGTGACAGAATGGACATGTTGACCCGGCCATGCTTTTATATTCCAAAAGTCTATACGTACCAAGTCAAGTTCACTTCAGACCATATAGTTGAGAAAAATTCAAAGGGTCATTGTTTGATTCTGCTACACATAAATAATTCAATTGAAGACTAAACTGTTTTTAGAGAGAGAGAGAGAGAAGAGAGAGGGAGAGAGAGGAGAGAGAGAGAGAGAGAGAGAGAGAGAGATAGGGAGTGGCCTTGACTTGGTATAATACTACTTCACAGGATCTATACTGTTAGTTTTGCAGTCACTGTATGCTTTGAAAACTTATCTCCTTGAAAGAAGCAAGCATTGTATCTGTGGTAGGAAATGCAAGCAATCTATATTAGGAAGAAGGAAAGCTTGACTGGAAGCTTATTTTATTATCTAAGGCAATGTTCTAGAAGAAATTGTTTTTTTATAATCTAAGGCAATGTTCTAGAAGAAAAAATGGATCATGAGTCTAATTCAAAAGTCAGTCCACAGGTCCAAAAAAGATCTCTGGCCCTTTGAATGTTTGCTGGACGGGCAAAGAATTATTTGGTGCTTTGTACCTTCAGTCAAGTTCCAACCAATTTCTACTCGGATAAAATCTTTATTTTCATTGAAGGCCAAAAAAACAACCCACAAACATGGTTAGGGATGATATCCATGTTAAGGGTGCCTACAAGTATGGTTTGGAACAATACAAAAAGCAAAATGGTGATATCAATACTGTATCGTACTAATTGTGATTCTAAATTTTCGTACTGTCATTGTATTGGCTCAGTGCAGTTTCTATTTAGTATCATATATGGTTTTTCTTCAGTGTAAATATTGTTTGTTATCCGGTATATATACAATTTCTTATAAAATATAGTGATAAGAGAGAAAAATCAGTATAAATTTACACTGGTATATATTCAGTATTGTTTTGGTAAGATTTCAATATTCAATATGTATTGACGGATTTGGTCCATAATACTGATACTGTACTATACCGGCTTCGATTATGTTTTTTCATACCATTACCATACTGATTCTAATTCAGTACAGTTTCTGTTTGGGTATAAAGAATTGACACCCTTAATCGTAGGGTCATTTACCTTTGATTTTTTTTTTTTTACCAAAAAAAAAAATTTTACTTATATTTTGGAATTATTTTAAAAACCATGAAGTTCTGCATACATGATAATATTTTTAAAAGAAACCCATAAAAAATTACAAATACTTTTTCTATCCTTCTTTCTTCGTTAGAGTTTTGTTAACTTTAGTAGGTGAAACAGCATAAAACCCTTTTGAGCGAGTTCACATTACGAATGGGTATCTAATGCTGATTGGTACTAGGCATCCAACCGGTTATCAAAGCTTCTTAGTCAAGTCTATATCATTTTACAGTCAAGCGGGGTAATCATCACTGCAACATCAAGAGAAGACTTGTCAGACACTCTTCATGGTGCCTTCATCAATTCTTGGGTATGAAAAAGATCAAGAGGGTAGTTCTTAAAACGACATTAAAAGCAAGTTAAGGTCAAGAGTTAATATTTCTTGAGTACAATATATTCTAAGGTAAATATTGGCCTTAAATTAGAGCATACTTACGCATGTAAATGGGTATATTCATGTTTACCAAAAAAAAAAAAAAGGTTTATTCATTGAAAATTTCATTGAATGTTTTAAGGTTTTTTTGGTTGTAATAGAGTCGATTATTACAACCACTATCAGTCACCGTATTTATAGCTGTTAGATGAGTAGAATTCTTTTTAGGGTGAATAAAATTAATTGAAAGAAGAAAGACTACACAAGCAAGCCTGGAGGCAACCAATAGCGGGGAGAAACACCTCCAAACAAGGAGAAAACAAGGCCACTTGGGACAGCCTAATCTGACGATCACAGGAGGAGCATGTTCCTAGCTAATACAATCTGAGTTGTTTTGCATTTTAGCCTATTCTCGTTATATGACAGGAATACATTTTTTGATTTTAAGAATGCATTTTTAAGATTGTAAGAACCTCTACAACTCATAAACTGAGAAGCAAGACTCATAAACTGAGAAGCAAGAAAGAACTGAAGAGTCAAACTATTTACCTGGAAGTTATATATATGCCCCGGCTCCAATCCTTGTAATCATTGTTCCAAATACCAAATCAGACATTAAATTGTTTAGGTATGTAATTCCATTTTCCCCAGTTCAACCATTGGTTGCAAGCACAATCCTATGGTTTAATCAACAAACTAGTAACCATTTAGGTCTAAAGCATTGTCCAACCTGGTTCTAGTGTTTGATCTATCCCTATAATATGGGAGAATGATGTAAGTCAACTTAGGCTTCTCAAAAGAATGGATCGGCAGAGTGAGTTTACATAAACTCAAAAAACAATCACAAGTTGTGCAAAATTGATAGGTTTGTGCAACTTCAAAAGAATTACTATAACTTTCTCAATATATATTGGATTGATATGATTTTAGTGAAAAATGAAAGATAAGTCATAGGGCTACAAGTTTAGTAGAGAATCTTTTCTTAGATTCCTAGCGGAAAATATCTAAAAATGGGCTAAAAGTGACATAAAGTGTGAGAATAGATTCTGAAAAAATTTCTAAGATGCAAGAACAAAAAGCTAATATTTGATGGAGTGAAGGTAGGGTGACTTACTTCTCTTCGATGATGTAAATCAATTCTAAATGTGGCTTACAACTCTTCTAGGATGTAAGTGAAATAAAATTCTAACTCTTTTAGGATAGATTGAAACTTGTTTAAGATTTCAAGGATGAACTCTCTTGGGTTCAAGGTATTGCACTTAGGTAAATTTCATTCATCAAAATCACTTAAAACTTTTATACAATAACAGCAGCAGCAACAACAACAACAACAAATCCTTTTCCCATCTAAATGGGGTCGGCTACATGGATTTGTGTCCTCCAATCAGCTTTGTTCGATGTCATACTTGAAATAAGGTCTAAGCTATGCATGTCTTTCTTCATTATCTCTCCTAGAGTCATCTTAGGCATGACCTAGGTTTTTTAGATCATTCAATCTGAATCAAATCATTCCTCTGTACAAGAGCATCTAACGGCCTTCTTTGAATATGGCCATACCATCTCAAATGATTTTTTTTTATAATTTATCATGTATCGATGCTATTCCCAAATCATCTCTAATACGATCATTCCTTACCTTATCGTTCCTAGTTTTACCACACATCCATCTCAATATCCTCATCTCAGCTATACTAAGTTTATCTATATGATGCTTCTTAACTGTCGGACACTCTACACCATACATCATAACCAGTCGAATAACTGTCCTATAAAATTTTTCTTTAAGTTTTAAAGGAATATGTCGATTACGTAGCACTGCAGATGCACCTCTTCACTTCATCCATCCTATGTTAATCTTCTGTGAAACATCATCCTCTATATCTCATTCCTTATCTATGATTGAACCTAGATACCTAAAATTATTACTTTTATTGTATTTCTCTCTCAAGAATATTTATCACCTCATTATCCGTCCTTGTGTGACTAAAGTTATAGACCATATATTTTGTCTTCGTTCCTGCTTATCTTAAAACCCTTTGATTCTAATGTTGATCTCCATAGCTCCAACTCGGCGCTAATTGCTACTTTTGTCTCATCCACCAAAAGAATATCAACGGTAAAAAGCATGCACCAAGGAACTTCATCTTGAACGTCTTTCGTTAAATCATCCATAATGAGGACAAACAAATAAGGGATTAAAGCTGATCATTGATGTAACCCTAATGTGATTGGGAGTTCACTACCATGATCCCCTACGATTTTCACACTAATCACCATATTATAATACATATCCTTAACTGTATTCGCATATTTGCTTGAAACAATTCTCTTCTCTAGTAATGCCAGATTGACTCTCTAGGAACTCTGTCATAAGTTTTTTTCTAGATCAATAAAGACCATATGGAGGTCCTTCTTGCCTTCTTTACATCTTTTCACGAGTCTCCTAAACAAGTTTATAGCTTCTATAGTGGATCTATTTTACAAGATAATTTTATAAGCCTTTATAAATGTTATAGAGCATGAAAAAAGAAAAGCATACAATTACAATCTAAGGGTTGAAAATACAAACATGAAACTTAAGATAGAAAATTCTAGATATTTAAATAAATAAGAAACTTTTCCAATGCTAGGGGATGTCCCAATGTGCCTTGATGTAAGCTTCATGATAGAAGACTTATGTAGCTATCCAAGAATAAGTATGGTAAAAGGTAAAGTGCATGGGAGATGAAAAGGAGAGGCAGACCAAGGCTAGTTTTGGTTTAGGTTGTCATGAAAGGAACCACATTAAAGGTGGCCTTGCTCCAGAGGGAGAAGACCAAATTTAAACCGTGGGTCCACTTTCAGTCGGTTTCCGACTCGATTCCATGCACAGGGGGTGCGGCTGGACAAGTGCGGTCGGTAGTCCACCACACCTCCTCTGCCTAGTGCCGAACCTCATTTGGTCGGCCAGTTTTTAGGTTCGAGCATGCCAGGCTTTTGGGGTGCGTACGGGTTGAGTCCAAGACTTCTTTTAGGGCATTTCCCCACCCTTTAGTGACACAAGAGGTTCATGATTATGTTTTGTGTCACCTCATAGTTACTCTTTCATCTTGAGACGTGTTGATATTATTACACCCCAATTCTGGTCTAACCAAAATGGTGTGATGAACTGCCAATAAACTAACTGTTCACCTAGGATCTCGCATAGGTCGTACCCACCATATCAAACCACACACACATTCCACATTAATAATCAAAGATAATAAACAAATAACCAGAAGTCTTACAGATAATGAACTGAGAGTCTAATACTGATAAATAAATATTTAATCCAATTATCTCAAAATCAAAAGACATAAAAATAAATAATCAATTACATGTTCGATGTTCAAACTATAACTAGACCTAAGCAAAAACACATTGGTTGCACTCGCATGATGAATCATGAACATCTTCTTCAGCTTCTACGTCTATCGCAACAAGGTGTCCATACGTCGACGCATTTATATATTCTTTAATGGTAGGACCTACATCACCAACTAAAAATATTCAACGTTGAAAGGGTGAGCACACGTCACGGCTCAGTGAGCAAACAAAACAATGCAACAAACATATGCATGCATTTAATTCATATCTTTGGTCTGGTTTATAAGTTTGCAATGTGCTATAGAAAGGTTTGGTGGCCTCAGTATACCCTAGAGAGGTTAGCTAAGCTTTATGTTGATAATATTGTCCGATTACATGGTGTACCTGAAAGCATTGTATCCAACAGAGACCCACGCTTTACCTCAATATTTTGGGAAGGATTACAGAAGGCTATGGGTATAACATTGAAGTTTAGTACTGCATTCCATCCTCAGACAGACGGACAGTCGGAGCGTACTATTCAAATTTTAGAAGACATGCTTCGAGCTTGTGTCATTGATTTTAAATGATCATGGGATGAGAAATTACCATTGATTGAGTTTGCTTATAACAACAGCTATCAAGCGACTATACAGATGTCACCCTATGAAGCACTGTATGGTAGAAAATATCGAACTCCTTTGTTTTGGAATGAAGTTGGAGAACGGAGTATTATTGGACCAGAGTTTGTTGAAGAGACTTGTCGAGTAGTCGACATTATCAAGGAAAGAGTCCGAATAGCTCAAAACCGTCAGAAGCAATATGCAGATAATCGATGCAGAGATCTCGAATTCACCATAGGTGATAAAGTATTTCTGAAAATATCTCCTATGCATGGTTTGAAAAGGTTTGAACAGTAGGAAAAACTGTGTCCCAGATATATTGGACCTTATGAAGTTCTAGATAGACGTGGAAAAGTATCATATCAATTAGCACTACTACCATCAATGTCTAGTGTACATGATGTATTCCTTGTCTCACAATTAAAGAAGTACATCAGAGATCCAACACACGTGTTAACAATGGATCAACTGGATTTGACTGAAGATTTGACGTTCGAAGTAGTACTTTTTGAGATCACTAGCTGGAAGGTGCAACGTCTTCGCAACCGCGACATTTACTACGTTAAGGTTACTTGGAGAAGCCAAAATGTAAAAGAAGTTACATGGGAAGAAGAGAACGCTATGCGGAAGCAATTTCCTCACCTATTCGACTCAGAAGGTATGTACAAATTTCGAGGACAAAATTTATATAAGAGGGGGGGAGTTGTAAGACCTGTACTCCACTAACTTGGTCTAACCGTGTCGTACCAGGTCTTCCCATCATTCCTGGACCAAGGGGACCTAGCATGTGAAGATAGATCACAAATCAGGTATGAGAATCGAGTTAAAAATACTAAAAACATACCTAAGGTCGCATGCCTGGGTAGGTATGGTCGACCATAAGGAAGGGAACCAAAAATCTCAAATCCAGAACCCCACGATCGATGATCTCAACCCTACGATCGACGGTTTATGCAACCGTATGATCGACCGTGAGAACCCAGATCAGACTCCGAGTTTTGAAAACTTTTCTAAACTAAGGGATTGCTTTCCTAATTGAAAGATGACTCTATATGGAGATTTTTTCTCTATATAAAGGACGTCCCTCAGCCCTTTTTCACTCTCTTAAAACATTAGTAAACCCTAGAGAAAGAGAAGGAAGAGAAGGAAGAGAAGGAGAAGAAAAAAAAGCTAAGGAGAAGAGTTTGCTAAGAAGAGATTGGCTCTCTATCATAGGCAAAGGTATGAAATGAATCTCTGGAGATGTAAACTCTAAGGAATAAGACTTCTATGGAGGATATGCAATATCAATCTATTATGATCTATGTGATTTCCTTGAAAAAATTTCAAGGAGAACCATGAGGAGTGAATTTGATGATTAGGGTTGATAAGAAATTACTAATGATGGCCATAGGATGACTTTAGAATAAACCCCATTGAAGAACAGAAGAATTAACCTAGGAAGAACTCGAATTTCATGTAGACTGTGACCAGAAATCTCAAGGTCGCAGCTACGATGGACCATAGCATGACTAGTATGACCAGAGGATCGACCATAGGCATTCGGGAAGATTTCAGAAATCATATGGTCGTAGCTACGGTCGCACCATATGCGACTGTAGGGTATCGACAGTAGACAGTAAGGTCGTTACAGCATGAGACTATAGGACTAATCAGACACCTATCAGTGCTCTGTTTCGATTTTTGACTACTGTAACATGTCACATATGAACCCTAACTTAAATTTATATAACTTTTAGATTGTTAAATCAATTCAAAGAGAATTTCAATGCTTGGAAGGACATCGAGTATTGCTAACAGGTGAGGGAACAAGACTTAAACTAATTAATTAATAACAAACTCTTTATTTTATTGAGTTAAATGCCATGATTGATTCTATGCTTGTATGCTTGTAATGTGCATCTCACATGTCATCCAATATTCCTGCTATTACTGTTCATGCATATTTAATTTCGTTTATTTATAACATAATGATGATGATGCTAGGAATAGGCATGTGAATGTATGTGTGTAGTTGGTGTGTTGGATGCGAGTCGAGCATCAGGAGGAGGACGTGGCATGGTGGTCTTCGACCTCGTCACCAGACTCTAGCTCTATCTCTACTCAAGTCTTGCCTACTAAATCGCCATTACCTTAGCGGAACTATTAAGTCATAGGGCATCAGGGGAGGTGGTCTCGGACCGTGTGGTCTCTAACTCTGTTGGGGGGCCTTAGCTCTATCTATATGGACGTATTGAGGGATGCTGGAGTGAGGCATTGGATACACTGTTTGGCATTAAGATTAGTTAGTTGCGAGCCCAGTTTGCAAGCCCTCGCCAATAGGGGCTTACGTGTTGGTATGTGTAGGGCATCAGGGGAAGTGTTGGCGGTGTTTGATCTAGACACCTTAGCTCTATCTCTATTCAATGGTGGGTGCATGTGGGACGAAAATGGTGTTTGATCCATTGGGCGGATTCATACACTCGTGTATAGAGGTGCGGCGGCCACCAAACCTTTCTATAGCACATTGCAAACTTAAAAACCAGACCAAAGATATGAATTAATGCATGCATATGTTTGTTGCATTATTTTGTTTGCTCACTGAGCCATGATGTGTGCTCACCCTTTTGACGTCGAATATTTTTAGTTGATGATGCAAGTCCTACTGTTGAAGAATACATGAATGCGCAGACGTATGGACACGTTGCTGCGATGGATGTAGAAGCTGAAGAAGATGCACATGATTCATCATGCAAGTGCAACTAATGTGTTTTTGCTTAAGTTTAGTTATAATTTGAACATCGAATATGTAATTGATTATTTATTTTTATGTCTTGTCGTTTAGAGATAATTGGATTAAATACTTATTTATCACTGTTAGACTCTCAATTCATTATCTGTAAGACTTTCGCTTATTTGTTTATTACCTCTGATTATTAATGTGGAATGTGTGTGTGGTTTGATATGGTGGGTAAGACCTATGCGAAATCCTAGGTGAATCATTTATTGGCGGTTCATCATACCATTCTGGTTAGACTAGAATTGGGGTGTGACATTACTGGTGTACTTTTTCAGCATAGACACTGGAATACGTTGTGGACGTCTGATAGCACTAGAGGCAGTGCCAATTGGTAGGCTACAACTCTGCTTCTTCCGAGGATTTCATAGGGTCCAACAAACTGAGGACTCAGTTTTTCCTTTTTGCCGAATCTCTTCACCACTCTTGAAAGGAAAAGCTTTTAAGAATACTTTATCTCCGACCTCAAACTCTAATTCCTTTTGCCTTACATCAGCATAACTCTTCTGTCGAGTTTGAGCTGCTTTAATTCTTACTCAAATCAATTATACTTTCTCATAGGTTTCTTGGACAATGTCAGTTCGACAATTCTCCTTTCGCCAACCTTGTTCCATTACAATGGGGTCCTGCATTTTCTCCCATACAATGCATTATATGGAGCCATTCTGATTGTAGCTTGGTAGCTATTATTGTAGGCAAACTCCATAAGTGCCAAATTCTCATCCCACTTGGTTTTAAAGTCCAATGCACATGCCCTGAGCATATCTTCCAATATTTGGATCGTCCTTTCTGATTGGCCGTCGGTTTGCAAATGATATGCTGTACTGAACTTTAGTTGAGTACCCATCACACTTTGTAATCCTTCCCAGAAGCGCGAGGTGAATTGTGGGTCTCAATTGTATCGAAAGGCCCAATGAATTGGGATTTCCCTATTGGGCCAGGTCATTTTGGGGATACTATACTAGTTGGTACTCCGTGTAGTCGAACAATGTTGTCAATGTATAGTCTGGCTAATTGATCTATGGAATACTGTGGGCAGACAACAATGAATCTTGTAGTCTATGTGAATCAATCAACAATTACCTAAACAACATCTATAGCTCGAGCTATTAAAGGTAAATCTGTGATGAAATCTATGGTTACATGGTCCCATTTCCACTCAGGGACAGGTAACGGTTGTAACTTTCTTGCTTGTCTTTGTATATCAGCCTTTAATTACTGGCAGGTTAAACATTTATAAACAAAATTGGCTACATCAGCCTTCATTCCTCTTCACCAAAAGTTTTTCTTAAGGTCTTGATACATCTTAGTGCTACTAGGATACATGGTGTAAGGAGTAGTATGAGCATCTACCATGATGATTTCTTTGCTTTCGGGTATGCACAATGTTCCCTGAAAATAGAACAATTCGTCGTCTCCCTTAGAGAAATCCAGGACGGAGTTACCTTTTTCTAATTCCATCATAACCTTCCATAGGTTGGCATAGAGTATTGCAAAGTTAACTCGACAGGTGTCGTAGAGTATTTCAAAGTCACCACATGAGCTGCCATGTACACTTCTTCTTCATTCACTTGTCTAGTTTTGTCCTTTGCATAGACAACTTTCTTGCTTAAGGCGTTAGCTACTACATTGGCCTTTCCCGGGTGGTATTGTATGTTTATTTTTTAATCCTTGAGTAATTCCTACCACCGTCGTTGTCTCATGTTCAGTTTTTTTTTTATTGAACAAATAGACTAAAATCTTATAATCTGAAATGATCTCGAAGGCTGTACCGAATAGGTAGTGCCTCCATATTTTTAGTGCATAGGCCACAGCTGTCAACTCCAAGTCATGAGTGAGATAGTTCTTCTCATATTCTTTCAATTGTTGGGATGCATAAGCAACCACTTGACCATGTTGCATGAAAATACAACCCAATTCTATGTTAGACGCATCGATGTACACTGTGTACCAGGTTTCTCCATCAGGTACTATCAAAACTGCGGCTGTTACGAGTTTCTCCTTCAAGGTTTAGAAACTCGCTTCTCGCTTTGTCGTCCACTTGAACTTTTGTCTTTTCTTTGTGAGTTGGGTAAGTGTCACCGCAATTTGAGAGTAGTCTTGAATGAAGCACCGATAATACCCTGCAAAACCTAAGAAACTTCTTACTTCTGTAACTTTTTTTGGGGCTTCCCACTCTAGTACTGCTTGTACATTGCTAGGTCCATAGCTATCCCTTCTCCTGAGACAACATGTCCCAGAAATGCCACTTTCCTTAGTCAAAACTCACACTTCTTGAATTTAGCAGATAACTTCTCTTCTTTGAGTCGCTGAAGGACTTTTCGCAAGTGTTCCTCATGTTCTTTAGGAGTCTTAGAATATACAAGGATGTCATTAATGAATACTATGTCAAACTGATCCAAGTAATCATGAAATACTCTATTCATTAACTCCATTGTCACACCCCAATTTTGGTCTAACCAGAATGGTGTGATGAACCGCTAAATAATCAACGGTTCAACCAGGATCTCAAATAGGCTATCCCCGCGTTATCCAACTTACACACATCCGTAATCATAATCAGAGTAATACACAATAGCGAAAATCTTATAATAAAATGAATTGAGAAACTAAATGATATTAATAATTTAATAGCAAATTATTCTGTATTCAACTGAGACATAAATATTAAATATCAAATACATGTCTGAATAAATCCAATAAAGAAACCTATAAAATGTCTAATCAAATACACACGAGTTGCACTCGCAAGAGGAGTCGTGTGTATCCACTTCAGCTTCAGCTTCCATCGTCGCTACCGTCCCGTACACAGAAGCATTTACAAAATCCTCAACCGTATAACCTGCATCATCAACTAAAAATATTCGACGTCGAGGGGTGAGCACACAACACGGCTCAGTGAGTAGCCAAAACAATGCAACAATACATATGCATGCAAAAAGTCAAATTTATATCTTTGGTCCAGTTTTAAAGTTTACAGTATGCAATAGAAAGGTCGAGGTAGCCAAAGGTCGCGTTTATTTACTCCGCCTCTATACACGAGTGTGTGACGTTACCCGAAGATCACGTTTATCGTCAACTCACATGCACCCAATCATGAACAGTATATAACAAAGGTTACCGGTTATTGCTATATATTGCCATACCAACACGTAACCCCCTGTTAGCGAGGGCTGTAAACTGGGCTCGCAACTAACCAATCCTAATACCAAACAGTGTATCCAAGGCCTCACCCCAGCATCCCTCAGAATGCCCATAGAGATAGAGCTAAGGCCCCCCGGTAGAGTCAGAGACTACAAGGACCGAGACCACCTCCCCTGATACTCTACGACATAATAGTTCTGCTAAAATAATGGCGATACGACGATGCTAATGCACAAGACTTGAGTTAGAGATAGAGCTAAAGTGCTGAGACCCGCCAAAGGTTAACATTTATTGAATTCCTCATCACACGTCCCCTGATACTCGCTCGCATCAAGTACATCAACCACACACATACAAGCACATGCCTATTCCTATCATCATCATCATCATGTTATAAACAATAAAGTAAATATGCATGAACAAGTAATAGAAATATTGGATGGCATGCTGTATGCACATTACAAACATATTCGCATAGAATCAAGCATAGCATAGGACTCAAGAAAATAGAAAATAGTTTATTATTAACCAATTTAGTTTGGAGTTAAGGTTCCTCACCTTAGCTTGCTAATAGATACTTTTCCAAGCTTTAGAATCACCTTTACAGTGTTATTATATTGCTAGAAGACCTAACAAAGTCGATAGAATTTAATTAGAATTTATTCAAAATTAAAAACCATGCTGTTAACTGAGGGTCGGAGGTAGGGTCGATGCTAGGGTCGATGGGTCTATCGACCCTTCCCTCTTTCTGAACTTCCCGAATGCTGAGGGTCGATGGTCAGGAATACCTAGGGTCAGATGGTCTATCGACCCTGGGTGCGACCCTTGGTGCACTTTGGTCCAATTCCCTCTTTTAATCCATTCTTCTTGTTTGGGATCCTATGGCTTGCTCCTACATTCCATTCTACATTCATTCCATGGTCTGAAACCATGTATAATCGACCTAGATAGCTTTTATGCATTCTTCTATGGTTTTTCATGGAAACCTAACCATAGATTGGTGGTTTGGGTTTCTTTGAGATCACCCTCTCAAAAATTACTAACCTAAGGTCTGTAGAAATTCATGGAATTAGTATCCATACCTGAGAAGATTACTTCTTCTCTGAAATTCTTCTCCTTTTTGCTAAGTTCTCTTGCTTGCCTCTCTTCTTCCTCTTTTCCTTCTCCTCTCTTTCTCTCAATTCAATTAGGCTTGTGAAAGGAGTGAAAGTGGCTTAGGGACGTCCTTTAAATAGACTAGGAACATCCTAAATAAGTCCCTCTGAGATTTGGAAAGAATCCCAATCGAATATTAGGAAATTTCCTAATTTTATTTTCTTACGGCAACCGAGGGTCGATGGGAGGGTCAATGATCCCGTCGACCCTAGGGTCTTAAGCTGTCCGACCCTCCCTTCAAAACTGAGGGTCTGACTTTCTGTTTTGGGAGGTCCGACCCTGCTTAGCTGGGTATGTGACCCTTCCCTTATTTTAAGTGTTTTTTGGGTCGATTTGATACCTGGGATCTCGATCTCCTTCACGCCCTTGGTCCATTTGACTCGACCATGATGGGTAAACCTGGTTCAAGGTGGTAAGACCGGGTTAGATTGACACAGATCTTACAACTCCCCCAACTTATAAAAATTTCATCCTCGAAATTGTACGTACCTTCTGAATCAAATAAGTAAGGGTATTGCTTCCTCATAGCATTTTCTTCTTCCCATGTAATTTCTTCCATGTCTCTACTTTTCCATGTGACCTTAACATAATAGATTTCTCTGTTGCATAGATGTTGAACCTTTCGACTAGTGATTTCTGTTGGTGTTACTTCAAATGTCAAATCATCAGTCAATTCCGACAAATCTACTGTCAAAACATGCGTTGGATCCTTGACATACTTCTTCAATAAGGAAATGTGAAATACATCAAGCACACTTGACATAGATGGTGGTAGTGCTAACTGATAAGCTACTTTTCCAAGCTTAGCTAGAATTTCATATGGCCCGACAAATCATGGACTTAATTTCCCTTTCTGTCTGAACCTCTTCAATCCTCGCATGGGCGATACCTTCAAAAATACTTTATCACCTACTGCAAACTCCAGATCTCTTCGTCGAGTATCTGCATATTGCTTCTAACGGTTCTGAGTTGTTCTCACTCTTTCCTTGATGATGTCGACCACTCGACAAGTCTCTTCAACAAATTCTGGTCCAACAATACTACGTTCTCCAACTTCATTCCAAAACAAGGGAGTTCAACACTTTCGGCCATACAGTGCTTCATATGGTGACATCTGTATTGTGTCCTGATAGCTGTTATTATAAGCGAACTCGATCAATGGTAACTTTTCATCCCATGATCCTTTGAAATCAATCACACATGCTCGTAGCATATCTTCTAGAATCTGAATTGTACGTTCTGACTGTCCATCTGTCTGTGGGTGGAATGCAGTACTAAACTTTAGCGTTGTTCCCATAGCCTTTTGCAATCCTTCCCAAAATTTGGAAGTAAATCGTGGATCTCTATCGAACACAATACTTTCTGGTACACCGTGTAACCGAACAATATTATCCACATACAGCTTCGCTAACCTTTCCAGTGTATACTGAGGTCGTATAGGTATGAAGCGAGTTGTTTTAGTCAGACGGTCCACAATCACCCAAACTGCGTCAACTACTCGAGGAGTCAATGGTAGTCCTGTGACGAAGTCCTTAGTGATGCAGTTCCATTTCCATGCTGGTTCCGATAATGGCTGTAACAGTCCAGCGGATCATTGTCGTTCAGCCTTTACTTTCAGACAATTTAGGCATTGAGACTACATCTGCTTTCATTCCCCTCTACCAATATAGTTTCTTTAGATCATGATACATTTTTGTATTTCCAGGATGTATCGAGTAGATGATGGTATGGGCTTCTTTCATCAGTCGGTGTCTAATGTCCATACTTTCTGTTTCAGGTACACATATTCTTCCTTTGTATCTTAGTATCTTCTCGTCGTCCAAGGTGAAGTCAGGATTAGTCCTACCTTTCTCAATATCTTCTTGTACTGTTCTCAGATAAGGATCTGCTTTGATAGCTGTCTTCACTTCATCCACTATATCCGGTATAATCGTCAATGCTGCGAACATATTTGAAAACCGATGAATAAACCCTTGGTGGGCTGATTCATCCATTGTATCTATCACATACTGTTCGTTGTCGGGATTGAATACCATTCCGGTAGTACACATTGCTGCAGTCGTGCTGACTTCTCCTTGAGATTTGATCATTGCTTTTCTGCTCAATGCATCTGCTACCACGTTCGCCTTTCCCGGATGATACTGGATATCACAATCATAGTCTTTCAATAATTCCAGCCATCTTCTTTGTCTCATATTCAACTCTTTTTAATTAAATAGATAAGTAAGACTTTTATGGTCCGACTTAATCTGGAATTTCTCTCCGTATAAGTAATGTCTCCATATCTTGACAGCATGTACTACTGCCGCTAGCTCCAAATCATGAGTGGGGTAATTTTTCTCATGAACCTTTAATTGTCTTAAAGCATAAGCAATTACTTGCTCTCCTTGCATAAGCACACATCCCAATCCCAGTCCCGACGCATCGGTGTATAAGGTAAACGTCTGTCCTGGAATAGGAATAGTCACAATTGGAGCGGATATCAATCTGGTCTTCAGTGTTTGGAAACTCTTCTCACATTTATCGGTCCACCCAAACTTTTCACCTTTCTTAGTCAAACTGGTGAGAGGTACGGCAATCCGAGAATAGTCTTCTATGAATCTCCGATAATAACCAGCTAGACCCAGAAAACTTCTGATTTCCGAAACGCTCTTTGGTGCTTCCCACTTTACAATAGCCTCGATCTTGCTGGGATCCACTTTGATTCCTTCAGCGGATACTACATAGCCTAGGAAGGCGACTTCACTTAGCCAAAACTCGCACTTTGAAAATTTGGCATAGAGCTTCTATTTCCTTAAACACTGTAGGGCTGCGTTTAGGTTCTTGATATGAGTTTTCTTGTCCTTGGAATATACCAATATGTCATCAATAAATACTATAACCGACGTATCCAACATATCGTGGAAAACTTGGTTCCTAAGTTCCATGAACGTTGCCGGTGCATTAGTTAATCCGAAAGACATAACCAAAAATTCATAATGTCCATATCTGGTCCTGAATGCTGTCTTTGGAATATCACCTTCTTTAATCTTCAGCTGATGATAGCCTGATCGAAGATCGATCTTTGAAAATAATTTTTCCCCTTGTAACTGATCGAACAAGTCATCGATCCGAGGTAGTGGATATCGATTCTTGATTGTCAGTTTATTCAACTCACGATAGTCGATACATAATCGAATGCTACCATCCTTCTTCTTTACGAACAACACCGGTGCCCCCCATGGAGATATACTGGGTCGAATATAACCCTTGTGTAGCAGTTCTTGTAGTTGCACTTTTAATTCCTTCAGTTCCGTAGGATCCATTCTATAAGGTGCTTTTGATACGGGTGCTGCTCCAAGTATCAGGTCTATTACAAACTCTGTGGCCCGATCGGGGGGTAATCCGGGTAGTTCCTCTAGAAATACGTCAGGGTAATTCCGCACGACGTCAAGGTCTTCCATTCGTGGTGCTTCCTTGGTTCGGTCGACCACTGACACTAGATACCCGACTGATCCCTTGTCAAGGCACTTCTTAGCTTTTAATGCTGAAAGTATGAGCTTGCGTCTCCGGGGAAGTTTGGTTCCCGAAAAACTTAATTCTGCTCCTTCTTTGTCTTTGAACGTTAGCTTCTTTTCGGCGCATAATAAATTTGCAGAATGCCGAGCTAGCCAGTCCATTCCCAAGATGACATCAAAGTTTGCCATCTCAAGGTTGTATCAAGGTTGCATATAAAGTCTTCTCTCCATCTCAAGTTGTATCATGGTCCATAACCTTTCTCTAGTTCCACTTCTAACTCCATCGGTGACCGTACAAGTAATTTGTAGTCTAATGTTTTGATGGGTAATTTGGTCTTCTTTCCAAATGACACAGATATAAATGAATGAGTAGCTCCGGAATCAAAGAGTACTCTGGAGGGTACGCCATTTATTGGTACAATACCTGTGATTTATCTTTACTTAGTTTACGTGCTCATTCAATGTAATTACAACTTTAAAAGTTTCAGTCATACCTGTGACCACATCGGGTGATGCGGCCGCATCCTCGGACGTAACAGCATATACCCGTCCCTGATGGAATTGCTTCTTGGGCTTAGGGAACTCCCTTGCCATATGCACGGGTTGGTTGCAGTTAAAACACCTCAGGACTTCAGAATTTGGCTTTGGCTGAGGTTGCGCTGCTGGAGTAGTCTTGGTTGCAGCATTAAAATTCTGAGGACGGAAAGGTTTATACGTCCTATTATTGCCTCCATTGTAGGAGTTTCCGGCTGGTCTCTTGATGCCTCTGTTCTGAGTAAGGTAACTCTCCTTCTGGCTCGATTCAATCACTCGAGCAATCTAGACAGCTTCATTGTAAATTCTCTTCTCTAAGCCCAGAACATTTTCTCTGATGCTTCCTCTCAGTTCCGCGACGAATCTACGGGATTTGGTATCTTCTTCTTGCATGCTAGCCGGTGCAAAGAAAAACAGCTCTTCGTAACGCTGTTGGTATGAATCTACAGTCATCTGTCCTTGGTACAAGCTCAGGAACTCCTTCTCCATCGAATCTCTAAAGCTTCGTGGAAAATATTTCTCAAAGAATGCTTCTTTATATGTAGCCCAAGTCAGTAGGGCGTGCTTGGTCAGTAAATATGTCTTCGTGGATTTCCACCAATGGTGTGCGTCACCCTTGAGCATGAAGGTGGCACATAGTACTTTCTCTTCCTCTGTGATAGTCATCATGAAGAAATTTCTCTCCATCTCGTCTATCCAGTGGGCTGTCCACAATGGATCAGACGGCTTGCCGTTGAATTCTCTGGGTTTCATCTTCAAAAATCTCTCCACTAGTCGGGAGTGGTCCAGCTGATTCTGGGGGTTTGCCCCGAACATATAGGGTGGATTGTGGTAATTCCCTTGAGCTGCTTCCTGTACCTGCACTACAATCTGGGCAGCCGGTTGTTGAGGTGTCTGATGAGCTAGGTGGTTACCCACCGGGGCTGCACTAGCTTGTCCAGTGTGCATGGGTGCGGCCTGAGTGGCTTGAAACATAATTCCCATGGCGACCTGCATTTGAGCCTGTGCGTGTTGCATTTGCTACAGCTGCTGTGCCAGGTTCATCACCACTGTTGCCAGCTCTGGTGGTGGAGGTGGAAAATTTGTAGGGTTTTCCGGTTCTGGATTTACCAGTGCATAGTTATTCTCTTGACTAGTCTCCTCCACTGGTGGTGGTGGTGGAACTGCGTTTCGGGTCTGCCGGGTTACTCTACGTCCAGACATAATTCCTTTCGCTAATTGGTGGTGCCTGGAAATCATCAAAATAAGTGAGAAGTCATTTATATTTCATGTAGGCACGCTAACCAATAATCAATTCCAATTCTAGCTCATTTTATAAAAAAAATGCTGTCTTTTCTATGCAGGGTCGATGGTGAGGGTCGCTGGTATGTCCGACCCTTAGTTTCCGACCCTGGGAATGACCTGTTCTTCCCGAGAGCTGAGGGTCGATGCGAGGGTCGATGGGTATCCGACCCTCAGTTCCGACCCTTGGTTTTCTGTTAGATTTCCGAGAGCCGAGGGTCGATGGGAGGGTCGATTCGAGGGTCGATTGTGCTAGTCGAATTGTCCGACCCTCGGACCAAAAATCAGATTTTTAAGATCCGATTCTGAGTCATTTCTCACTATTCCTCCTCCGTTTCGACTCATCTCTCCTCTCTGAGTTGCTACAGTGCTACTCTATTATTTTGGATCGGTTTAACTCCGGGTTTCGACGTCCACGTCATCACTACAGGTATGTTCTCTCATTTTTACCTGTTTTTAGGTTTTCTTTTCTAGGGTTTCATCCATTTAACTCGTATTTTTCAAATTAAACTTTTTCCAACTGTAAAAATTCATTTTTTATTGGGGGCTTTTGTTATTGGTGTCTTGAGGAACAAAAGCCCTCAAAAATTTTTGAGTTTCATCAGTTGGTTATCGAGAAACTTGAAATTTTCTCTTTTTGCCCTAATTTGTCGAAAAATTTGATTTTTCTTGAATTTCTTCAAATTGGACATCGTCAGTTAAAATTTCCTACTGCATGTGGGTCGTAGGATATGTTTAAACCTTTGTAAGTCCTTATACCCACTTATATGATGAGGAATGGGCTTTATGGTCAACTTACGTCGTTATTATATCATATTTTGGATTTTTATCCTATTAACTCCTTGTTTCCTTTCTCTTTCTTGTTTTGCAGATACTATGGCTCGTACCAAAGTACCCAGAGTGTGTGATCCACTTCGCTTCCGTTCGAATGAAGCTGAGGCACAGTATGCTGACTATGCCCGTAAGAAAGTGGAAGGAGGTCGCATGGTGAACTTGGCTGAGCTAGCCTTGTTCAATGTAGAGGGAGCATTTGGTGATATGGGGTGGCTCCCTGTTATCACATACGACACGTGCACATGTCCAGATTTGGTGCGCCAGTTCTATTGTAATCTCCAGGTGGTGGGGAATTACAACGACGTTGAGCATGGCCAAGAGTTGCGCATCACCAGTTACGTCAAGGGGGTGCACATTTCCTTTGATTATCGGCAGCTGGCCGATCTGTTGGGCATTCCCTATGATGGCCCCATGGTGTACTGTGCGCCGGGAGAGCCACAGTTTGTTGAGATGGAGATGAGGGCGAGATCGACAACCGGTTGCTCCGTCCCGATCGTTGGCGGATGAGAGCCACGTTACTTGCGTCCAGCTCCACGGGTCTTCTATAAGACTATCCAAAGCATAATCTGATCCCACAGAGTGGGCACTATGAAAGGGTCTCTCGGTGACCACGGTTTCCGATTTATAGCATGCACTTTCGCCCGGCCGGTCGCCTTCCTTACATCATCATGCGGACGGTGATTAGTGCTACATTGTCCGGTCATAGGGGTAATCTACCCTATGGACGCATGATTATAGTGCTGCTGACCCGTCTGGGGGTGGATCTGGTAGATGAGAAGATCCAGGAGAAGACCTTCTCGTCGCCTCTAGATTGGGAGGCTATCTGCAAGATGGGGCTGCGAGATGCTGAGGTTAGTGATGAGGAGAGGAACGCGATGGTGCGCCCTCACACTCGGGTCGAGATGGCTGATGCTGAGGCTGCTGCTGCTGCTGCTAGAGCTCGTGTGGATCCGATCGACGATGACGATCGTATGTATATGGACGTTGACTCGATACCACCGCCTTCACCTACACATGCGGCTGGAGTTGGTACTTCTTATGCGGCGGCTCCTGCTCCTTAGGCTGGTCCTTCCCATTCGGCTGATCCTTCACTTCTACCTTCAGCCATGATGGAGATGCTGTAGGAGATCAGGGATGCTCAGCGTAGATCTGATCTGAGGATGGATGAGCTGTTGGCTGCTCAGCACGCATCAGACGCACGGATGGGAGAGCACCTAGAGGTGCAGCGTGCGATTGATCAGAGGATAGCCGGTCTCACAGTTAGTATACAGACGACCCAGACTCAGATAGCCTGGTTGACTAGAGTCTATGCTGAGGACTACGACAGAGATCGTGAGGCACCGCCTCCTCCTTCGCCTCTAGCTTCTTGAGTGTACTTTTATTTTCTTGTACTACAGAGTAACTGTCCGGGTTGTGGATTGTACTCTGCTTTAGTTATGTATATACGTTTTGTTTCTCTCACTCATTGTATGTAACTTGTTTCCTTTCTATAGATGCATTATTCTCTTTTTAAATTTGGTCTCAATCATCACTTGGGCTTAAAATGTGTTTGTATTAAAGCTTTTAGTTTTTCCTATCTCAGTTCACAATTGTCTCGAATGTATGTTAGTCGGCGGGCAAGGCCTGAGATGCTCTGATACCAAGTTGTTACACCCCAATTTTGGTCTAACCAGAATGGTGTGATGAACCACTAAATAATCAACGGTTCAACCAGGATCTCAAATAGGCTATCCCCGCGTTATCCAACTTACACACATCCGTAATCATAATCAGAGTAATACACAATAGCGAAAATCTTATAATAAGATGAACTGAGAAACTTAATGATATTAATAATTTAATAGAAAATTATTCTGTATTCAACTGAGACATAAATATTAAATATCAAATACATGTCTGAATAAATCCAATAAAGAAACCTATAAAATGTCTAATCAAATACACACGAGTTGCACTCGCAAGAGGAGTCGTGTGTATCCACTTTAGCTTCAGCTTCCATTGCCGCTATCATCCCGTACACCGAAGCAGTTACAAAATCTTAAATCGTATAACCTGCATCATCAACTAAAAATATTCGACGTCGAGGGGTGAGCACACAACACGGCTCAGTGAGTAGCCAAAACAATGCAACAATACATATGCATGCAAAAAGTCAATTTATATCTTTGGTCCGGTTTTAAAGTTTACAGTATGCAATAGAAAGGTTGAGGTAGCCAAAGGTCGCGTTTATTGACTCCGCCTCTATACACGAGTGTGTGACGTTACCCGAAGATCACGTTTATCGTCAACTCACATGCACCCAATCATGAACAGTATATAACAAAGGTTAAAGGTTATTGCTATATATTTTCATACTAACACGTAAGCCCCTGTTAGCGAGGGCTGTAAACTGGGCTCGCAACTAACCAATCCTAATGCCAAACAGTGTATCCAAGGCCTCACCTTAGCATCCCTCAGAATGCCCATAGAGATAGAGCTAAGGCCCCCCGGTAGAGTCAGAGACTACAAGGACCGAGACCACCTCCCCTGATACTCTACGACATAATAGTTCTGCTAAAGTAATGGCGATACGATGATGCTAATGCACAAGACTTGAGTTAGAGATAGAGCTAAAGTGCTGAGACCCGCCAAAGGTTAACGTTTATTGACGTCCTCATCACACCTCCCCTAATACTCGCTCGCATCAAGCACATCAACCACACACATACAAACACATGCCTATTCCTATCATCATCATCATCATGTTATAAACAATAAAGTAAATATGCATGAACAAGTAATAGAAATATTGGATGACATGCTGTACGCACATTACAAACATATTCGCATAGAATCAAGCATAGCATAGGACTCAAGAAAATAGAAAACAGTTTATTATTAACCAATTTAGTTTGGAGTTAAGGTTCCTCACCTTAGCTTGCTAATAGATACTTTTCCAAGCTTTAGAATCACCTTTACAGTGTTATTATTTTGCTAGAGGACCTAACAAAGTCGATAAAATTTAATTAGAATTTATTCGAAATTAAAAACCATGCTGTTAACTGAGGGTCGGAGGTAGGGTCGATGCTAGGGTCGATGGGTCTATCGACCCTTCCCTCTTTCTGAACTTCCCGAATGCTGAGGGTCGATGGTCAAGAATACCTAGGGTCAGATGGTCTATCGACCCTAGGTGCGACCATTGGTGCACTTTGGTCCAATTTCCTCTTTTAATCCATTCTTCGTGTTTGGGATCCTATGGCTTGCTCCTACATTCCATTCAACATTCATTCCATGGTCTGAAACCATGTATAACCCACCTAGATAGCTTTCATGCATTCTTCTATGATTTTCCATGGAAACCTAACCATAGATTGGTGGTTTGGGTTTCTTCGAGATCACCCTCTCAACAATTACTAACCTAAGGTCTGTAGAAATTCATGGAATTAGTATCCATACCTGAGAAGATTACTCCTTCTCTGAAATTATTCTCCTTTTTGCTAAGTTCTCTTGCTTGCCTCTCTTCTTCCTCTTTTCCTTCTCCTCTCTTTCTCTCAATTCAATTAGGGTTGTGATGTCACACCCCAATTCCGCACACTTCAGAATGGTGTGATGAACCGCCAAATAACCAACGGTTCAACCAGGATCTCTTATAGGCTATCCCCGCGTTATCCAAACTTAACATGCATCCACAATCATAATCAGAGTAATACACAATAGCGGAAAATTTATAAATAATATGAACTGAGAACTAGAATGATACCCATAATATCAAATTATTCTGTTTTTAACTAAGACATAAATATTCAAATACTAAATACATGTCTTATAATTCCAATAAGAAACCTACAAAATATCTAATCGAATACACACGAGTTGCACTCGCAAGAGGAGTCGTGTGTATCGTCTTCAGCTCCAACTTCCATAGCTGCTGCAGTTCCATACGCTGACAGGTTCATATAATCTTCAACAGTATATCCTGTATCATCAACTAAAAATATTCGACGTCTAGGGGTGAGCACACAACATGGCTCAGTGAGTAGCCAAAACAATGCAACATTACATATGCATGCAAAAATCAATTTATATCTTTGGTCTTGGTTTATAGTTTGCAATGTGCAATAGAAAGGTTGGGTGATCAAAGGTTAACGGTTATTGATACCGCCTCTATACACAGGGTGTAGAAGCCCGCCCGAAGGTTAACGGTTATCGTCGTCCCCATCCACCCTACCATAACATTATACAACAAAGGTTAACGGTTATTGCTATATAATGCTATACCAACACGTAAGCCCCCCGTTAGCGAGGGCTTGCAAACTGGGCTTGCTGCTAACCAATCCTAATGCCAAACAGTGTATCCAAGGCCTCACCCTAGCATCCCTCAGAACATCCATAGAGATAGAGCTAAGGCTCCCCGGTAGAGTCAGAGACTACAAGGACCGAGACCACCTCCCCTGATACTCTACGACATAATAGTTCTGCTAAGGTAATGGCGATACGACGATGTCAATGCACAAGACTTGAGTTAGAGATAGAGCTAAAGTGCTGAGACCCACCAAAGGTTAACGGTTATTGGCGTTCTCATCACACCTCCCCTGATACTCGCTCGCATCAAGCACATCAACCACACACATACAAGCACATGCCTATTCCTATCATCGTCATCATTATCATGTTATAAACAATAAAGTAAATATGCATGAACAAGTAATAGAAATATTGGATGGCATGCTGTATGCACATTACAAACATATTCGCATAGAATCAACCATGGCATAGGACTCAATAAATAGAAAACAGTTTATTATTAACCAATTTAGTTTGGGGTTAAGGTTCCTCACCTTAGCTTGCTAATAGATATTTTCCAAGCTTTCGAATCACTGTTATAACTGTATTATATTGCTAGCAAACCTAACAAAGTCGATAGAATTTAATTAGAATTAATTTAGAATTTAAAAACCATTCTGTCAACTGAGGGTCGATGCTAGGGTCGATGGGTCTATCGACCCTCCCTCCATTCTGAACTTCCCGAATGCCGAGGGTCGATGGTCGAAACACCTAGGGTCGGATGGTCTATCGACCCTCGGTCACCCTCGGTGCACTCTGGTCCAATTTCCACTTTTTAATCCATTCTTCGTGTTTGGGGTCCTATGACTTGCTTCCTACATTCACCCAACACTCATTCCATGGCCTAGAACCATGTATAACTCATCTAGATAGCTTTCGTGCATCCTCCTATGGTTTTCCATGAAAACCTAACCATGGATGGATGGTTTGGGTTTCTCCGAAATCCTACACTCAACCATATCTAGCCTAAGGTCTGTAGAAACTCATGGAATTGGTATCCATACCTGAGAAGATTACTTTCCTCTGCAATTTCTTCTCCTTTTTGCTAAGCCTTCTTCCTAGCCTCATTTCTTCCTTTTTTTTTCCTTCTTCTCTCTTTCTCTCAATTCAATTAGGGTTGTAAAAGGAGTGAATGTGGCTTAGGAACGTCCTTTAAATAGACTAGGAATGTCCTATAATAATCCCATTGAGATTTGGAAAGAATCCCAACCGAAAATTAGGAAATTTCCTAATTTCAGTTTCGTCAGAAATCGAGGGTCGATGGGAGGGTCGATGATCCCGTCGACCCTAGGGTCTTAAGTTGTCCGACTCTCCCTCAAAAACTGAGGGTCTGACTTTACGTATTGGGAGGTCCGACCCCGCTTCACCGGGTGTGCGACCCTCCCTTAGAATTAAGTATTTTTGGGTCGATTTCGCACTGGATCTCGATCTCCTTCATGCCCTTGGTCCATTTGACTCGACCATGATGGGTAAACCTGGTTCACAATGGTAAGACCGGGTTAAATTGACACGGGTCTTACAACTCCCCCCAACTTATAAAAATTTCGTCCTCGAAATTGTACATACCTTCTGAATCAAACAAGTCAGGGTATTGCTTTCTCATAGCATTTTCTTCTTCCCATGTAATCTCTTCCATGTCTCTACTTTTCCATGTGACCTTAACATAGTAGATATCTACTTGCGTAGACGTTGAACCATTCGACTAGTGATTTCCATTGGTATTACTTCAAATGTCAAATCATCGGTCGGTTCGGCAAATCTACTGTCAACACATGTGTTGGGTCTTTGACATACTTCTTCAATAAGGATATGTGGAATACGTCATGCACACTTGACATAGACGGTGGTAGTGCTAATTGATAAGCTACTTTCCCACGCTTAGCCAGAATCTCATATGGTCCGACATATCTTGGACTTAGTTTTCCTTTCTGTTCGAATCTCTTCAATCCTCGCATAGGCGATACTTTCAAAAATACTTTCTCGCCTACAGCGAACTCTAGATCTCTTCGTTGAGTATCTGCGTATTGTTTTCGCCGGTTCGAGCTGTTCTTACTCTTTCCTTGATGATGTCCACCACTCGACAAGTCTCTTCAACAAATTCTGGTCCAACGATACTACGTTCTCCAACTTCATTCCAAAACAAGGGAGTTCGACACTTCCTACCATACGGTGCTTTATAAGGTGACATCCGTATAGTAGCTCGATAGCTGTTATTGTAAGCGAACTCGATCAATGGTAACTCTCGTCCCATGATCCCTTGAAATCAATCACACATGCTCGTAGCATATCTTCTAAAATCTGAATGGTACGCTCCGACCGTCCGTCGCCGTGGGTGGAATGCGATCTTGAACTTCAATGTTGTACCCATAGCCTTTTGCAGTCCTTCCCAAAATTTGGAAGTAAATCGTGGGTCGCTATCGGACACAATGCTTTCTGGAACACCATGTAACCGAACAATATTATCCACGTACAGCTTTGCTAACCTTTCGAGTATATATTGGGGTCGTATCGGTACGGCGAGCTGTTTTAGTCGGACGGTCTACAATCACCCAAACTGCGTCAACTACTCGAGGAGTCAATGGCGTCCTGTGACAAAGTCCATAGTGATGCGATCCCATTTCCATGTTGGTTCCGGTAATGGTTGTAACAGTCCTGCGGGTTTTTGTCGTTCGCCTTTACCTTCGACAATTTAGGCATTGAGACACGAACTTGGCTACATCCGCCTTCATTCCCCTCCACCAATACAGTTTCTTTAGATCAAGGATGTACCGAGTAGATGGTGGTATGGGCTTCTTTCATAAGTCGGTGTCTAATGTCTACACTTTCTGTTTCGGGTACACATATTCTTCCTTTGTATTTCAGTACCTTCTCATCATCCAAGGTGAACTCAGGGTTAGTCATACCCTTCTCAATATCTTCTTGTACTGTTCTCAGATAAGGATCTGCTTTGATAGCTGTCTTCACTTCGTCCACTATATCCGGTATAATCTTTAATGCCGCGAACATATTTGAAAACCGATGAATGAACCCTTGGTTGGTTGATCCATCCGGTGTATCTATCACATACTGCTCGTTGCCGTGATTAAACACCATTCCATTGGTATACATTGCTGCGATCGTGCTGGTTTCTCCTTGAGATTTTATCATTGCTTTCCTGCTCAATGCATCCGCTACCACATTCGCTTTTCCCAGATGATACTGGATATCACAATCATAGTCTTTCAATAATTCCAGCCATCTCTTTTGTCTCATATTCAACTCCTTCTGATTAAATAGATAAGTAAGACTCTGATGGTCCGACTTAATCTGAAATTTCTCGCCGTATAGATAGTGCCTCCATATCTTGACAGCATGTACTACTGCCGCTAATTCCAAATCATGGGTTGGGTAATTTTTCTCATGTACTTTCAACTGTCTCGATGCATACGCAACTACTTGTTCTCCTTGCATAAGCACACATCCTAGTCCCAATCCCGATGCATCAGTATATAAAGTAAATGTCTGTCCTGGAACGAGAATGGTTAAAATTGGAGCGGATATCAATCTGGTCTTCAGTGTTTGAAAGCTCTTTTCACACTTATCCGTCCATACGAACTTTTCTCCTTTCTTGGTCAAACTGGTGAGAGGTACGGCGATCCGAGAATAGTCTTCTACGAATCTCCGATAATATCCAGCTAGACCCAGAAACTTTTAATTTCTGAGATGCTCTTTGGTGCTTCCCACTTTACAATAGCTTCGATCTTACTGGGGTCCACTTTGATTCCTTCCACGGATACTACATGGCCTAGAAAGGCGACTTCACTTAGCCAAAACTCACACTTTGAAAATTTTGGCGTATAACTTCTCTTTCCTTAAACGCTGTAGGGCTACGTTTAGGTTCTTGACATGGGTTTCCTTGTCCTTGGAGTATACCAATATGTCATCAATAAATACTATCACCGACGTGTCCAACATATCGTGGAAAACTCGGTTCATAAGTTCCATGAACGTTGCCGGTGCATTAGTTAGTTCGAAGGACATTCACTAGGAACTCATAATGTCCGTATCTTGTCCTGAAAGCTGTCTTCGGAATGTCACCTTCTTTAATCTTCGGTTGATGATAGCCCGATCGAAGATCGATCTTTGAAAATACCCTCGCTCCTTGTAGCTGATCGAACAAGTCATCGATCCCGGGTAGTGGGTATCGATTCTTGATTGTCGACTTATTCAACTCTCTATAGTCGATACATAACCGAACGCTACCATCTTTCTTCTTTACGAACAACACCGGTGCTCCCCATGGAGATATACTGGGTCTAATATAACCCTTATCCAGCAGTTCTTGTAATTGCACTTTTAATTCCTTCAGTTCAGTGGGAGCCATTCTATACGGTGCTTTTGATACCGGTGCGGCTCCAGGTATCAGGTCTATTACAAACTCCGTGGCTCGGTCGGGTGGTAATCCGGGTAGTTCCTCCGGAAATACATCAGAAAAATCTCGCACTACATCAATATCTTCCATTTGTGGCACGTCCTTGGTTAGGTCGACCACTGATAATAGGTATCCGACCGCTCCTTTCTCAAGGCACTTCTTAGCCTTTAATGCTGAGAGTACGAGCTTGCGTCTCCTGGGAAGTTTGGTTCCCGAGAAACTGAATTCTGCTCCTTCTTTGTCCTTAAACGTTAGCTTCTTCTTGGCGCATAACAGATTTGCGGAGTGCCGAGCTAACCAATCAATTCCTAAGATGACGTCAAAGTCTGCCATCTCAAGTTGTATTAAGGTTGCATCCAAGGTCTGCTCTCCGATGAGAACTGGACATGGTCCATAACCTTTCTCTAATTCCACTTCTAATCCCATCGGTGATTGTACAAGTAATTTGTAGTCTAATGTTTTGATGGGCAGATTGGTCTTCTTTCCAAACGACACAGATATAAATGAATGAGTAGCTCCTGAATCAAAGAGTACTCTGGCGGGTACGCCATTGATAGGTACGATACCTGTGATTCGTTTTTACTTAGTCTACATACTCAATCAATGTAATTTTTAATCTTAAAGTTTTGGTCATACCTGTGACCACATCGGGCGATGCGGCTGCATCCTCTGATGTAACAGCATATACCCGTCCTTGATGTAACTGTTTCTTGGGTTTTGGGCACTCTCTTGCCATATGCCCTGGTTGGTTGCAGTTATAACACCTCGGGGCTTCAACATTTAACTTTGACTGTGGTTGAGCTGCGGGGATAGTCTTGGTTGCAGCATTAAAATTCAGAGGACGGAAAGGTTTATACGTCCTGTTATTGCTTCCATTATAAGAATTTCCAGCTGGCCTTTTTATGCCTTTGTTTTGAGTGAAATAACTCTCTTTCTGGCTCGATTCAATCACTCGAGCGATCTGGATAGCTTCATTATATATGTTCTTCTCTAATCCCATAACATGTTCCCTTATACTTCCTCTTAATCCCGCAACGAATCTACGGGTTTTTGTATCTTCTTCTTGCATACTTAGTGGTGCGAAGAAAAACAGCTCTTCATAACGCTGCTAGTACGCATCCACCGACATCTGTCCTTGATAAAGACTCAGGAACTCCTTCTCCATCGAATCTCTGAAGCTTCGTGGAAAATATTTCTCAAAGAAAGCTTCTTTATATATAGCCCAAGTCTGTAGGGTGTGCTTAGTCAATAGATAGGTCCTGGTCGACTTCCACCAATGATGTGCGTCGCCTTTGAGCATGAAGGTGGCGCATAACACTTTTTCTTCTTCAGTAATAGTCATCATAAGGAAATTCCTTTCCATTTCATCTATCCAGTGTGCTGGCCACAGTGGATCAGACGGCTTTCTGTTGAACTGGAAAGCTTGAAGATGATCTGTGGAAAGCCGTCTGATCTTCTGTAATACCCTGTCAATCCAAGAAAGCTTCTACCTTCGGTGATCGTCTTCGAGCTTTCCAGTTGAATACTTCTTTGACCTTACCCAGATCAATTGATATTCCTTCGATGGATATGACATGACCTAAGAAAGTAACTTTTCTTAACCAGATCTCACATTTCTTGAACTTGGCAAACAACTTTTATTGTTTAAGTCTTTGCAAGGCTTGACGAAGATGCATAGCATCATCTTCTACACTCTTCGAGTAGATAAGAATGTCATCAATGAACATAACCATAGAGTGATCTAAAAATTCATGGAATACTCTGTTCATGAGCTCCATAACTGACGCTGGTGCAATAGAACCCAAAAGATATGATCAAGTACTCATAGTGTCCATATCGAGTCCTGAAAGTAGTCTTTAGTATATTGCATTCTCTGATATTCAATTGATGATATCCAGATCAAAGATCTATCTTAGAGAATACTTGAGCACCTTGAAGTTGATTAAATAGATCATTAATCTTGGGCAGAGGATATCAAAACTTAATAGTACTCTTGTTCAGCTCACAATAATCGATGCATAATCGAATGCTTTCATCATTCTTTTTGACAAATAAGACTGGTATACCCGAAAGGGAGATACTAGGTCTTATGAATCCCTTATCTAAGAGTTCTTGGAGTTGAACCTTCAGTTTCTTCAACTTAGAGGGCACCATCTGATAAGGGGCTCTAAATACAGGAGCTGATCCTGGAACTAGATCAATCATGAACTCAGTTTTACGATCAAGAGGTAAACCAGGTAAGTCTTTAGAAAACACATCTGGGAAGTCATTTACAACATCAATCTGATCAAGGGTTGGTATTTCTAAGGTAGTATCAATCACAAATGCTAAATAACCAATGCAACCTTGTTGTAATAGCTTACAGACATGCATTATAGATATGAACAACTTCTTACCCTTTCTAAATTTATCTTTAGCAAATTTGAAAGCTTATCCATTGGTAGGTTGGAAAAAAATCTTCCTTTCACCACAAAGCATGCTGGCTCGATGTGTGGAGAGCAAATCCATGCCTAGGATAGCATCAAAATTTGACATGTTGAATTCGATGAAATTAACATTCAGATTCTAATTTTCTAGCTGAACTTGATATGGGCCATAATACTCTATCAGTACTACTTCCAAGCCTAATGGGGTTCGAACAACCAATTTGGATACTAACTGCTTAGCAAATAAGGATAGCTTCTTGGCAAACTCAAGGGATACAAAAGAATAGGTAGCTCCAGAATAAAAAAGAACTCGAGCCTGGTGATTGGATATCTTAAGAGTGCCTGGCGTGTGTAATTCATGCATTAACACATATACAAGTATGCAGTAGTATCGGAATAATCACATTACTAGAATTTTAAAATACCTGTCACTATACCAGGGGTTCATTCTGCTTCCTAAACTGACATCGCAAACACCTTGTCTTCCTGAGCGTTAGCAAGCTTTGGGCAATTAGACTTGATATGACCAATTTGCTGACAGTTAAAGCATCTGATTGCTCCAGTAGGGGTGGTATTTACAGGGGGCTTTGCAGTAACTTTGTAGTGGCAGCACTCTTATTATTGAACATGCCTTGGAATGGTTTCTTGGCTATCTTCTTGTCAGGAGTGGTAATAAATCTCTTACCAAAACCATTCTTGACCTGATAACTGTCTCGAAGGGCATCTTCAACAACTTTAGCAGTTTAAACACACTTAGCGTAGCTAGTGTGTCCATGAGACTCAACAGTAGCTCAAATTGCACCTCGAAGACCTTTAAATATTTTTTTTGCCTTAGCTTCATCAATATGCAAGCAAGCCGGGGCAAAGTAGAAGAGTGACTAGAACTCAATGTGATATTCTTAAACAGTCTTCTGGCCTTGGTAATGACTTAAATATTCAATCTCTTTCTTTTTTCGGAAGCTTTTAGAGAAGTAGTTGTTGAAGAATGCTTCCTTGATCATGACCTAAGTCACGATAGGATTCAGGGATGCAAGAATTGTCTGGTTTAATTTTCGCCAAGTATAGGGTTCACCTTCCATCATGTGACTCACGTAGAGAATTTTCTGTTCAACAATCAATACCATCATTTTGAAACACTTCCCGTTAAACTTCAACAACTTTATCTTCTGAAACCTTTCCAATAATCTAGAGCATTTGGCCTGGGCGACTTCAGCCAGGAATGGGCAACATGCACTCCTATATTAACATGGTGGATCAACTATGGCAACCCAGTGGGGTGAGTAGTTACAGTGGTTGGTATAGTTGCATTCAATATAAGAGGTACTGGCACAGTAGTGGTATGGATAGTTGCAGTTGTCGGCCTAAGGGGAACACTGGTTCGCATAGGGGTTTATCGCAAAACCAGGATGAGTTCATTCATAAGCTACTATTGTTGCTATTCCATGGTTCTTGCAAGGTTTTCTATAATGGCTGCTAGGTTAGCAGTAGTCCTTGTAGGGAGAGATGGGGGAGGTAGAACATTGTTAGTGGGGTTTGTCGCAATACTGTGATGAGTTCATTCATAACATGTTGTTGTTGCTGTTCCATGGTTCTTGCAAGGTTTCCTATGATGGATGCTAGGTCAGCAGTAGTCCTCACAGGGGGAGGTGGAAGAGGTGGAACATTATCAGTAGCAGTAGGAGGCAAGGGTGTATTCTCCAAAGCACCTTGGACACTTGTCTGTGGGGTGTCTAGATTCCGTTAATTGTTACTAGTGTTTGGGGCCATTGAGAAATGTTGCTGTTTATTTATATATATCATATCGATATTCATCATTTGTAACAATTCAATTAATCCAAATCTATGCTCCAACGATTAATTATCACTTAAAGTCACTTATAATTATGTTAGAGCATGCAACAATGGGTTTCACAATGAAAATTTTCATAAATAAACCCAAAATAAGCTTTCTGTCAGTAGGCAGTCGATCAGATCAATTTTGTCTACCGGCTAACTGAAAAATGTGTTTAAATAGGGCCGTGAGTTATATTTTTCCCTCTCATTCTCAATTTGAGCAAGGTAGAGAAGGAGAGAAGGGCTAGTGACCATTCCCAATCACTTTCTTGGTCAAACTTACTTATTCCCAACATATTTCAAAGCTCAAACAACTTCAAAGGTATGCACATTGACATCTTATCGAATATTCTCCATTTTGGTTTGGTATAAACCTAGGTTTTCAATTAAACTCATATTTAGTTCATGTAACTTGCTATAACTTATTGCAAATTTAGGAGTTGCTAGGATGTTTTTAACCTATCAAATATGATTATCTTCATATATTTGTTAACTTCAAGTTCCCATATCGATTTTTCCCAAAAATCATCAAATTGCTTCCAAACAATAATTTGTCAATTTCCAATGCATTAAACTTCAAAGAAGTCATTCTATGACATGTTTATAACATTTTTATCTCATTCATCTAACGGTTTGCTCAAATTGGTCCCTCACATAAATTTCCGTTCTTGTGTGGTTTGCAGCAAAATGATTAGAATACAAGCTTTCAACGATTTCATGTTTTGTTCTCGTACTGATCAGAATGCTAGGCCTAGATTTGAGAGGGTTTCCATCGAGTCTGGTAGGTTTGTAGATTTTGAGCGGTTACAATGCTTTGTAGTCGGTGAGGCTTTTACTGCGTTAGGTTGGGCACTGGTCCTCAGGTACAGGACGGTTACCAGACTTAATCTAGTTAGATTATTCTACTGCAACCTTAGAGTAGAGACTGATCTCGAGGATGAAAATTTGGACCTGGGTTTGAGGATATCCAGTAGTATTCATAGAGCGGATATTTCCTTTGATGTCTGTCAGTTGGCAAAATTGCTTCATATATTTGCGGTAGGTGGTTGCGTATATGCCAGGCCGAGGTCTTGTTTTTCGACACTGATCTCTAAAACTTTTCGATAGGAGATTTGGGACCAGTTGAGGTTACCAAGATAGGATCATGTAGAGTCTAGATATCAACCACTTCCGAGGGTATATAGTCAGATTATTCAGCATAACATCATCTTGAGGAGTGGGCATAGAGAGGCAATAGCAAGCTTCAACGAGTATGTGACTTACTGTGTTTTTACTTGTTACCTATTGCACTTATCCTATATTCTGATGAGGATGATGATCATGGCTGCGTATCACAATGAGAGGAACTTGCCATATGGTCTACTTCTTACACACCTATTCAGGGTATTGGGTCTAGATATTTTTGCTGACGAGGGAGTAGAGATGTCAGTACATTCTGATTTTGGCTGGCATGCACTAGGACGCATGCGAGGGATACAAGATGGAATTCTGAACGATGGCAAGTTAAAGGCTATATTACCACCAGTTATCACTCCTATAGCTTTTGGCAGAGTTATAGAGAAGGAGCCACTAGCTAACGTTGTGGCAATGGCTACAGAGGATGCACAAGCAGAAGATGTTTTGCCGATGGATTCTGCTAGTAGTGATAATGAGGCAGAGGGTGATGACGATGAAGATGCAGATGATGATGTGGGTACTCAATAGTAGGGTACATCTATTGTTGGGAGTACAGGAATTTTAGCAGCATTGGCGGAGGTTCACAGTCCTATGCCAACAGTTCCTGATCAGACTATTAGAGATCTATACACCATCATTCAAGGACTTAGACATGATGTCCAGTAGATGCGAGAGGCTATCAGGGTTACAAGGTTTGTTTCTCCTCCACCAGGGGGAGTTAATAGCATTGCCAGAAGATGGAAAGATTTTTCAATTTTTTTGTCATAGTTTATTTTCCCCATTTTGATGTATTTTTTTTTGTTGGTTGAATGATAGATCGGGTTGTGATCTACACTCTTTTTGTATCAAACATCAATTTGTAATGAGAACAAAGATATTTGCACATTAGTACATTATGCTCTTTTTAAAGTTTATGCTATTGTCTTAACCAACGAGTACTTATTATTTATTTTCTTATAGTCATTTATTTAATCCTAACTGGTTTAGGTTCGACTCCTCTGTAGCAGTTGTAAATGTAATGTAAAGTAAACTGCTTTGATACTAGCTTTTGTCACACCCCAAAACCTTGGCGTTTTGGTATGACCATGGTTTCCTCACAGTGCAAGTACTATCACACCAGAATCCATTCATAATACTCACATATCACAACTCTTTTGTTAATCACAACATAGATTATGGGAAACATTAGAGGCACAATTAGAATAATAGCAGAAATCATTAAATAAAACCATAAACCAAGTCTAATTGTATTAGATAATTGTAATAAATATTTATTTGTCTTCAAATCAAGAGATAAATAAAATAATACAAAGTACTGAATACTTAATCAAAACCATCATGGGTTAAACAAATGCCCGGAACAAAGGAAATAACAAAAACTAAATCCTAAGTTAAGTCTTAATAATCTCGTCTCTCAGATAGAGACTTCTTCTCCTCTTTATAAACATTATCTCTTAGCCATAGAGACAATTATCTCATTCACACGAAGAGTCATGTGAATCATCTTCAGATACTTTATCATCAATCACATCATTATCAACTATCTGCAAAACAATCTAAAAAGTTTATAGGTACAAGGGTGAGAAAAACCACACTCTCAATGAGAAATTAACATGTACAAGTACACAATGCATGAAAATTTTATTAAGGTTAAATGGTTTGTAAACTGGCATATGCAAGTAGCATCACTCCTAAATATTGATGACGAATACTTAAGTACGAGTAAGGTGAATAAAACATACTTGGCCACACCTCATGTGAAACATGACCCAAAGAATGAAGATCTAACCCAAGAATACATAGTCCTGACATTATACTCGCCTTCCCTCATCATAGGCTTCCTCCTGGTATCTTATTTTATGCCTCAACCACTTTATTGGGTACACACCGCCTAATCACTCATGGGTAAGCACATAGAACAGACTCATCCCTAGGTCTCTCTTGAAATGCTAGAGGCTGGCTCCCAGCTAATTTCTGGAGCCTAGCTCTAGCAATGAAAGATTCTGAAACCATGATTGATCCATATATAAGCCAATACCAATACCTAAACCCCTATTGACAAGGGTTGTCTATCACGGGATATTGGAACCTATACAAAGAATATTACTAATACAGGTACCTGTATCCTAGCTTAATGGACCAAGATAAACCGTCCTATTCCATTTATCTGGATCCATTAGGACACAAGCAAATGATAAAAAATCATGTTATCAAACATCCACATGTTATCAAATAATCCATAATCTACCAATCTAACATAGAGTTAATAATATGCAAAATGCATAAATAGTTATCACAGTTATTGGATGACATGTTATCCCACATTAATCCAAATAAGTAGTAAATACGTGTGCATAGAAAATATAAAAATAAAACAAAGCTAAACATGTATTTGGTGAGCTAATCCTTACTTTGTTGCAGATGGAGTCCTTTTCCTTGTTTTCCTACGTCTGCTTACCTATTAAAATTGATACATGGTTATTACCTATGATTATTTAGTTTCACCTCTATTAGGTCTAAGGTATCCTCATTAGTCTTAAGAACATGTCGTAGGGTTACTTGGCTATGTCTTAAAGTCCTTGGTTGAAAATCTAACCAAAATAGACTTGTTGGTAACATGTGATCGATGTTGGTGATTGATCAGCTAAGGTGGTCGATCAACTCAATTTCATCAACCAATTAGGTATTTTGGTCAATATGGATTCGAAAGGCTTTCCCCTCTCTAGGGTAACTTCTACAGGTGTTTTGTGATAGGTTACAACCACTGGTTAGGATATAATCTTATTCCCATAAGTTATATGCAAGCATGGTTCTCAACGACGAATGTCGACTTTGCAACCACACGTGCTTACACTCTTGGGAGTACATTCTTATCAAACCAATCATTCCAACATGTCTATTATATCATTCTTAAGGTGTGAGATGGCTAACATAGTCCAATTGGTCAATTAGGACTAAAAATACCAAGTTAGAACCTCACTGTAACACATGCGGCGGATGACAATAAAAGCAGTCGATCAGGCCAATTTTATCGACCGCCTTATACCAGTGAGCTCGGACTGATAATGAATTGATTTGATCTCCAAGGCATGGGGTCGAGGGCTATTTCTAAGGGTCTGTACTATATTAATGGCTACTTCCTGACCATAATTCAATGTTGTTGCTCATTATAATGTCCTATATTAAATACATATATCAATTTATCCATTATAAGCATTAGTGAACAATTCTACTAATGTCCATTAATGGATTTTGGAATTTTATTCCAACATAATCAAAGGTTGGGTTTTACCTCATAAGATCATTAAGGGTTCATTCTATGTAAGGTAGGAATAGTTTAGAGGTTACCTTAATGCTTATGCTAAGTGTTGTTGAAGCAAGAAACTTAAGGGAAGACCTTCAATGGTGGTTTTTCCTCTTCTTCTTCCTTTGGTCTTGTTTTAATTTACTCTTTTCAGCCAAAATGTGTCAGTGGTTCTAATGATCTCAATTAGGGTTCCTATACTTGGAAGTTATGCAAGAGTTAGAGTTGCGCTATAACTCTTTTCTTGAGAGTCCTACTACTAGTATAAATGTGATAAAGGAGGCTTGGATGCTGTCAAGTGACACTCCAATACATTCAAAAGTAGGTCCTACATGATTTGGGACATTCATGGGTGCTTAGGAACCAATTGAAACTAAGTCCAACTAATACAACTCAAATTGGCTCAGTTCTGGAAGCAGGCGGTCGATCAGGCTCATTTCATCGACCTCTTTGGTCGACCACCAGTTCTGAATTGGTTCTGAATGGCTAGGTCAAGGTTGGTTCGACTGATTCTTCCCAAACAAAGCTTTTATACTAAAATAAAAAAGGTTTTAACTCTTACCTAGAGTTCAATACACTCCATTGATGATACAGATTCTAGGCTAATGTCGGTAGGAGAACCTATTACTTGAGAAAAATTCAAATTAGCCTGTATTTTTGGATGCAGGTTTCACAACATCCATAAGCTTTAATCAGTAATCTATTTGAACTATGTTATAAATTTGATTTCTAGGATGGTGTACATATGTAATTTGAGATGGACATCTCAGATTCAGTCCATCACCGAACCATCATTTGGTTTGGTTCAATGTATGTTATTTATTTATTTTGTTTCAAGAACTTGTTTGGCTAAACCCTAGGTTAAAAGAACCTTGCAACTTGGCATTGGATCCCCCATGAGCCCTAGTCATCCATTGACCATGAATAATTAGCGCAATAGAGTTTAAGGAAAGTAGAATTGGGTAGAAGCTTAATTTTTGAATCAGACAGTGTTTTGTACCTAATACCTTTCCAAACCTTACCCTGAACGCTTACCCATCCTCTGATAGACCAAAGCCAATATTTTTTGATTTATAAGTCAATAAAAGTCTTATCTTTTGATGAGACTACATTTGAGGTCCTAGACCTTATTCTAGGTGGCGACTCAAAATCTTTTCCATCCATTGATGTGGATAGGCAAGATCGAAGGCGGAAGCTAATGATCTAAATTTTTTTAGGAAACCTGAGGGTAAATTTTTTCTTATGTCCTCACAACAAGTTTGTAAGACCCGCACTCAGAATCCCTAACTAACCTGGATTCCTCCTATGCCAGGTCTTTCTACGGTGATAAATGGAGTACCCTAACATGGACCCGATGGATGCATCCCAGTCATAGATGAGTATCTCTTTATGAACATAGTAACTTATTGTACTATGATGAACCCTAGGTGGCCCATTGTGCATCCTAATGCATCAGGGCCATTCGGATGATCAAGGGGCTGTATTTTTGGACTAACGTCTAAGATCCGCACTCTGAAAACTCCATTTAACCTAACTTTTGTATTGTGGTAGGTTTTCCAATCATAACCAGACCAGAAGATGAGGCTGGATGACGAACAGTGGAATCAAGGTACTAGGAATGAACAATTTAGACCAAGATTATACATGCCGGTTGGACTATTCATCCGACTAGTATGTCCAAGCAGAATGACTGTTCGAGTGGAAACAGAATCTAGTGGGTCCCATACTCTGAATCTGATTCCTAAAGACCTTTTATACGTAGGAAACCCTCCTAGACTGGTATCCCACTCTATAAATAGATTCCTACTCCTCCTTGGATCCCTTTTGTTGACTCTCAAAGTGAGATCAGAGGAGCTGTGTAAGGGAGGATTTCATTGGGAGAAGAGTATCACAATCCGAGGCCAACGGTAAGTGCTCTATCTCTGTAGGAAGGTTGGTGGAGGATCAATGTTGTGAGATGGCCAGATGTTGATTCGAAACCCTATCTTTATGAAAACCTTAATTCTCTATGAAGTCTGTTCTGAGAAGGATAGAGCTTGTTTATGATTTTGGTCAAGTGATAACCTAAACCTAATGGACCTAACATGCTCACAAACCCTAGAATGGTTTAGGAGAAACCCTAGAAACCAAGCTGAGGACTACGGGCGAGGGAGGTCTGAGAATGGATTCTCGGACCCATACCATCGAGGCATACCGACTAGACTAGAAGTTCAAGTGGTATGCTATACCGCTTGGACATACTGGTCTAACTGGTAATCCAAGAGGTATATACTACCTAGACATACCGGATGGACTTTATGTCTGACCGGTATGTCTGTCCGAGTGCAATTTTTTGGCCAAACTTTGTTTTGACCAATTGGAACCCTATAAACCTATTTCTAATTTATAAATATGGTCATGTAAGACTTGTAGATGGCGTAAGTGGACTTTTGAGACGTAGAGGAGACTTGCGATCTTACGTCAGGTAAGGGGCAAAACCCTAAACCCTAATTAATTAAACAATAAAATGTTGCTTCTGTGTCTATTCCTTTTTGTCTGTGTATATTACATGTCATCTTATTTTGTTTATTGCTATTATTTGTTCATGCATACTCATTATACTAGGATTGTTGTTTATTAGACATGTGATTATTTTCGTTGGTGTGCAGAATATAAAGGGGAGTAGAGCCCTGGATATATCCTCATACTAATACCTTTCGTATCACCGTCTACCTTAGCAAGCTTGGTATGAGTAGGGTATCAGGGGGAGGACGTGGCATGTGGTTCATTCTGACTACTAGACTCGAGTCCTATCTCTATATCTTAGGGAGCTATGTTAGGGTAGGACCATAGATACTATGATGACATATATGACTGGTTAGACACAGAACCCACTTGTAAGCCCTAGCCAATAGGGGTGTAGATATTGGTACAGAGTAGGGTATCAGGGGGAGGATGTGGCATGTGGTTCATCCCGACTACCATACTCGAGCCCTATCTCTATTTTCGAGTAAGTTTAGTGGGCGACAAAGGGGTTTTATCTATTTGACGTTACCACATTCTCATGCATAGAGGTGCGGTGGCCGCGAATCCTTACCATAGCACTTTGCAAGTTATACCTGACCCAATGTAATGTTATCTCATGCATTTGTATGTTGCATTGTCTTGTCTCTTACTGAGCTAAGCTATGAGCTCACCCCATAGATATATATATATATATATATATATATACTCTTTTTCAGATGTTGATGCAGGTTATACAGTTGAGGATTTTATGGCTGCTCAGGCGTATGGGACTGTAGCTGCATTAGATGTTCATACAGGGGAGGACGAACATGATGCTTCATGCGATTGTTCCTATTAAGTGTTGTTTTAGGAGTTTATTACTTATTTATTCTCAGTTGACTATAAATGATGTAATGGATTATTTATTTATGTTTTGGTACTTGAGGATAATTTGGATATTTATTTATTTATAAATAGAAAACTAAGTTCATTTATTTAAGACTTCCGTTGTTATTTAGTATATTTTGACTATGGTTAGAATGTATGGTTTATGTATTGACACGGTCTATTGAGATCCTGGTGTGAGTCGTTGGTTTAGTGATAGTTTACTCATACTACTGGTTCAGCTAGAATTGGGGTGTGACAACTTGGTATTAGAGCTCTTAGGCTCTATCCAGTAGAGTAGTATGCATCTAACTAAGTCCAGTGAACTGAGTTATGAAATTAAAAATCTTAATACAAACACATCATAAGCTTGTTTGATGCCTGAGACAAAAAGAAAGAGCATAAACTACTATTTAAAATTAAAGTGAAACCTATATATATATATATAAACATCTAAAAATCAAAGAAAATAAACCATCATCCTGAAAGCATAACAAAGTGTACGACAGGGTATAGTCCTCAGGTTGGACACTTATCCTTTTATCAAAATAGACTGTATGATAATAGAGAGAAAAAAAAAATCTGGGCTATCATGGGTTGGGGGCCTGTGTGGTATTGGCTTAGTGATGTCGTAATCTCGTTCGTACGCCTCCCTGAGCCAGTGCACCTACTCTTGTGTGACCCAAAGACTGTGAGCAAGGTACTCTACGCTACGATCAGTAGCACACTGTATCACACCCTAATTCTGGCTGAACCAGAAGAATGAGTGAACCGTCTCCAATCCACGGCTCACACCAGGATCTCGATTGACCGTGTCAACAAACCATTCCAAGTAAACTAACCACAATCAGAGAAACATAAATAGCAGCATAATTAAATAATAAATGAACTGAGTTGTTAATTATAAATAAATAATAGATCCAATTATTTGCAACCACAACGTAAATAAATAAATCCTTTACATTGTTTAAAAATCATCTGAAAGAATAAATAATAAAAACCTAAAGTAACACACAATAAGAGCACTCGTAAGAGGCATCACGCTCGTCCTCCACTGTTTGTGTATCTATAGCCGCTATTGTCCCATAAGTTAGAGCAGTGATAAAGTCCTCAATAGTATATCCCGCATTAACATCTAAAAAATATGGTATATACACGGGGTGAGCTCACAACTTAGCTCAGTAAAGCACATGACCAATGCAACACACAAAATACATGAGATAACATTACAATTGGGTCAGGTAAAACTTGCAAAATGCTATGGTAAGGTTTGGCGACCACTGCACCTCCATTTACGAGAGTATAAGCACGCCCAATAGTCGGGCTTTGATCCACACTACTACTGTTGCCCCACATCACTCATTCCAGTATAGAGATAGTGCTAGAGTCTGGCAGGTAGGTAGAGCCACTATCCCACGTCCTCCCCCTAGTATCTTACACCGTACCAACACATAAATCCCTGTTGGCAAGGGCTTACAAGTGGGTTCCATCTCTAACCAGTCCTATATTTCATCACAGTATCTATGGCCCTACCCCAGCACAACTCCCTATGACATAGAGATAGGGCTTGAGTCTGGTGGGTAGGTGGAGCTACAATCCCACGTACTCTCCCTGATACCCTATTCGCACCAAGCTCGCTAAGGTAGACGGTGATAAGAAAAGGTGTCAGTGTGAGGACATATCCAGGGCTCCACTCCCCTTTACATTCCACATACTAACGAAAACATTCACATGCTTAAATAAACAACATTCGTAGCATGCGAATATGCATGAACAGATAATAAAATTAAATAGCAAGATGACATGTGGAATGTACAGGCAACAATCAAGAGATACAGATATAGAAACAATGATTTACTGTCCATTATTAGTTAATTAGGGTTTGGGGTCTTGTCCCTTACCTGACGCATGATTACAAGTCTGCTCTAGATTACAGAGTCCACTCACGCTGTCTACGGGTCATACATGATCATATTTATAGGATAGAATTAAATTATTAGGGTTACAGTTGGTCAGAATCAAGTTTGGCCAATAACCAGGCTTCAGTAAGCATACTGATCGCGGTACCGAGCGGTATGTGCTTGCGGTATACACCACAGGACCATACCGCAGACTTTTTGTTCAGCCAATATGTATTTGTGGTATATAACATAGGACCGGGCCGCATGACTTGAGTCCAATCAGTATTCCCTGTGGTTTGTACCATAGGACCATACCGCAGGACTAGAGTCCTATTGGTATGCCCTGTGGTATAGCGTACCGCAGGACCTTTTTGTCCAGTCAGAATGGGTCTAAGAGTCCGTTCTCGGACCTCCTTCTTCCATTGGTCCTCGGCTTTGTTTTAGGGTCCCTCCTATACCATTCTAAGGTACGGGTACATATTAAATTTTGACTACTTATCGTTTAACATCATGGAATGATGTTTCCATCTTTCTCAGAATGAATTTCGGTGAAACTAGGGTTTTATAGTTCTAGGGTTTTGGATCAATACGCCATTTCACGGATTTGATCCGTAACCTAGAATTATTATAGAGGTAGAGCACTTACTAGTGTTTGTTGAGTGACGGTACTCTCCTCCAACGTAGAATTCCTTTTAGAATAGCCTCCGTCCTCCTTGCTCCTTCATAGATCTCTTCCAAACGGATCTAGGGTTTGAAAGTGTTTATAAATTATCTAAAGAGAAGGATTGATGCATATATATAGTGGGAGACCATTCTAGGAAGGTCTAAAAGGTTTTCTAAACTCAGATTCAGAGTGTGGGACCCGTTGGAGTCGGTCTCCACTTGTGAATACATACTTTTTGCACATACTGATCTCACTCTGAGTGAGACTGGTATGTAAAAATTTGATTTTTAAGAATCGTTTCTCATACCTAGATGCTGTGGTTCGTCACCCGACCTTGTCTTCCAGTCTGGTTATGATTGGGAGACCTGTCATGACATAAACCATAAGTTAGACCGGATTTTTAGAGTACGGTTCTTACATGTTGAGCCTCTTGGATCTTTAACAATATAGCCTTCACCGGATTTGGAGGGGGCCGAGAAGGTCCTGCCACTTTAATAGGTTGGGGTGTAGGAGTAGGCATGTCCTCGATGTAAATGTCCTCACCACCCCCTACCTCTCCTGCTGGTGCTGCTGTGGCTGTTGCTGGACCTCTAGGTGGAAGGGGACAAGCTTGCAACTCTTCATTACTGAGCTCAAGGTTCTCCATCTACATTTTGTGGATGGCATCCACATTGATGTTGGACGTCTTGATGTCCTCAACAGCTAGCTCGTTGTGCATGTCCACCTCTCTACATCGCAACAAGGCCGTGATCAGCCTACCATAAGGAAGATTCCCTTTACATTGGGCATTGTAGCATGGGCCATGGTTTGAATGATAACATACGACAGGTAGACTCGATGCCCAATGGCTACACAGTAGGTAAGGTACTGAGTAAGCTAAGATACCTCACTGTAATGACTGCTAGGAGGGACGATGTCATGCTGGATGATGCGGCAGTGCACCCTTCGAAGGTTTGCTGCCAGCATGGGCAAACTAGGGCGGAGGATCTGGGTAGAAAACTCCACACACATCTCTTAATAAGGTACCCTTCTCCCTTGGTGTACAGTATACGAGTTCACCATCATTAGGAATCTCTAACATTGCAGCCAACTCCGAAGTGTTGAAGGATATCTCCACCCCTTTCACCCAACTGGTGATGTAGAGATCTCTACCATGCTCAAAGTTATTGGGATCCCCTACTAGTTCTAGGTTAGCTTAGAAGTGTTTCACCAAGTCAGGATGCATAGTATAGTAATACTGGATGACAGGTAACCACCTAAGTGTGCCAAATGCTGCTTCGACATCAAACCTATACAGATGCTCCAGGTTGACGAAATGGCCAGACTCGATACTCTTGGCATCAAACCATGGGAATCTTGCTTATGCCTCTGCTGAACGGAACTGCCTACCATCAAACAAATGGGTAGGAGGATGTAGCCATCAAAAACCCAGAGCATAAGCGTGTTTGGCAGCGGTGCGGTGTCTAGACATGACTAACCTACAATACAAATCCAAAAAACAATGGCTCAGTTGAAATCTCCAATAAATTCAGCAGCATAACGGCTGTATTTCCAGGAAAAGCCTCAAACTCACCAAAATGTGAGTAGGAGGACTTATGTAATCCTATAACATCATTACATGACCAAGCAATTTCAAATAAAGCAAGAAAATTGAGAAAATACAACAAATTTTGGGAAAATTTGAAAATTTGGAGAAACCTAGGTCAAAATCGATTTTTTTGAAGTTTTGAACAAACCACCCAACCAAACTTCAAATAGATTGAGGGGTTTTTCTCATTGAGGCCCTAAAAACATTTCTCAAACAAGAAAATGGGTTTTCTATGGTTGAAAACTCTCAATCAATGAAAACCTAGGTTTTTTGCATGAAAATAGAGAATTTTTTTTTCAAAAGAGAGTTGAAAGAGAAGAAACTTACTTAGAGTCGAGATTGAGACCCTTGATTGGAAGAAAATCTCCCTTAACCACACTAGTTGGACTATAGAAACTCGCCTAAGGCAGAGACGAATCACCATTCGGGAAAAACAAAAGAAAGAGTGGTGAAAATGACTCAAAATTGGGGTTTAAAAAGGTGATTTTAGGCATTCCGGTTGGACCTTTCTATGCCCAGATGCGACCGGTATAGGAGGTGGTACTATGACCCGTACCTCTCTGTAAGTGAGAGGAATTTATCCTGTCGGACATACCGGTTGGACTACCCATCACAGTGGTGTGACCAGACATTCGACCGATACCTCTTGAGAAGTTCAAATTTATTATACCGTTTGCTCATACCTATCGGACCATTCCTACAGGGTGTGCGACTGAAACTGCGACTGGTACCTCTTGGAAAGTTTGGGAATTTATTCTGCTAGAACATACCAGTCAAACTATTGCTATAGGTCATCTGATTGGTATATCAAATTTCACCAAGTAAAGTCTAAAAATTTTAAATGTTATTCTACCCTTTTCATTGATGATTCAATTCCCTACCAGGCTTCATTTGAGACTGATTAATATCATTTTGACTCATAATCTTAACTCGTCTCTGTGTGCTTTAATGTTTTTAGATACTTTTATGATTTAGTAGTCTGCAATGGCTGGGGGACATGGTTATAGAATTCCTCACAGATGTCGTCACTCAAGGGGACCTCTTATTGATAGGAATGTGGGAACTGAGAACCTCAAAGAAAATGTAAGGGCAGACCATGTGGATGGATAGAACCTACCCATTGGGAGTGAAAACCATGTGGGAAACAATGAAGAAGCGTTAGTGCATTACACCCAGAACCCACTACTAGACCCTTGTCATAGTGATCACCACTGTGGTCCAGCAAATGGAGGCTCAATAGAAGAAATCCTTTGAGAAGATGCTAAAAATGTTCAGGCCACTAGGGCCTGCACCCACAAATGTGTTACCAAAAACTACTGAGAATGGGGCTACAGTACAGGTAGATGGTAATATAGTTGCTGACGGACAATAATAGCAAGCAACACAACACACAGTGTTTCCTTAGCACTTTGCTGCAACACCTATACCTAGCCAATATCAGCATGGATACCAAGGTGGATATGCATACCCCACCGTAGTGGTATGGGTAGGCATCATATGGGCATAGCAGTCTCTCCAGAGCAATGGACGGACTTCTGAAGCTGAAGCCACCAACCTTTACAGGGAAGCTAGGGAAACCATTGTAGCCAGCATAGTGGATAGCTAAAATGGAAAAGAACTTTCGACTGCTAGGGTGTTTGGATGAGGAGAAGGTGCACTATGCCACTAACATGCTGAAGGAAGATGCCAATGTCTGGTAGAACTCTACCAAAGAATATCTGGAGACCAAGCATGGCGTAATAACTTGGGCCATATTTAAAGAAGCCGTTTTCAAGAAGTATTTCCCAAGAAGTTTTCGTGATCAGATGGAGAAGGAATTTTTCTAAGTACAGCAGTTTTAGATGTCGGTGGAGGCTTACCAGCAGAAGTATGAGGAGCTATTCTTTTTTGCTCCAATGAGTATGCAAGAAGATGAACTAAGGCCCATCATTTCACCATGGGTTTAAGAGGGGTTATACGTGAACACGTGTTGGGGAAAGGACTGAAGGTTTACAACGAAGCTATACAGGTGGCTCAAGTCATCGAGTCAAGTTAGAGGGATAGTTTCTTCGCATAGAACAGAGGCTTGAAGAGGGCAAAGCCTAAAACACAGAGTGGAGGAAACATTAGGCCCTTCCATCCTTTTAGGCCACAAATTACTACTGTGCCACATAAGTTGGTTCCTATAGTGACGCCACAGGTACCTAGACAAGCGGCTAATGTCAGGTGCTATAACTACCAGTAGATGGGACATTATGCCAGAACCTGTCCACAACCAAAGAAGCAAGTATAGTAAGGCAAGGTGTATGCCATTACCACTGAAGAAGCAGCTGCATCACCCAATGTGGTCACAGGTGTGGACTAAAACCCTTTTTCTTTGTTATAGAATTTTAGTATGAGCATATAGACTAAGGGCTAAATAAAACTTCAGGTACGGTAAACATAGCAGGGGTACCCACTAGAGTCCTCTTTAACTCAGGGGCCACCCATTCCTTTGTATTAGTATCCTTTTGTAAAGGACTAGACCTACCTCCCAAGACTTTAGACCCAAGCTTATTTGTTCGATCCCCTATGGGAATGGAAGTGGTGCTAAAAGAGCACTATGAACCATGCCCAGTGCATATTGATGGGCGAGATTTGAAAGCAAATCTAGTTCAACTCAAGATGTCAGATTTTGACATCATCTTGGGGATGGACTCATTATCCCAGCACTCAGCAAACCTATTTTGTGTTGAAAAGAAACTCGCCTTCAGGGGCAACGAGGGTAAGGAGTTCAACATCAAAGAAGTAAGTTGCCTAGAAAGAGAAATCTTATCCTCTCTGCCTTTAAAGCAAAGAGATGCCTAGAGAAGGGAGGAATCAAATACCTCATGTCTGTAGTGGATGTAACTACTGAGTTGCCAAAGATGGGTGATATTGAGGTAGTATAAGAGTTTCTCAATGTATTTCTGGAAGACCTACCCAGATTACCACCATATAAGGTGACCGAGTTTCTAATAGACCTTCTGCTAGGGATAGCGCCAGTGTCTAAGGCACCCTACAGAATGGCCCCTACAGAATTGAAGAAGTTGCAGACCCAGTTACAAGAGTTATTGGACAAGGGGTTCATAAGGCCGAGTATATTGCCTTGGGGAGCACTTGTGCTATTTGTTAGGAGGAAAGATGGTATTGTACATCTATGTATGGACTACTAGGAATTAAACAAGCTTACCATCAAGAATAGATACCTACTACCTAGAATCGATGACTTGTCCGACCAATTGTAAGGTTCAAGTCTTTTCTCAAAGATTGATCTTAGGTCAAGGTATCATCAACTCAAGATCAAAGATGAGGACATTCCCAAGATGACTTTTAAGACAAGGTATAGACACTATGAGTTCCTTGTGATGTCATTTGGATTGACCAATTCCCCTACATCATTTATGAAATTGATGAACTGAGTGTTCAATGATATGTTGGATACATCGATCTTCGTATTCATAGATGACATATTGGTCTACTCCAAGGACAAGGAGCCACACGCCACGCACTTGAGAGCAACTTTATAGAGATTGAGAAGCAAGAAGTGAGAAGCTTTACGTAAAATTCAAGAAATGTGAATTTTGGCTCAAGGAAGTCACTTTCTTGGGTCATGTGATGCCTGTAAAAGGAATTAAAGTGGATCTTAGCAAAATAGCGGTGATTGTAGGATGGGAAGCACTAAAGACAGTTGTCAAAGTTCGTAGTTTCTTCGGATTGGCTAGTTATTACAGAAGATTTATCGAGGACTACTCCAAAATTTCTGTACCACTCACTAAGCTGACCAAGAAGGGTGAGAAATTCGTTTGGACCGATAAATGTGACGAAAATTTCTAGACTCTAAAGTCAAAGTTGGTCTCTGCACCCATTTTATCCATTCTACCACTAGGATTGCCATTCACTTTATACACAGATGCCTCTGGCTTGGGGCTAGGGTGTATGTGTTAATGTAGGGAGATCATGTGATAGCCTATGATTTGAGACAATTAGAGGAGCATGAGAAGAATTACCCTACTCACGACTTAGAGTTGGCTGTGGTAATCCAAGTAATTAAGAATTAGAGACACAATCTGTATGGAGAAAAGTTCCGGATCAAGTTTGACCATAAAAGCCTGACATACCTCTTTACACAGAAGGACTTGAACATGAGGCAGAAGAGGTGGTTAGAATTGTTAAAAGACTATGACTTTGACATTCAGTATCACCCCGATAAATCAAATGTGGTAGCAGAGGCTATGAGTAGAAAGTGGATGCAAAAGCCCGAAGCAGGACCTAGTAATAATGCCGTACTATGTTCTACACTCTCAACATCGGAATGGAGTAAGGAACAACATATACTAGAGTCTCGTGATGATCTAGTACAGTAGGGATTGATCTACAAGTTCACACTCATGTTCACGGCAATAAAGATTTTTCTAGTCTAACCCGTACTCTAGAAACCCTGTCTAACCTAAGTTTTGCATCGTGATAGGTTTTCCAATCATAACCCATACTTTGGAAACCCAGTCTAACCTAAGTTTCGCATTGTGACAGGTTTTCCAATCATAACCAGACCAGAAAATGAGGCCAAATGATGAACCACCAAATGAAGGTACAATGAACGAACAATTTAGACCAAGATTATACATACCGGTCTGACATACTGGTTGGACTATTCATCTGATTGGTATGTCCAAGTGAAATGACTGTTTGAGTGGAAAAGGACTCTAGTAGGTCCCACACTCTAAATCTAATTCCTAAAGACCTTCTATACGTAGGAAACCCTCCTAGACTGGTATCCCATTATATAAATAGACTCCTACTCCTCCTTAGATCTCTTTTGTTGACTCCCAAACCCTAAAGTCTGGAAAGGAGATTTGAGAGGGAGCAGTGAGATCAGAGGAGTTGTACAAGGGAGGATTTCGTTGGGAGAAGAGCATCACTATTCGGAGCCCAACTGTAAGTGCTCTATCTCTATAGGAAGGTTGGTGAAGGATCAACATCGTGAGATAGCCAGGTATTAATTCGAAACTCTATCTTCATGAAAACCTTAATTCTTTTTTAAGTCCATTCTAAGAAGGATGGAGCTTGTTTATGATTTTGATTAAGTGATAACCTAAACTTAATGGACCTAACATGCTCACAAACCCTAGAATGATTTAGGAGAAACCTTGGAAACCAAGCTAAGGACCATGGGAGAGGGAGGTCCGAGAATGGACTCTCGGACCCAACCACCAGGGCATACCCACTGGACAGGATGTCCAAGAGGTATGCTATACTGCCTGGACATACTAGTCTGAATGGTAGTCCAAGTGGTATACACCGCCTAGACAGACCGACTGGACTTTATGTTCCTTTTCGTATGTCTGCTTGAGTGCAGTTTATTGGCTAGACTTGGTTCTGACCAACTAGAACCCTGTAAACCTATTTTTAATTTATAATTATGGTCATGTAGGACTTGTGGATGGCGTTAGTAGACTGTGTAAAATAGAGAAAACTTACAATCGCACATCAAGTAAGGGACAAGACCCTAAACCCTAATTAACTAAACAGTAAAACGTTGCTTCTTTGTCTGTTGCTTGTTGTCTATGTATATTACATGTCATCTTATTTTATTTATTGCTATTATCTATTCATGCATACTCGTTATGCTAGGATTGTTGTTTGTTAGACATGTAATTGTTTTCGTTCATGTGCAGAATATAAAAGGGAGTGAAGCCCTAGATATATCCTCATACTAACACCATATCGGATCGCTATCTACCTTAGCGATCTTGGTGGTATGAGTAGGGTAATCAGGGAGAGGACGTGGCATCTGATTCATCCTAGCCACCAGATTCGAGCCCTATCTGGGGTAGGACCATAAATATTGTGATGAAATATATGACTGGTTAGACATAGAACCTACTTATAAGCCTTGGCCAATAGGGGTGTAGGTATTGGTATGGAGTAGGGTATCAGGGGGAGGACATGGCATGTAGTTCATCCTGGCTACCAGACTCGAGCCCTATCTCTATTTAGGAGTGATTTTAGTGGGCGGCAGAGGTCTGTGATCCATTGGCCGTTATCATACTCTTGTGCATAGAGGTGCGGTGGTCCCGAATCCTTACCATAGCATTTTGCAAGTTATACCTAACCCAATGTAATATTATCTCATGCATTTGTGTGTTGCACTGTATTGTTTCTTACAGAGCTAAGCTATGAGCTCACTCCGTATATATATATATATATATATTTACTCTTTTTCAGATGTTGATGCAGGTTATACAGTTGAGGATTTTATGACTGCTCAGGCGTATGGGACTGTAGCTGCATTAGATGTGCATATAGGGGAGGATGAGTATGATACTTCATACAAGTGTTCCTATAACATGTTTCTTTAGGAGTTTATTATTTATTCTTTCTCAGTTGACTATAAATGATGTAATAGATTATTTATTTATGTTTTGGTACTTGAGGATAATTTGGATATTCATTTATTTATAAATAGAAAACTTAGTTCATTTATTTAAGACTTCTGTTGTTATTTAGTATATTTTGATTATGGTTAAAATGTGTGGTTTGTGTGTTGACATGGTCTATTGAGATCCTAGTGTGAGTCGTTGGTTTAGTGGTGGTTCACTCATACTTCTGCTTCAATTGGAATTGGGGTGTGACATAACCGAAAACTCTATCAATGGGTGTATTTCCCTGTTGTTAAAAGCCAGCTTGAATATGAGAGACACTTTCTTTCTCTCTCCTCGAGATTCTATAAATAAGGAGTCTAACCCTCTTTATTTCCCTTTTTGGACATTTGGGAGTGTGAGGGTGGCTGATTAGAGCAGTTGGAACTCAAAGCTCCAAGCCTTAGCATTGTTTCTCTGGGAAGTATGTTCTACTCATCTCTTTTCCCTTTCTTTTGTGGTGTTGAATGCAAGGACTAAATGGTGCTTTCTCCACCATTAATGGTTTCCATTAATGGATACCAATTTAAACCATAGAAGGTTAGGTTATTCACCCACCTCCATAAATGGAGATGTAAATGGGGTCTTAATGACTCCCCTTTAGTATACCAATGGTGGGAAAGTGATTCCCATTAGCTAGAATAAATGTAGGAGTAATGGGGAGTCAAAGCTCCCCAAGATGAGGCCATCGTCCCTTGTTTGAGTCTGGTTTTTTCCTCGAACCAGTGGATTGATCTGGAGGTTAGGTCATGGTCTCTGCCTCTGGATCTAGCAAGGCTCTCCCTTCACTAGGGTTATTGCCTTGGTAATATTTTGTATTGAGTTGAGTCGGAGGATAAACCGGTGGAAGCATCATTCACCATTGCCTCCGCCTCACGTTTGGTTAATTGACCCAAGTGAGTGGACTAAACCAGTGGTTTATAAGTGGAGACACTATATCCTGAGGCATATCCCTCCATTGCCCATGAGGTCCGGCTAGGCTTATGTATAATCGAAAGGCAGTGCCGGATGGAACACCACCCAGCGGAGCCTCCGTATTTCTCTCTAAAAGCCTCCTATTATGACCAGTGCACATCCGGATGTAAAGCTGGATGCTTGACCAGCCGATTTACCCTCTAGTTTTGGTGATAAAGGGATTCTTTTAAGTATAAACTTATGGCTAATTCCTGAGGATATATCATCTGGAATTACCATCAACTTCTGGGTCTATTAGCCAGTATACCTAGTTAGGACCTTTGGGGACCAACTGGTGGATTCCTGGCTTATCTTGGGACCCATGTATGGACATCTAGGACCTATCCATACTGGTTAAAAGTTACACAACTAACCTATGAATTTATCTAATTAATTAGGTAAAACGACGTGGGTAAGGAAGAAGCCTTCTGCCGGCTTCGATGTTTAACAACTCTTGTAGTGCCATCAGGTGAGGGGTCGAGTCCATGGTAACTAGGGCATATGATGCATGTTTATGTTCTATGTTTATAATAGCCATCCAATAATTATTTATATTAGAGCATGTATTTGCATTGTAACAATTATATTTGGTTGGACTTGGGTATGATGGTTCGTGTGACGTGTGGGTAGCCAAGGGAGGGTGATGCACAGGTACATGGACCATGCTAATGATACTAGTACCTTAGTGGAGGCATGGTGGTCTATGGGAGTGGTGTCAGGATCTTTACTGGGGTACAACCTTATTTACATTAAAGCACATGTTCCACCATGTATGATGGTTTGGGTGACATGCGGGTACCTAGGGGAGGGTGGTGCATGGATGCACGGACCATGTTAGATTTGCTAGTAGCTTAGCGGGGTGACGGTGGTCCATGGGAGTGGTGCCGAGGATATCTATTGGGGTGAAGCCCCATTTACTTTTATGCACATGATAGACATAGGTAGTGTCATTACCCCTGTTTCTACATCGTCACCAGTAGGGGTTTAAGTAGGGAGAATTGGATCAGCCTGGGGTCTTCGATGTTAGATGGGGTCTATGGTGGGTGGTAATGAGCCAGAGGGTTATGGACTTGTCGGGGGGTTTGCTTGTAGAAATAGTTTAACGGTTTGGGATCGTGTATTCTGCTTCTACCTTGCCCGGTATATGAGAGTTAGAGGCCAAGGGACCGTAGGCAGGACCACAAACATTGGCTAAATCTTAATAGGATACCAAGTAGAAAACATTTACCCAGAGACTTATAATAATGAATTATATTTCATTTCATTGAATGATTCATGCATGTGATACCTGATTTCTCACTGAGTTAGGCTGAGAACTCACCCTCGTATCGATACTTGTTTTCAGATTCTGATGCAGGTAATTACTACATAGCGGATTTTATGTAGTCACCACTGGCAAGCGATGCATCTAGGGTTGAGGACTTTAGTGGGGAGTATGACGAGGGCTGCAACTGCAGTGCTTGCGTCTACGCATGACATAGCCCTTTCCTTATTCTTTCTTCCTCTCCTTTTAGATTATTTTGTAGATAGATAATGTGATCTATCTAAACATGGGATTTGATTTATTCTTTTGATTTGGCTATGTGTATACGGGACACATTATTATTTTGGTGGGAACAATGTCATGTAATTCATAACTAACTTTATTATGATATGATATCCCTTTAGCCAACATCTATCATTTATTAGTGCTTTCGCTATTGCTACTTTGTTTATTTTATTCATTGTTGTGGATATTGCTTGTGTAGATTGTGGGGTTTGTATAATAGATCATTGTGGTTGACGATCGCTTGATGTATTCGGGTTGTATTGTGGGTCAACCTAGGTATCACGCCCGATTCCCAAAATAGATTGTGATAACATTGGTATCAGAGCACTACTCTGATTCTACCTATAGATTTACCTTACACACGTATTTCCATGTATCGGTGATAGATGCATAGGGTAAATTAAAAGACATGTACAAACCAATGATAGGAAATAGGGATACAATAATACACACCACATTGCGAGAATTAAAAAAACAATAATATATAATATGAAATAAGAACTAATGATATATATACCATTTGGCAAGTACAAAATTGGATACGGTCTACAATCCCGACAATTACCTTACATAAAGCATGTACAAAAATAATACAAGATTGGGCGATACGACTCACAAGCTAAGCCGTTGTCCCCCTGACATAAAGAAAAAGCAGAACTGTAGGTATAATACAAGTAACAAGAAATAAAAAATGATGGTCACTAAGGATCATAGCAGAAAGTGGTGTAGGCATATGTTGACCATATGCAGCTGTACAATGAGCACCAGTGTCAGAAGTTTCCTCCGATGGACATCGTGGTATAAATGAGGGATCAACCCAGCAAACACAATAGTGGCCCAAGTCTGACCAAGCTTCTCATCAAAACCATTGTATCGCCTCATGAGGATCTACTGATCACGTCGGATATGATTCAACTCAGCCATCACTGATTGCTGCCCCACCATTATATGAGACTAAAGTGCAATAAACCTCTCCTAGATCCGGGCCATGCGATTACGAGGTCTGTTCGCTGTAGCACTAGTGGAAGCCCTCTATCTCTCAGGGATGTCCCCCTCACTATCATTATTTGCTCTGGCAACCGCCCTATGTACCATTGGCTTCCTGCGATGCACCCTTTGTTCTGGCCTCTACAGTGCTTTGAGCTCTGGGTCGGACATCACTACATTACGGAGATCTATCCAGATGATGGAGGCCCAACCGAAAGGAGAGGACTCCTTACCATTCTTGATCTCCTCACTAGCTGTGTCTACTCCGAAATGTGTAAAAATTTGGGTCATCAATCGACCATAAGGTAACTTGCCAGTGCCCAGATAATTGATGATAAAGAAGATATTCTGTAAAATGAGGTATAAAAGACATAATTGCTCACGCATGAAGACTCGGCTAGTATCATACAGCAAATGCATTAACTTGTCTCTATGCCCATCCCTGTGTCACACCCTATTTCAAAGTATCAAAATATAGGGATGCAATGGGATCACTCGAAGTCGAGCCTATCCCCTACTAGGATAACAAAATTGGGGTATATCAACCAAGAGTCCACAACCATATACACATATGTACATAACCACCGAAATTAAATAAAGTAATCGAACAGAGTATAGCGAAAGACTTTGAATAAAATCCAATAAGTAGTTGACTACTAATGTCACACCCCAATTCTGGTCTAACCAGAATAGTGTGATGAACCGCCAATAAACCAACGATTCAACCAAGATCTCGTATAAGTCATACCCACCATATCAAACCACACACACATTCCACAGTAATAATCAGAGATAACAAACAATTAAGTAGAAGTCTTATAGATAATGAACTGAGTGTCTAACAATGATAAAATAATTATTTAATCCAATTATTTTTCAAAAACTCAAGACATAAAGGTAAATAATCAGTTACATGTTCCAATAATCAAATATATCTAAACTAATAAAAAATGCACTAGTTGCACTCGCATGAAGGATCATGCGCATCTTCAACAGCTTCTACATCTATGGCCGTAACGTGTCCGCACATTGGCGCATTCACATAATCTTCAATAGTAGGACCTGTATCATCAACTAAAATATTCGATGTCAAAAGGATTAGCACACATCATAGCTCAGTGAGTAAAACAAAACAATGCAATAAACATATAAATGCATTCAATTCAATATCTTTGGTCTGGTTTTTAAGTTTACAATATGTTATAGAAAGGTTTGATGGCCCCCGTACCTATATACACAAGTGGTGAATCCGCCCAATGGATTAAACACCATTGTCGTCCCACATGCACCCACCATGGAATAGAGATAGAGCTAAAGTGTCCGGATCACACACCGCCAACACTTCCCCTGATGCCCTACCCATATCAACACGTAAGCCCCTATTAGCGAGGGCTTGCAAATTGGGCTCACAACTAACCAATCCTAAATGTCATCCAGTGTATCCAAGGTCATACCCCAGTATCCCTCAATACGTCCATAGAGATAGAGCTAAGGCCCTCTGGTAAAGTCAGAGACTACAGGATCTGAGACCACCTCCCCTGATGCCCTACGACGTAATAGTTCTGCTAAGGTAATGACGATACGACTATGTAAGTAGGTAAGACTTGAGTAGAGATAGAGGTAGAGTATGGTGACCAGGTCAGAGATCACAATGCCACATCCTTCCCTGATGCCCCACTCGCATCCAACACAATAACCACACACACATAATCACATGCCTATTCCTATCATCATCAATCAACCTGGTAGTAAATAGATGGAAGTAAATATACATGAGCAGTAATAACAAATATATTGGATGACATGTGAGATGCACATTACAAGAATACAAACATAGCATCATTCATGGCATTGGACACAATAAAGTAAATAATTTGTTATTATCCAATTAGTTGAGGTCTTGTTCCCTTACTTGTTAGCAAAACTCGATCTCCTTCCAAGCCTTGTAATTCTTCTTGAATCAATTTAATAACCAAAAAGTTATATAAATTTAAGTTAGGGTTCATATGTAACATGTTACAGTAGTCGAAAATTGGAATAGAGCACTGATAGGGCCTGTGGTTTCATATTGCTTCGACCTTACTGCCTACGGTCAATACCCTACAGTTGCACCATATGCGACCGTACCTACGATCATATGATTTCTGAATTCTTCTCGAATGCCTATGGTCGATACTTCGATCATGCTGGTCATGCTATGGTCGATCGTAGCTGCGGCCATGAGATTACTGGTTACAAACTACATTCAATCCGAGTCCTTCTTGGGTCAACTCTTTGGCTCTTCAATTGGGTTTATCCTAATGATTATTCTAAGGCTAAGTTTTCTAGTTTTACCAACTAATTACTTTAACCTATTCTCCATGGTCTCCCATTGGAGGCTTGCTTCGCAATTCCCATGGTTGCATTTTTAGGTAAAGTTTGGTATCTCAATTTATATTAGAAACCTTTATTCCTAGTCTTCTCTTCTTCTCTTTCTTTTCCTTCTCTTTCCTTTTCTTTCTCTAGGGTTTACTAATGTTCTAAAAGAGTAAAAAAGGCTAAGGAATGTCCTTTATATAGAGAAAAATTCTTCATATAGAGTTCTCCAACATTAAGAAAGAAATCCTCCTCAAATTAGGAAAGTTTCCATCTCGAAGTCGGATCTGGGGTCTCACGGTCGATGGCCTATGGTCACAGAATCCATCGACCATAGGGTCGAAAACATCGATCGTAGGGTCCTGGATCAGTGACCTTTGTTTCTTATCTTATGATCGACCATACCTACCCAGGTATTCGACCATATGCATACTTTTGATCATTTTTAACTCGATTCATACCTGGTTTTGTGATACATCTTCACACGGTCGGTCCACTTGGTCCAGAAATAATGGGAAGACCAGGCACAACACGATTAAACTAGGTTAGTGGAGTGCGGGTCTCACAACTAAATGATAAATAATAATAATATCCAACCCATTGTACTTTAGTAAATAAAGTTAAGTATTCTCCAGAATTAAATTGTATTAACAGACAATACGTCCCTAATAAATTAAAACCCGAATAATAAAGTTTATAAAATTTTTTCCGTTCATGTCTAGGTGTAGACACAATCATCACATTTGTAATCGGATCCATGGATTTCTTTATCACTGACACCTACATCCTTAAGTTCAACGACATTCATACCTGCATCACCTATAAAAAAGTTTGTGTACACAAGGATAAGCTCAACCACTGAACTTATTAAAGGAACTAAACATGTAACATACAAATGCATGGAATTATAAACTACGGTCCAGTATTATAACTGTATGTGTCAACTCAGGACAGCAAAACCGATGCTTCAAGGTTGCACGGGTCACCCACATCAAAATAAATGAACCCTCCTTAGGCGTACAACAAACATCCCCCATGTATAGGTCCGACGTCTTGGTCCTCGACCGTAACTCATCCCAAGTTCACCCATGTGACACTAGATGGTAATCCCACTAGTCAACTTGCCCGCCCATTTATATTTTGGAATAGGAAAGCATCACAACTATGATCATACCATCCTTTATTGAACCTATGCCAATACATAATCCCCTATTGGCTAGGGGTACAGTTATACGGGTAATTTTGTACAACTAACCTGTAAGATCCGTATCAAACTAACCGGTCTTACCACCTTGTACAAGGTCTACCTAGCATGGTCGAGCCAAGTGGACCAAGTGCGTGAAGAAAATCACAAGACCAGGTATGAGTCTGACCCAAAAATAGTAAATGTAAGGATAGGGTCGACCCCACCTCAATAGAAGTCCAACCTATGATTTTCTAGTCGTATGGTCGCATGACTAGAAAAACATAGGGTCGACGGATCCTGTGACCCTACGTCCGACCCTATGATGATAGACAGAACCATAAATTAGGAAACATTCATAATTCCAAGGGGTTCTTTCCTAAACTCAATGGGACTTATTTTGGAGGGTTTTTCTCTATAATTAGGATGTCCCTTAGCCTCTTTCACTCCTTTTAGAACCCTAATTGAAAGTGAGAAGAGAGAAAGAGAAGGAAAAGAAGAAGAGAAGGAAAATTGAAGAAAAGACTAAGGAAGAGGAGGAAGTTTAGAGAAACCTCTGAATCTCTGCCAACTTCAGGTATGAATTTAAGTCCTTTCATAAAGTAAGAGCCTAGAATAGATTAGGAAGATGTTAGGATTAAGAGAAACCCAAATCATCCATCCATGGAAAAGTTCCAAAGGAATCCATGGAAGTAATCATCATAGGCAATGAAAGTGTGTAAAAATCATAGTTATGAGCTATAGAACAATCTTAGAATGGACCTACAAGACCACAGGATCGACTACATGCCCTCGGGAAGTCCCAGGGAGGGTGTGGTCGCACGTAGGGTCGATTAGTAACCGACCCCACGTCTGACCCTACACCCTAGGGTCGATTGGTAACAGACCCTTGGTGCTGCCCTACTTGCGACCCTACGATTTCAGCTAGTCTAAATTTGTTAGAATTAATTTTAATTAAAATCTATCAACTTGTTAGGCCTTTCTAATGATTTAAAGGTGATTCATAAAGCTTGAACGAGGATCTACACTCAATCAAAGGTGAGGGAACAAGACCTAAACTAATTGGTTAATAATAAACTATTTTTGTTTATTGAGTCCAATACCATGTATGATTCTATGATTGTATGATTGTAATGTGCATATCACATGTCATCTACTATTCCTGTTATTACTGTTCATGCATAATTAATTCAGTTTATTTATAACATGATGATGATGATAATGCTAGGAATAGGCATGTGAATGTTTGTGTGTGGTTAGTGTACTTGATGCGAGTGGGGCATCAGAGGTAGTGTGATGCGGTGCGGTCCTAAGCACTTTAGCCCTATCTCTACTCAAGTCTTGTCCACTGACGTCATCGTATTGCCATTACCTTAGCAGAACTATTATGTCATAGGGCATCAGGGGAGGTGGTCTCGGACCGTGTAGTCTCTGACTCTGCCAAGGGGCCTTAACTCTATCTCTATGGACGTATTGAGGGATGCTGGGGTGAGGCCTTGGATATACTGTTTGACATTAGGATTGGTTAGTTGCAAGCCCAGTTTGCAAGCCCTCGCCAACAGGGGCTTACGTGTTGGTATGGGTAGAGCATCAGGGGAATTGTGATGCGGTGCGGTCCTATGCACTTTAGCTCTATCTCTATTCCATGGTGGGGTGGATGTAGACGACAATGGTGTTTGATCCGTTGGGTGGGCTTATACACCCTGTGTATAGAGGTGAGGCGGCCACCGAACCTTTCTATAGCACATTGCAAACTTATGAACCAGACCAAAGATATGAATTGAATGCATGCATATGTTTGTTGCATTATTTTGTTTGCTCACTGAGCCATGATGTGTGCTCACCCTTTCGATGTCGAATGCTTTTAGTTGATGATGTAGGTACCACGGTTGAAGACTATATGCATGCTTCTACGTACGGACATGTGGCAGCGATGGACGCTGAAGTTATGGTGGAGTCGCATGATTCGTCATGCGAGTGTAACTCTTGTGTTTTCGATTAGAATTTTATTCAATTTATACAGATGATGCAATTGATTAAATATTTTATTTTATGTCTTAGTCAATGGAGAATAATTGGATAATTTATTATTTTTTAATTGTTAGACTTTCAGTTCATTAGTATAAAAACTTCTGCTATTGTGTATTTACTCTTATTATTACGTAGATGTGTATGGTTTAAGCAAACAGACACAACCTATTTGAGATCCTGGTTGAATCGTTGGTTTATTAGCGGTTCATTACACCATTCTGAATAGTACAAAATTGGGGTATGATAACTTGGTATCAGAGCTCTCAGGCCCTGTCTATTAAACCAGTATATTTCCACAAAGGTTCGTGAATTGAGTTAGGACAAAATTTAAAAGCTTTAATAAGAACACACTATAAGCACCTGTGTTGTTTGAGATAAAAACTAAGAAAGGGAATAATGCATATATAAAAAGGAGAAACAAGTTTTATATACATCAAATAAAAAACACGTTTATACATATCTAAAGCAGAGTACAGTCCACAACCCGGATAGTTACTTTGTAGTACAAAAGAAAAAAATATAAAAAGAAAATATACATCATGCAGCTGGAGGTGATGAAGGAGGAGGTGCCTCGCGATCTCTGTCGTAGTTCTCAGCATATACTCTAGTTAACCAGGCTACCTGAGTCTGGGTCGTCTGGAGACTAGCTGTCAACTCGACCATCCACTGATCAGACGCACGCTGAGCATCTAGAAGCTCTCCCACTCTCAAGTTTGTCATGCTCTGAGCCTCCCTGATCTCATGCAGTAATCCCATCATATCATCAGATGGTGGGTGTGAAAGACTAGCCATGTGTGAAGGAGCCCGAGATGGACCAGCTCTAGTAACATGTGGAGGTGATGGAGGAGGTATAGCATCTACATCCATATACATGCGATCCTTATCCTCAACATCACCCCCGTGAACCCCTGCTCCGGTTGCTGTTGCTGTTGCCTCCTTAGCGTCTGCTACCTCTACCTGAGTACGAGGACGCATCAGAGCTTTCCTCTCATCATCACTGACCTGAGCATCCCACATACCCATCCTATAGATGGCCTCCCAGTCCAGAACCGATGAGATGGTCTTCTCTTGAATCGTTTCATCCAATAAATCAATGCCTAGGTGGGTGAGCAGAGTAGTGATCAGACGTCCATAGGGAAGGTTGCCTATTTGACCAGGCAGCGTAGCATGGATCATCGTCCTTAGGATAATGTAAGGTAGGTAGACAGGCTGCCTAGTGCAAATGCAGTAGAGGACATACTAGGTCAACTGGGAGATCCTCTCATAGTGTCCACTCTGGGGTATCAGGTTATGCTGGATGATCATGCAGTACACCCGAGGCTCTGGACGTAGGTTGATCGCTTTCATCTCCCAGCCATCATCTCGGATAAGCTGACTGTCAATCTTAGCATGCATCTCCAAGGAAAGGAACTGGGGCTCCCTGGGAGCACAGTACACCAAAGGGCTGTCATTTGATATTCCCAAAAGATCAGCCAACTGCTAGCAATCAAAGGAAACCTCTACCCCTTTGACGTAGCTCATGATCCTGAGATCCCTACCCCTCTCTATGTCATTGCGATCCCCCACTACCTGGAGATTGCAATAGAACTGTCTCACCAAATCTGGACGGGTACACGCGTCATAGGTGATCATAGGGAGCCAGCCCATGTCACCAAATGCGCCCTCCACGTTGAACAAGGCTAGACTAGCCAAGTCCACACAGTGACCCCCCTCTACCTTCTTACGCTCATAGCGAGCATACTGAGTTTTAGCCTCGTTGGAGCGGAAACGAACTGGGTCATGAGCCCTAGGAACCTTGGTACGAGCCATGTAATTTACCAAACCAAAGAAAAAACAAATAATAAATTAGTAATGGTGAAAAAGCCCAAAAACATTTTGGTATTATAACGGCATAAATTGGTCAAAAGCCTCACTTTTCACCCAAACACTTGGGCAGGAGGACTTACATAGGTTCTAAACCATCCTGCAAGGCTCATACAGTTGGAAATTTAATTTTGAAAGATCGAATTTAAAGAAATTTCAATAAATGCGAAAAATCTCAAAAATTAGTTTAAAAATGGAAAATTTCAAGTTTCTCGATAACCAACCGATGAAACTCAATTTTTAGGGCTTTCGTCCATTGGGTGACCAATAGCAAAAGCCCCCAATAAAAATTAAATTTTTACGATTAGAAAAAGTTTAATTTGAAGAAAATGATGTAAATGGACAAAAACCTAGTTTAGAAATCTTTAAAAATATGAAACAGTAGAGAGCATACCTGAAGAGAAGGAGCGGGAGTCACAAACGGAAGATATGATCACTAAATAGGTAGGGGTCGATACTGTAGCAACTCAGAGAAATGGGTTGAGTTGGAAGAAAGGAAAAAGAATGGGAAATAAATCCAAAGTCGAGTTTAAAGACCTAATTCTGGATCGTAGGGTTGCAGAATTCGACCAAAATGTGCAACCCTACGTCAGACCCTACCATTAACCCTAGCCTCTCGGTGATCTGACAGAGAACCAGGGGTCGGACCTAGGGTTGGACAATTATCGACCCTACCATCGACCCTAGGCTCTCGGTGATCTGACAGAGAACCAGGGGTTGGACCTTGGGTCGGACATATACCGACCCTACCATTGACCCTAGGCTCTCGGTAAGCTGACAGTGTTTATCAGGGTCGCATAAGGACCGACCCTACCATCGACCCTACGATGGAAAATACAGTATTTTGTCAGGATGATCTGAAAATTTTGAAATTTATATTGATTAGTTGGATTTTTGACTTGAGAAAAACTTATATTGATTGCCTTACATGTGCTATGATTGTTTACAGACACTACCCCCACCAGAACAGGAAATGGCTGGGCGAAGAGTGACCAGACAAAGCCGTAATCCAATTCCACCACCACCACCTGTGGAGGAAGACAACCATATAAATCCTGAAGCACAAGAGAATCTGAATACGGCACCACCAGTAGCTAGTGGTTAGGCAAATCCTATAAACTTGCCAGCCCCACCTAAGGATTTGGCCACAGCCGTAATGAACTTAGCAAAACAGCTGCAGTAAATATAGCAGATGCAAGTCAATATGCAAGCTCCTATAGGGATGGCTTTTCCAGCTGCCCATACAACACCTATGCCAACAGGGTAGGCCAGCACAATACTAGGGGAAGTAACACGGTACCCCACGCACTTCAAACACCAGTCATGCAGGCCCAAGTACAGAACCCTGAGGTAGCTCAAGGCAGTTACCAGTATCAACCACCTGTGTATGGGGCCTATGCTCCGTATCAGCTGGACCACTCCCGACTAATCGAGCATTTTCTGAAGATGAAGCCCAAGGAATATAATGGTAAGCCAGCAGATCCTTTGTGGCCAGCACACTGGATTGATGAAATGGAAATGAATTTTATGATGATGATGGTAAATGAGGAAGAGAAAGTACTGTGTGCAACCTTTATGCTGAAAGGCGATGCACACCACTGGTGGAAGTCCACTCGGACTTATCTGTTAACTAAGCACGCCCAATTGACCTGGGCTATATATAAAGAGGCATTCTTTGAGAAGTATTTCCCTAGAAGTTTTAGAGATTCTATAGAGAGAGAGTTCCTGAGTTTATATTAGGGGCAAATGACCATGGATGCATACCAACAGTGTTATGAGGAGCTGTTTTTCTTTGCACCCACCAGCATGCAAGAGAAAAATACTAAGACCCGAAGGTTCGTCATGGGACTCCGGGGGAGCATCCTTGATCATGTTCTGGGCTTGGAAAAGAAAGTTTATAATGAAGCAGTACAGATTGCTCGAGTAATAGAGTCGAGCCAGAAGGAGAGCTACTTTACTCAAAATAGGGGTATTAAAAGGTCAAACGGAAATTATTACAACGGAGGGAATACAAGGACATTCAAACCCTTTCGTACTCATGGCTTTAATGCTACAGCCAAGACTACTCTAGCAGCTCAACCGCAACAAAAGCAAAATAATGAAGGAGTAAAATGCTATAACTGCAATCAAGTGGGACATTATTCCAGAGAATGTCCTATGCACAGGAAGCAACTACAGCAAGGAAGAGTTTATGCTATTACATCTGAGGATGCTACCGCATTTCCTGATGTGGTCACAGGTATGACCTGAACCTTTCATTTTGTGTTACATTGTGTGAGCATGTAGACTAAATTAAAACAAATCAAAGGTATCATACCTATTAATGGCATACCCGCTAGAGTACTCTTCGATTCTAGAGCTACTCATTCTTTTATATCTGTGTCATTTGGAAAGAAGATGAATCTACCCCTCAAATATTTAGACTATAAACTGCTTGTACGATCGCCTATGGGATTAGAAGTGGAATTAGAAAAGGGTTATGGACCATGTCCAGTTCTTATTGATGAGAAGACTTTGGATGCAACCTTGACAGACTTTGACGTCATCTTGGGAATGGACTGGTTAGCTCGGCATTCTGTAAACCTATTATGTACAGAAAAAAACTGACATTTAAAGACAAGGAAGGAGCAGAGTATAGTTTTGCGGGAACCAAACTTCCTCATAACGAAAACTCATCCTCTCTGCATTAAAGGCTAAGAAATGCCTTGAGAAAGGAGGATTTGGGTATTTAGTATCAGTGGTCAACCTCACCAAGAAAGCACCACGAATGGAGGATATTGATGTTGTGCATGACTTTCTAGATGTATTTCTTGAAGAACTACCAGGACTACCACCTGACCGAGCGACAGAGTTCGTTATAGACCTGATACCTGGAGCCGCACCAGTATCTAAAGCACCATATCAAATGACTCCTACTGAATTGAAGGAATTGAAAGTAAAGTTATAGGAATTACTGGACAAGGGTTACATCAGACCGAGCATATCACCATGGGGAGTGCCAGTATTATTTGTAAAGAAAAAAGATGGTAGGGTTCGACTGTGTATAGACTACCGGAATAAGCTGACAATCAATAATCGGTACCCATTGCCTCGGATCGATGACTTGTTCGATCAGCTGTAAGGTGCCAAGGTGTTCTCCAAGATCGATCTTCGGTCAGGATAGCATCAGTTGAAGATTAAGGATGGTGATATTCCAAAGACAGCATTCAGAACTAGATATGGACATTATGAATTTTTAGACATGTCTTTTGGATTGACTAACGCACCCGCAACCTTTATGGAACTCATGAATCGGGTATTCCATGATATGTTGGATACATCAGTCATTGTGTTTATTGATGATATATTGGTCTACTCCAAGGACAAGGAAACTCATGTAATGAATCTAAGAGCCGCTCTGCAGCGATTAAGGAAAGAGAAGCTTTATGCCAAATTTACAAAGTGTGAGTTTTGGTTAAAGGAGGTCGCTTTCTTAGGCCATGTTATATCCACTGAAGGAATTAAAGTGGATCCTAGCAAGATTGAAGCCATTGTGAAGTGGGAAGCACCAAAGAGCATTGCTGAAATTAGAAGTTTCCTAGGTCTAGCTGGGTATTATCGACGATTCGTGGAAGACTATTCCAAAATTGCCGTACCTCTCACCAGTTTGACTAAGAAGGGCAAAAAGTTTGTTTGGACTGATAAATGTGAGAAAAGTTTCCAAACATTGAAGGCTAGATTGATATCTGCTCCGATCTTGATTATTCCTATTCTAGGATAGCCATTTATCTTGTATACAGATGCATCGGGTTTGGGACAAGGATGTGTACTTATGCAAGGAGAACAAGTAATTGCGTATGCCTCAAGACAACTGAAGACACATGAGAAGAACTATCCCACTCATGACTTAGAATTAGTGGCAGTAGTACATGCTGTCAAGATATGGAGACATTACTTGTACGGAGAGAAATTTTAGATTAAATCAGATCATAAGAGTCTCACTTATCTTTTTAATCATAAGGAGTTGAACATGAGATAAAGAAGATGGTTGGAATTATTGAAGGATTATGATTGTGATATCTAGTATCATCCAGGAAAGGCAAATGTAGTTGCTGATGTGCTAAGCAGAAAAGCAATGATAAAATCTCAAGGAGAGGTTAACACAACTGCAGCAATGTGTACTACAGGAAAAGTGTTCAATTACGGTAATAAGCAGCTCGTAATAGATGCACTGGGTGAATCAACCAACCAAGAATTTATTCATCGGTTTTTAAATATGTTCACAACATTGAATATTGTACCTGATATAATTGATGAAGTGAAAGCAGCTATTAGATCAGATCCTTATCTAAGAACGGTACAAGAAGACAATGAAAAAGGTAAGACTATTCCTGAGTTCACCTTAGATGATGAAAAGGTACTGAAGTATAAGGGAAGAATATGTGTTCCTGAAACAAAAAATTTGGACATTACACAGCGACTAATGAAGGAAGCTCATACCACCGCTTATTCGGTACATCTTGGAAGTATAAAGATGTATCATGATTTGAAGAAATTATATTGGTGGAGAGTAATGAAAGCAGATATAGTTAAATTCGTGTCTCAATGCCTAAATTGTTAGAAGGTGAAGGCTGAACGACAAAGACCTGTAGGACTGTTGCAGTCGCTGCCAGAACTAGCATGGAAATGGGACTGCATCACTATGGACTTCGTTACCGAGTTACCATTGACTCCTCGAGTAGTTGACGCGGTTTGTGTGATTGTAGATCGTCTGATTAAGACAGCTCGCTTTATAGCTATACGACCACAGTAAACCCTGGAGAGGTTAGCCAAGCTATATGTGGATAACATTGTCAGATTACATGGTGTACCTGAAAGCATTGTGTCTGACAGAGACCTGTGAGGACAATGGGAAATCGATGATCCTCCTCTGGATAAATGTGTATCATGTATCGATGAAGATGGATTGTATTCTGTTGGAGTCGCCACCTAGATTAAGGTCTAGGACCTCTAAAAATGTGGCCTCACCCTAAGGTAAGACTTATATTGACTTGTGACCCAATGTATTGGTTATTTGGTCTGCAAGAGATCGGGTAAGTATTCAGGGTACGGTTATGGGAAGGTGTTAGGCACCCAAACCGCCCGATCAATATCGACCTCCTAAACTTTCCTTAAATTCTAATTTTGACTGTGCTTGGTCAACTGGATGACTAGGGTTCAATGGGGGATGTCCTAAACCAAGTTGCTAAGTTATTTTAACCTAGGGTTCAGCCAATCATGTTTTAAAGCAAATAAACAAGCAAATATAATGTACAATATTATACAGTGAACCAGACCAAAGATGGTTCGGTCTTGGACTGAATCTGAGATGTATAAGACATCTCAAACTGCCTACGTATTCCAATCCTGGAAATCAAGTCCAAAAATGTAGTTCGAAATGGTTTGTGGGATTAATGATTATGGAAGTGATTTATGCATTTTCTTCAATTAGATTCTTTGTTGTTCAAGTTGAAGTTTATGCTAGATGTATGGTTGATGGGTGGCTTTGTACCGTATTTGGGATTCCCAAATTGCCTACGTATTCTAGGGTTTGCCCTAAAAATCAGGTATGATGTAGTTCAAAAATTTGTGAGAGTCGGATTTGGAATGTGTACCAAATTCCTTCCATTTTTTGTCAATAGGATCTAGGGATGAGACCTAAATTCCTACCATTTTTATTTGGGATGTGTACCAAATTCTTTCTATTTTTGTTAATAGGATCTAGGGATGAGACCTAAATTCCTACCATTTTTATTTGGGATGTGTACCAAATTCTTTCTATTTTTGTCAATAGGATCTAGGGATGAGACCTAAATTCCTATCATTTTTATTGTTTCCATTTTTAGGTTTCTAGGGTTTCCTATCCCTTTTCATTGTGATTTTCATTTTTTAGGGTTTCATACCCTAATTATTCTCTTTATTCTACGGTTTATTTTGCCCTAATTGCTATTTTTTTATTTTTAGGGTTTCACTTTCCCTAATTATTGTTTTCTTTCCATCTTAGGGTTTCCTACCCTAATTGTTCAATTCTTTTTATTTCAGGGTGTATCTTGCCCTAATTGCTATTTTTTATTTTTTCTCTTTCCAAGACAAATATGGTAAATGAAAATATTCCAACTATATCAATGGTAGTATTCCAAATATAGCAGTGTTAGAAATATATTCAAATTTAGCAACAAATCAGTCAAAAATGGCAAGTGAGCATGTGAATCAATACAAATATGGTAAGTGTGCATCCAAACATGGCAGCAATCATCCAAAATATGGCAATAAGCATTTAATGTGAGTATGATCATTCCAATCATGGCAGTGTGATTATTCCAACTGTGGCAGTGTGTGCATATAAACATCCAAATATAGCATGTGAACAATATAGCATCAAAATATGGCGTGTGATAGACAACCAAAGCATGTGAGTCAATCAATCAAAACGTATTTTTAGATCTACGGTCTAAAGTTCAATGCATTGATTATCCACAATGTGACCGAAATCACATTTGATCGACGATTGAAAGTAATTCAAGATCTTAAATCAACAGTTCATGTCATATATCATCAGTTAATCAGACTTTAATGGCTCAAATTAATTCATCATTAAATCATCATCAGATTAAAATCAATGGTTCAGATTAATTAATCATCCATTCACATGATCGGATCTTAAATATCAACGATTCAGATTAAATTCACATCAATTAGTCAAATTCATTCATTCAAATATTAATTCAATATCAATGGACAAATTTTCATCACATGATCAAAACAAATTTCACATTCAATGGATCATATTTTGAATGGGCATCATATCAACATGATAAAGAATCAAAATTCAGATTTTTATTCAAGCATATCATGATCATAGATTCAATCAATGGCCCATATTTAATGGAAAGATCAAGGGTAAGATGAGGAATGTTGATCCAATGGTTGGATGAGGGGAACTGGTTTAGGGCTTGATGGATAGGTTCGGGTATTGTAACATGGCTAGATTCAGGTAAGTGGTGTGAGGTGTTGGTTGGTTCAGTAGGAGATGGAAGTGAGTGGGGTTACGGGTAGGTGGTAGCACAAGGCTGCTGATTGAAGTATGAGATGAAATCGATTAGAGTGCTGGTTGTATAGGGATTGAAAGCCAAGTGTAGGCTAGATTGGTGATGGAAATTGGTTAATGGTGAGGTAGAGTGGTTTATGAGATGGAGATTTATACTTAAGCAAAACAATAGAAGAAAAATAGAAGTAGAGGCAGCTTACCTTGATGCTCGTAGGTTCTACTTGCTCCTCCCTTCTTCTTCTTCTTTCTCCCTTTTTTTCTCCCAAAACCGAGAGCCCAAACTCTGTCAAACTCCCTTTTCACGTTTTTTTTCTTTTCTCTTTTTTTTTGGTTTTTTCTTCCTATTTTCTCTCTCTTTTTCCCTTCTTTTTCTCCCAAAAAAACGTGAGCCTCTCCCCCTCTTCACGTTTTTTCTCTTTCCCCTCTTTTTTCTCTCTTCTTCCCTTACTTTTCTCCCAAAACCTAGCCCCAAAAGCTTTTCACATTTTTTCTCTTTCCCCCTTTTTTTCTCTTTTGGAAAAATCCTCTCCCAACCACCTCTCCTTCTCTCTTTCACGTCTCTTTTATTTCCCCCCTTTTTCTCTTTTGGAAAAATCTAAAAACCCTAAATCTTCTCCCTTTTCACGTCCTCTCTCTCCCCTTTTTTTCTCTTTTGGAAATCCATCTAGAAACCCTAAAAAAACTCCCTTTTCACGTCCTCTCTCTCCCCCTTTTTTCTCTTTTGGAAATCCATCTAGAAACCCTAAAAAAACTCCCTTTTCACGTCCTCTCTCTCCCCCTTTTTTTTCTCTTTTGGAAATCATCTAGAAACCCTAAAAAAACTCCCTTTTCACGTTTCCTCTCTCCCCTCTTTCCTTTTTCTTCTCAAAATCTTTTGGATTATCTCAAAACCCTAAATCCCCCTTCTCTTTCACGTTTCCTCTCTCCCCTCTTTCCTTTTTCTTCTCAAAATCTTTTGGATTATCATTGACATATAATATTATATATTATATACATATATACACATATATTTAATAACATACATATATATATATATATATATATATATATATATATATAGTATACAATATATATATTATATAAATATTATGCACATAGATGAACTGATTCAAAATGGGTTGAGACTGACTTAGGTTGACTGAGTTAAACTGATATGGGTTGAGCTAGGTTGCACCAAAACTGGCTTGAACTGAGTTGACTGGATTGATTAAAATTAAATGGGTTGAGACTGACTTTTTTGCGTTCATTTTGTAGAACATTAAAAATGAGGAATATAGGAACTTGAATCACCTCATTTGGAAGTAAAATGGTCAACTTATGAATTTTTGAAGTTTAAGCGGACCAATTATCGATAATTTGGCTGACCATTGTGCATGAGATCCTTCGGAGGCTTCTACCGAAAATATTTTACATCCACTTTGTAGAGCACTAAAAATGGAACATAATGAGACTGGAATCACCTGATTTGGATATGGGATGATCAAAATATGAATTTTTGAATATTAAATGACCATTTCCATATGTAATTTTGCATGGGACCCTCCGAAGACTTTTACCCGAGATTTTCCACGTCCACTTTGTAGGACATCACAAATGAAGAACAATGGCCTTGGAATCGTCTGAATCCGACGTAGAACGGAAAAGATATGAAGCTTTGAAGTTCTAACGATAATTTTGCATGAAAGCTTGCATGGGACCCACTGGTGACTTCTACCAGGGATTTTTTACGTCCACTTTGTAGAACATCATGAATGAAGAATAATGGCCTTGGAATCATCTGAATCCGATGTCGGATGATGAAGATATGATGATTTGAAATTCAAACAATCCGACTTACGATAATTTGCATGAAGGCCCCTGGGATTATTTATAATAATTTTAGAAACCTCCTTTATATGTATCATCCGACTAAAATGGTCATATCTTCTTCATTTGATGTCAGAATCGAGAAATTCTGGTCTTATTTCGAAGATAATTCTATGACCTAGGCATCCATGGAAAATTATAATCCATGACCTTGCTGTGGATCCATTGAAAACTTCCTCAAATTCAGAGATCCATTGAAAACTTCCTCAAATTCACAGTTAAAAAATCCAAACATTCGGTCATCTCTCTCCTTTTGTTGTCCACACGCCAGCAGGACTTTGTTTAGCTCGGATGGCAAAAATGAGGTGCTTACAAGACCCACGCTTTACTTCAAAATTTTGGGAAGGATTGCAAAAGGCTATGGGTACAACGTTAAAGTTCAGTACTGCATTCCATCCTCAGAAAGATGGACAGTCGGAGCATACCATTCAGATTTTAGAAGACATGCTTCGAGCCTGTGTAATTGATTTCAAAGGATCATGGGATGAGAAGCTACCATTGATCGAGTTTTCCTAAAACAACAGCTATCAGGCTACTATACAGATGTCACCTTATGAAGCACTGTATGGGAGGAAGTGTCGAACTCCTTTGTTTTGGAATGAAGTTGGTGAACGTAGTATCGTTGGACCAGAATTTGTTGAAGAGACTTGTCGAGTAGTCGACATTATCAAGGAAAGAGTTAGAACAACTCAGAATCGTCAGAAACAGTATGCAGATACTCGACGCAGAGACCTTGAATTTTTCATAGGTGATAAGCTATTCTTGAAAGTATCACCTATGCGGGGTTTAAAACGATTCGGACAGAAAGGGAAGCTAAGTCCGAGATATGTCGGGCCATATGAGATTCTAGCCAAACTTGGAAAAGTGGCTTATCAGTTAGCACTACCACCATTTATGTCAAGTGTGCATGATGTATTTCATATCTCCTTATTAAAGAAGTACGTCAAAGACCCAACATACGTTTTGACAGCAGATCCACCAGATCTAACTGATGATTTGACATTCGAAGTAGCACCAACTGAAATCACTAGTTGAAAGGTTCAACGTCTACGTAACCATGACATATACTATGTTAAAGTCACCTGGAGGAGCCGAGATATAGAAGAGATCACTTGGGAAGAAGAGAATGCTATGCAGAAGCAATATCCTCACCTTTTCGACTCGGAAGGGAAGTACAAATTTTGAGGACAAATTTTTAATAAGAAGGGGGGAGTTGTAAGACCCGTATCAAACTAACCGGTCTTACCACCTTGTACTAGGTCTACCTATCATGGTCGAGCCAAGTGGACCAAGTGCGTGAAGAAAATCACAAGACCAAGTATGAGTCTGACCCAAAAACACCCAGGTATGAGTCTGACCCAAAAATAGTAAATGTGAGGGTAGGGTCGCATGCCTAAACAGGTAGGGTCGACCCCACCTCAACAGAAGTCCAACCTATGATATTCTTATCGTAGGATCGCATGACTAGAAAAACGTAGGGACGAAGGATCCTGCGACCCTACGTCCGACCCTACTATGATAAACAGAAATCGTAAATTAGGAAACTTTCCTATTCCAAGGGGTTCTTTTCTAAACTCAATGGGACATATTTTGGACGGTCTTCCTCTATAAATAGGATGTCTCTTAGCCTCTTTCACTCCTTTTAGAACCCTAATTGAAAGTGAGAAAGGAGAAAGAGAAGGAAAAGAAGAAGAGAAGGAAAATTGAAGAAAAGGTTAAGGAAGAGGAGGAAGTTTAGAGAAACCTCTGAATCTCAGCCAACTTCAGGTATGAATTTAAGTCCCTTCATAAAGTAAGAGCCTAGAATAGACTAGGAGTAAGTTAGGATTAAGAGAAACCCAAATCATCCATCCATGGACAAGTTCCAACGGAATCCATGGAAGTAATTGTGTAAAAATCATAGTTATGAGCCATAGAACAATCTTAAAATGGACCTACAAGACCATAGGATCGACCACATGCCCTCGAGAAGTCCCAAAGAGGGTGTGCTCGCACGTAGGGTCGATTGGTAACCGACCCCACGTCCGACCCTACACCCTAGGGTCGATTGGTAACCAACCCTAGGTGTTGCCCTACCTGCGACCCTACGATTTTAGCTAGTCAAAATTTATTGGAATTAATTCTAATTAAAATCTATCGACTTGTTAGGCATTTCTAGTGATTTAAAGGTGATTCATAATGCTTGAACGAGGATCTACACTCAATCAAAGGTGAGGGAAGAAGACCTAAACTAATTGGCTAATAATAAACTATTTTTGTTTATTGAGTCCAATACCATGTATGATTCTATGATTGAATGATTGTAATGTACATATCACATGTCATCTACTATTCCAGTTATTACTGTTCATGCATATTTAATTCAGTTTTTTATAACATGATGATGATGATAATGCTAGGAATAGGCATGTGAATGTTTGTGTGTGGTTAGTGTACTTGATGCGAGTGGGGCATCAGGAGAAGTGTGATGTGGTGCGGTCCTAAGCACCATAACCCTGTCTCTACTCAAGTCTTGTCCACTGACATCGTCGTATCGCTATTACCTTAGCAGAACTATTACGTCGTAGGGCATTAGGGGAGGTGGTCTCGGACGGTGTAGTCTCTGACTCTGTCGGGAGGGTGTAGTCTCTGACTCTGCCGGGGGGCCATAGCTCTATCTCTATGGACGTATTGAGGGATGCTGGGGTGAGACCTTCGATACACTGTTTGACATTAAGATTGGTTAGTTGCGAGCCCAGTTTGTAAGCCCTCACCAACAGGAGCTTACATGTTGGTATGGGTAGAGCGTCAGGGGAAGTGTGATGCGGTAAGGTCCTAAGCACTTTAGCTCTATCTCTCTTCCATGGTGGGGTGGATGTGGAGGACAATGGTGTTTGATCCATTGGGTGGGCTTACACACCCTGTGTATAGAGGTGAGGTGGCCACCGAACCTTTCTATAGCACATTGCAAACATATAAACCAGACCAAAGATATGAATTGAATGCATGTATATGTTTGTTGCATTGTTTTGTTTGCTCATTGAGCCATGATGTGTGCTCACCCTTTCGACGTCGAATGCTTTTAGTTGATGATGCAGGTACCACGGTTGAAGACTATATGAATGCTCCTACGTATGGACATGCGGCGGCGATGGACGTTGAAGTTATGGTGGAGTCGCATGATTCGTCATGCGAGTGCAACTCTTGTATTTTCGATTAGAATTTTATTCAATTTATACAGACGATATAATTGATTAAATATTTTATTTTATGTCTTAGTCAATGGAGAATAATTGGATAATTTATTATTTTATAATTGTTAGACTCTCAGTTCATTAGTATAAAAATTTCCTCTATTGTGTATTTACTTTGATTATTATCGTAGATGTGTATGGTTTAAGCAAACGGACACAGCCTATTCGAGATCCTGGTTGAACCATTGGTTTATTAGCGGTTCATCACACCATTCTGAATAGTACGGAATTGGGGTGTGACGAAATAGAGCATTGATTTGAAGAAATTATTTTACAGTAGTCAAAAATCGAAATAGAACACTGATAGGTGTCTGATAGGTCCTGTGGTTTCATACTGTGTCGACCTTACTGCCTACGGTCAATACCCTATGGTTGCACCATATGCGACCGTACCTACGATCATATGATTTCTGAATTATTCTCGAATGCCTATGGTCGATACTTTGATCATGCTGGTCATGCTATGGTTGACCGTAGCTGCGGCCTTGAGATTACTGGTTACAAACTACATTTAATCCGAGTCCTTCTTGGGTCAACTCTGTGGATCTTCAATTGGGTTTATCCTAATGATGATTCTAAGGCTAAGTTTCCTAGTTTTACCAACTAATTACTCTAACCTATTCTCCATGGTCTTCCATTGGAGGCTTGCTTAGCAATTCCCATGGTTGTATTCTTACGTTGGGTTTGGTATCTCAATTTACATTAGAAACCTTTACTCCTAGTGTTCTAAGGCTACAGAGACAAGGTTCATACCTTACTTGTTGCAGAGAGTCTGTGGAACTCTTTTCTTAGTCTCCTCCTTAGTCTTCTCTTCTTCTCTTTCTTTTCCTTCTCTTTCCTACTCTTTCTCTAGGGTTTACTAAAGTTCTAAAAGAGTAAAAAAGGCTGAGGAACGTCCTTTATATAGAGAAAAATTCTCCATATAGAGTTCTCTAACATTAAGAAAGAAATGCTCTTCAAATTAGGAAAGTTTTCATCTCGGAGTCTGATCTGGTGTCTCACGGTCGATGGCCTACGGTCACAGAATCCATCGACCATAGGGTCAAAAACATCGACCGTAAGGTCCTGGATCAGTGACCTTCGTTTCTTACCTTATGATCGATCATACCTACCCAAGTATTCGACCATATGCATACTTTTGATCATTTTTAACTTGATTCATACCTGGTTTTTTGATCCATCTTCACACGGTCGGTCCACTTGGTCCAGATATGATAGGAAGACCTGGCATGACACGATTAAACTAGGTTAGTGGAGTGCGGGTCTTACAACTAAATGATAAATAATAATAATATCCAACCCATTGTACTTTAGTAAATGAAGTTAAGTATTCTACAGAATTAAATTGTATTAACGGACAACACGTCCCTAATAAATTAAAACCCGAATAATAAAGTTTATAAAATTTTTTCCGTTCATGTCTAGGCGTAGACACAGTCATCACATTTGTAATCGGATCCATGGATTTCTTTATCACTAACACCTACATCCTTAAGTTCGATGACATTCATACCTGCATCATCTATAAAAAAGTTTGTGTACACAAGGATATGCTCAACCACTGAACTTATTAAAGGAACTAAACATGCAACATACAAATGCATGGAATTATAAACTACGGTCCGGTATTATAACTGTATGTGTCAACTCAGGACAGCAAAACCGATGCTTCCAGGTTGCACGGGTCACCCACATCAAAATAAATAAAACCTCCATAGGCGTACAACAAACATCCCCCATGTATAGGTCCGACGTCTTGGTCCTCGACCATAATTCATCCCAAGTTCACCCATGTGACACTAGATGGTAATCCCCCTAGTCAACTTGCCCGTCCATTTACACTATTTTGGAATAGGAAAGCATCACAACTATGATCATACCATCCTTTATTAAACCTATGCCAATACATAATCCCCTATTGGCTAGGGGTACAGTTATACGGGTATTTTCGTACAACTAACCATATCCACCTAATTAATTCCATATTACTAGACCAGAATCCATCTGAGATTTCGACCTTGTCTGAGCCCCCCACATAGGACATCATGACTCAGCTAGGTTACATAGGACAATGCAAAGAAGTGTCAATAAGAGGGGTGCAAGTGACCCATTCCACCCACCTTCCCCTTTACCAATGTATCCAGACATCATATATCATCCAGACTAGCTCTACCTTTCGTGGAGAGGTTGCAAAGCGTCCCATTCCTCATGCTTGCAAACCATAACAGGCATCGTAGATCGTACACAAATATTAATGTATCTGCATGAGTAAACAAGACAGTTTATGGGATGGCATGTTATCACACACAACATGTAATCATTTTCATAACAATCATCATAGAAAAAAATCATACACAAATGAAGATCTAATCCCCTTACTTGAGAAGCAAAAGGAAACACAACCGACCTTTAGGTTTCCTCGTATCTCTCTCAAAATCATAACATTTCATTATTAACCCTTTCTCTATCATACGTCCCTAACTGATTGTTTATTATAGCATACCATTAGGCATTGGTTACTGTTCTTGTTCTGAAGGTCAATTTCAACATACGATAGACTTGCAATCCTCGTGAGGTAGGTGGCGTGTGGATAAATGTTCCACTTAATAGTTCATTCTCACCTTTCATTATACATAATACTAAGAAGGACTTTTTACGAAGGTATAGGGTTTTTACACTCAAAACATAGTCCAATGCGGCTAGTGCAATCGGCTGCACTACAAGGTCCTAACGCACCTACTTTAGGGTGTGGCTGGTTGTCATAGCCACACCTCATGGCCTGACCAAATGGGCCAACTGCACCTCTAGGGTGCTATCAGACCTCAGCCAGTTACCATTTTCATGCATGCGGATCCGCTGGTTCTCCGTCTGCACACCCATCCAAACATCTATTCCTACTGGACGGTGAACTTTCAGTCTAGATCTGAGATTCATTCTTTGAATTTGAAAGGGATCCATGTATCTTCTCTCTTACAATTTTTTTTTCATTTACCAAGGGGTAATAAATAGTGTCCTTGTCATTTAAGCTTGGGTCTTCCTTTCCACACCATTCGTGAGTGGTAGCCTATACATTCACGGTTGCTCCATTAATGATGATTGAAGGATTCCTTTTAATCGATCTGGGAAGTATCATCTACTCAAATCCCATTAATCTATTTGTATCAAGGAAAAGGATTTACCTCCGGTGGTTCCTTTTCCTTCAAGTCCTTATGTGACTCACTTGCATTAGAGGTGAGTCTTTCATTCTTCTTCTTTCTCCCTTCTCTTTTATCTAAGTTTCTCCTCTCTTGTTCTCCTAGGACACACATCAAAGGTTCTCCATCTCTCTTTTTCTTTGTCAGTCTCTGGTTTAGTAGATTGAGAAAGTAGGGAGAAATCCTCTACTTAGTTGGTTGGTGGGTATGGGATCCTTGAGATCCCATAATGGAAATTGGGAAGATTTCCTTTCCAAAACTACCATACTTATCCATGCACACTCAGCTTGCCATCATTAGAGAAACCTATCTCGTCCTAGTGGGTCCCACGACACTCTGGCGCCAAACTAGTCTACGGCCACGTGTAGATGATGATGATTGGTGCAATTAGTGGTACCAACCGGACCACCTTGTCCAGCCAGACCTTATTTATTATGACAAAAATCGATGTCTTTGCATAAAGGGGGATGAGGGTTGTGATTTTTTTTTAATTACCTCAATTGAGCTTTATCATTCTTGGTCATGTGGGTCTGATTCTTTCATCGAGGTAAGACCTACTACAAAGCCAAACATTCCAAATTAGGCCAGAAATTTTTGTAAGGGGGCCAGAAATTTATGTACGGGTCTTACAACTCCATCCCCCTTACAAAAATTTCATCCTTGAAATTTATACGTACCTATATTGTAAAATAGATGCGGGTAGCGCTCGTGCACATCGTCTTCCTTCTCCCATGAAGCTTCTTCTTTATTATGGCTCTTCCACAACACCTTGACAAAAGAGATACTATGATTCCTAAGTTTTTGGGTCTTTTGACTATAATGGTCGAAGGTTCCACTTCATAAGTTAAATCGACCTTTATTTGTGGTGGTTCGGTGGTCAACACATGTGACGGGTCTCTAATTTACTTCTTTAACATAGACACGTGGAATATGTTATGGACACCAGATAGGGTTGGCGATAAAACCAATTGGTAAGCAACTACACTGCTCTTCCCTAGAATTTTGTATTGTTTAACATACCGAGGACTAAACATCCCTTTCTTGCCAAACTTCTTTACCGCTTTGAAAGGAGATACCTTTAGGAACACCATGTCACCTACTTCAAACTCCAGGTCCTTCCGTCTCATATTAGCATTACTCTTTTATCGAGCCTGGGCGGCCTTGATTCTTCCCTTGATTAAGTCAACTTTCTCATAAGTTTCTTGTATAATGTCGAGTCCCAAAATTCTTTTTTACCGACCTAATTCCAGTATAGTGGGGTCCTACACTTCCTTCCATATAGAGCTTCGTTTGGAGCCATGCCTATGGTAGCATGGTAATTGTTATTGTAAACTCCAACAATGCTAAATTTTCATCCTACTTGTTCTTGAAGTTCAAAGTACTTGCTCTGAGCATATCCTCCAATATTTTGATCATCTTCTCTTATTGACCATCCATTTATGGGTGTGTGATATGCCATACTGAATCTCAATTGGGTAACCATTACACTCTGTGATCCTTTCCACAAATGTGAGGTGAAATGGGGATCTCAGTCCAAGACTACACTAGTTGGAACTCCATGTAATCTAACAATGTTGTCTATGTAAATCTTCGCCAAGTGATCCATAATATACTATGGACGAATGAACCTCGCAATCTTGGTAAACTGATCGATAATTACTCATATGGCATCTACAGTTTATGTTGTTAAGGGTAAGCCTGTGACAAAATCCATTGTTACATTGTCCCACTTCCATTTTAGGACAGGAAATGGTCGCAGCTTCCCTATCGATCTCTAACAATCAGCTTTTACTTGTTGGTAGGTCAAGCATTTATAAACAAATCTAGCCACATTGGCCTTCATTACTCTCCACCAAAAATTCTTCTTCAGGTCTGAGTACATCTTCATACTGCCAAGATGTATGGAGTAGGGAGTTATATGTACATCCATCATGATGGTTTCCTTAAATTTTCTTCACTTTTAGGTATACATACCCTCCCCCAAAAATATAGTAATTTGTTGTCACCCTTGGCAAAGTCAGGGACTAGGTTACCCTTATCATGTTCCATCACAATCTTTCTTAGATGTGGATCCTTTTGTATAGCCTCCCTTATGTTCACAAGTAGAGCCGGCTTGATGCTTAATGCACTGAATAGGGCATATGTGGATTCTTCGAGCAAGGTATCTGTAGTTGTCTAAATTAGAGTGATTCAAAAATACGTCACTGCCACATGTGTTGCCATGTAGGCTTCATCTCCTTTTGATTCATCGATCTTACTCATATAGAAGACCTTCCTGCTTAAAGCATCAGCCACCACATTGGCCTTCTCTAGGTGGTATTGAATATCTATTTCATAATCTTTCAATAACTCTAATCACCGTCGTTGCCTCATGTTTAAATCCTTTTGATTAAAGAGGTAGACAGACTCTTATGGTCTGACATGATTTTGAAAGCAGCACCATACAAATAATGTCTCCATATCTTCAATGCGAAGACTACTACTACCAATTCAAGATCATACCTGGGGTAGATCTTCTCATGCTCTTTCAATTATCGTGATGCATATGCGATGACTTGGTCGTGTTGCATCAACACACATACTAATCTTATATTAGATGCATCAGTGTATACCGTATATCTTGTGTTTCTACTTGGTACGATTAATATTGGGACTGTCACAAACTTTTATTTTAATGTCTGAAAACTTTCTTTATGCTTTGCAGTCCATTCAAACTTCTGTCCTTTCTTAGTGAGCTGGGTTAGAGGCACAACGATTCATGAGTAGTCTTGTATGAATCGCCGATAGTATCCTGCTAAACCAAGGAAACTTTTCACTTCAGTAACTATCTTTGGGGCTTCGCACTCTAATACTGCTTGGACCTTCTGGGAATCCATAACTATTCCCTCCCCAAATATATGGTTAAGGAATGCTACCTTTTTCAACTAGAACTCACATTTCTTGAACTTTGCATATAGCTTCTCTTCCTTCAATCGATGCAGAACCTTTCTTAGGTGTTGGTAGCATGTCGAATGCACCAAACTAATTATGTATTTCTTCACTGACATAATTAATAAACCGTAAATAGGTAAGCAAAGGTCTATCCCATAGAGAGTGATTTGATCAAGATTTACATTCTACTCAAATTAAATATACTAATTAATGCTAAGCAAATACAATAACGGAGGGGGTTTTGGTTGGTTGAATCAAATTGAAAGTAAATAGACATAATTTAAATAGAAAAATAATTAGATGAAAAGATTTAGTTCTTGGTTCATTATCCATCCACACATGCAATGAGTAAGATTAATCGCAACGTTAATCTCTCCCTCTCAATTAGAATTAAAGACCCTAGATAACAATACGCTCTGTTACCCGAGTATTCCCCAAAGTATCTCTACTAAAATAAGCTCTTCAGAAAGATCTAACCATTCAACAATACTAAATAAGCTCTCAATGCTTAATTCAATGACAACATTAGGTAACTGGAAAATAGATCAATTTAAGCAATAATTACATACAAACAGGGATTATTTAACTTAGGTTATATTATTTACAATGATGATATGAAAACTTAGACATAATCATCTACCACTGTTTGCTACTTGTGATTAGAACCAGGATGATTACATATCATAGATTTTAGATCTAGCAATTAATATTAATCTAACTAATTCAGTAGGCAAATACTAAATTATTTAGATAAATATCATAAATAAATAGAAAAGAATAACATAAGCAATTCCATTAAAAGAGAGAAAAAAATAATATTTCTCAAAAGTGATTACTCCATTAACATGAGTTTGGGCTTCAAAATCCCCATGAACTGAATGAGAAAATTAGCTAGACATTACAATCCTTTCAGAGAGAGAAAAATTTCTAAAAGAGAGATAGAAAAATTAATTATCTTTAACACTAGTGCTCTTTATATAAAGCATGACAATGCTTTGTAGCTTAGAATTCCTTCTTTGTGTAGGATTCCTTATCTATTTAGAATTCTGAATTTATAAAGTTTTTTTCTTCCTTGGAATTTCTATTTTAAGTTTCCTAACTTGAGTAGGAGACTTTATGGAAATTTCATACCATTGAATGTTTTGATCAGATCGTACGACTGCTCCGATTCGGATTCGGATCAGATTTTTGTATCAGACTTTGTGGCAACGTTTGGAGGCCTAAATGAACTCAAATTTTTCTCCATAATATCATTCCAAAAATATTAAGACATCCTCTATAATTTTACTGAAGATAACTTTTCAATTCTGGAAATCTTTCCACGTTAAAAATCTATATGAAACTCAGAACATCAATATTAAGAATGCTGAAATTTTTTTTATCTTTTAACAATTAATTCATAAAATATGTAAAATATATCAAATTTATAAAATTCATTCTATTCAATTTAATTAGGCATAAAACATATTAAAAAGCATAGTGTAAAGGAATAAAACTATAAAAATCACACAATTATCAAAAACCCTCACACTTAGCTTTTGTATCTCTTCGGACAAAAAAAATATAAAAAAATAAAATAAAATCCAAATTCACTTTTGTAGGAATCACGATTGCACTTCGCATGTGTAATAAGCCTTTAAACCCCTGGGTCACCTCTAGTGGACGAGTTGTGTCTCGTAACTGTTTTCAAAGAATAAACACATAAAATTCTTATAAAAATTTTAAACTTTAACTTTGGTATTTAGGAAAAGAACATACATACATCTTATTAATCAAGACACTCAACTTGGGATCAAGAAAATAAAAAAACCCCCACACTTAAACATTATTACCTCATATGGTTCAAACACTAAGCATACATATTTAATTAGGGAATCTTATTATATCTTCCAAACATATCGTTCTTTAAGGTAAAACCTATGGTAACACACTAGCAACCAAGACCTAAGATTTAGAGCTTATTTGAATATATTCATATTTCAACACTTTTATTTCATAATTTTTTTCACACTATTCCTCTTTACGCTACTCCACTAAAGTTGGCTTGAGAAGTGTAGGTGGTTATGCATTTCCATGTTACTTATGTAGCTTCACTTTTTGCATATATCTTTAAGGACATTGATGCTAGAGAGTATTTTTTTTCAATAAATCTAAAATCTCATCCAAGAAATTTCAATCAAGACACCTTGTTTTCTAAGGCAGAATGCCTTGTCTAGTTCCAAGAACATAAACTCTTCTTATTATCTCTTTTCATTTTTTTTAAAAAAAAAGGTCTCACCTTTAATCAAAGGCGTAAAATACCAACTAGAACCATAAAAGATTCATACATTTAGGTGAGGTAATATGTATTTTCTAACTTGATTCCCACCTTAAGATACAAACTAGGTACTATCTTCACATAGATTTTTATTACTTGGTGTCCTAAGTCTCTCTCCTTCCACTTATGTTTCAAAAATATAGAAAGAGTGTATGACTTTACCAAAAACCAATGTTAAAAATATTAAAATTTTTTCATAAAAGCTACTCTCAAAGCACATTGATACTAAAAGAAACAAAAAATAAATATATGACACTAAATAAAGCTAAATAAAATTTTTTTAAAGCTAAGTAAAATTTAAAACTCTAAATAAAACTAAAATTCCTACGACAGATCTTGATTTCTCCCCCCATACACTTATATCATGCATTGTCCTCAATGTATGTAGAAAGATAAAAATAAAGACAAGGGGAAGAAAAACTCCCTGAATCAAGGATCGAGGTAAAAAGGCTCACGGAGATCCATGACCTTTTTAGTGGTAGAATTCCTTAATTTCTTAACTTCTTGCAGTTGTAACTTCCTTTGAGCACTAGCTTCATTCAGATTCATATCACAATGCTTGACAGCCCAATAGGCCCAATATTCCTTATGATACCTTAGCATTCGAACCGATTTCTCTTATTGACTAGATGTCAAATTCTTCGCAATGATTACCGGTAATATCTCATTTTCTTCGAAGTACCCATACTTTAAATGGGCCGGCAATGGCTTCAATTCTAAGGTAACAGCTTGCAAAATAGAAGGTAACAATTTTTAGTAAGAATCAGGCAGCTTTATAAAAGAAACTTCACATTTTTTTAGAATCGGTTTTAAAGAGTGTAAAGCTGCCGCAGTCTCCTTCAATTCTTCACTGATCTCTATCTCTTCTTTCTTTTCCAACTCATGATGTTTGATAATAACAACCTTTAGTTCAGTCTTGCTATTTAGCTCAAATACCTCCTGTACTATGGAGTCAACAGTATTAATAGTAAAAAACGAATAAACATCATTAGGGTGTTTCATGGCTTCAAAAATATTAAAACTAATTACTTCACCATCAAACTCCATCGTAAGGGTACCATAATGAACATCTATCTTAGTTCGGGCTATATTTAACAATGGTCTTCCAAACAAGATAGGTGATACATCATCTTCCATGTCTAGAATATAGAAATCAGTTAAAAATATTAGCTCATTCACCTACACAAGAACATCTTCAAGTACCCCTTCAGGGTATGCATTAGTATGATCAGCCAGTTAGATAATAACACCAGTTTCTTTCAAGGGGCCTAGATTTAATGAAGCATAAATAGATTGTAGTATTATATTAATACATGCTCGTAAATCTAGTATAGCTCTCTCAATTATAGTATTACTTGTTTTACAGGGAATGGTGAACATACCTGAGTCTTTGCACTTGGAAGGAAGTTTTTTTTAGAGGACTAATGAGACATTCTGTCCCATACTTAATATTTTATTACCATTTAATTTCTTTTTGTTAGTGCATAACTCTTTGAGAAATTTTACATATCTGGGTACTTATTTGATTGCATCCAACAGGGATATATTTATCTCTATTTTAAGAAAAAAATCTAGAATTTCCTTATCCTTGCCCTCTTTCATGGATTTTGTGAATCTACTAGGAAATGGTAGATGATTAGTCTTAGACAGAATGGAAGGTTTGGGTGTTACCTCAGGTTGAGCTGTTATTTCATCTTTCTCTATTTCTTTCTCAATTTCTTTTTTATTTGGTACAACAAGACTTACCCTTTTTGGTTCCTCAAGTTCCTTACCACTTTGGAGTGTCATTGCACTCACATTTTCTTTTGGATTCACCATGGTTTATGATCTTAATTTCCTTCTAACCTGAGCTTCTAAATGACTCATAGTAGTTTCCATTTGACTTACCTGACTCTCTAGACTTTGAATGCTGGATTTTATTTCCTCTTGAAAATATTGATTATTTAGAGCAAGAGATTTAACTATGTCCTCTAATGATGAGTTTGAATTCTAAGGGACAGGTGGCTTGGGTTGGAATGTTGGCTATCTATTTTGATAGTAGTCTAGCCCTGCTAGTCTATTTCCTCCATAGCTCAGGTTTAGATGATCTCTCCAGCCTAGATTGTATGTGTTAAAGAAGGGATCATATTGCCTTGGTGGTCTTGAAAAATGACTAGCTGCATTGGCTTATTTTGAGGGTCCTTCTTGAAGTGTTGGACATATATCAGTTGAGTACCCCATCATCGAACATATCCTACAAGCTTTTACATGCTGTAAATTTCCTACAACTATTTGTCTAAGAAGAGAGGTAAAGTTAGATTACTATTGTTCAGCGGAAGATGTATTTACCTCATTCACCTTTTTGAGTGGTGCTTCATTTCATGTACCAAACTGTTGGGAATTTACAGCCATGTTTGCAATTAAACTTCTTGCAGCTTCAGGGGTTTTATCTACTAAAGCTCCTCCACTTGCTGCATCTATCATATTCCCTTCCATGGGCAATAAAATTTCATAAAAATATTGAATTAGGAGTTGATCACTTATCTAGTGGTGTGGATAGCTGGCCCATAGTTTCTTAAAATGGTCCTAATATTAGTAAAGTGTTTCTCTAGTGTACTGTCATATGCCATAGATTTCTTTTTTGATGGTGGCAGCTCTAGAGGCTGAAAAGTATTTTTCTAAAAGTAATCTTTTAATTTCATTCTATGTAGTGATCGTCCTAGATGGTAGGTAGTAGAGACAATTTTTGCATCATCTGATAATGAAAAGGGGAAGGCTCGTAATTTAATCTATTCTTTAGATACTCTTATTGTTTCATGCTTGAACACACTACATGGAATTATTTCAGATGTTTATTTGGATCCTCACCTGCAAAACCATGAAATTTAGGTAATAAGCTCAAAAGTGACATCTAAATCAGGATATTGAATACACAAGGGTTTTTGGTTAAAATTTGGAGTCGTCAACTCCTTTAATGTCCTATTATTTTCAGCCATTTCTTCTTCTTATTTAGAGTTACTAGAAGAACTTTCAAAAGTAAATCCTATGAGATGGATTGATTCTTTTTCTATCGTAATCTACCTAGCTTCTTTTCTTAACCAACGCACAGTACGTTTAAGTTCTGGTTCAAAATTTAAATCTCCTTTTTGAGTAGATCACGTCAGAATCATAAACTCACACAATTAACTAAGATTATTAACTAAAAAAATTAATAAGATGAAAAAAAGAAACAAAAACTAAACAAACAAAAAGATAATAAGAAGAAAAAAGCTTAAAAAAAAAATAAGAATAGAAAAACCATGCTAATCTGAAAAAGAAAGATTAATAAAGAGATATAAAAACTAATCAAAATTCACTCCCTGACAATGGCCCCAAAATTTGGTAGCGTGTCAAATGAACCAAACTAATTATGTATTTCTTCACTGACCTAATTAATAAACTCTAAATACGGTAAGCAAAGGTCGATCCCATAGAGAGTGATTTGATCAAGATTTATATTCTACTCAAACTAAATATACTAATTAATGCTAAGCAAACACAATAATGAAGGAGGTTTTGGTTGGTTGAATCAAATTGAAAGTAAACAGACACAATTTAAATAGAAAAATAATTAGATGAAAAGATTCAATTCTTGGTTCAATATCCAGCCACACATGCAATGAGTAAAATTAATCACAACATTAGTCTCTTCCTCCCAATTAGAATTAAAGACCTTCGATAATAATATGCTCTTTTACCCAAATTTTTCTTTAAGTATCTCTACTGAAATAAGCTCTTTAGAGAGATCTAACCATTAAATAACACTGAATAAGCTCTCAATATTTAATTCAATTACAACATTAAGTAAGTGAAAAATAGATCAATCTAAGCAATAATCACACACAAAGAGGGATTATTTAACTTACGCTATATTATTCACAATAATGAGATGGAAACTTAGACATAATCATCTACTCTTCTTGCTACTTATGATTAGAACCAGGAGGATTACATGTCACAGATTCTAGATCTAGCAATTAATATTAATCTAACTGATTCAGCAGGCCATTACTGAATTATTCAGACAAATATCATAAATAAAGAGAAATAAATAACATAAGCAATTCCAATAAAAGAGAGAAGAAGAACAATGTTATTCAAAAGCGATTACACCATAGACATGAGTTTGGGCTTCAAATCCTCTTGAACTGAATGAAAAAATTAGCCAGACATTACAATCCTTTCAGAGAGAAAAATTTTCAGCAAAAGAAAGATAGAGAGATTAATTATCTTCAACACTAGTGCTCTATATATAAAACATGACAATCCATTGTAGCTTAGAATTATTTCTTTATAAAGGATTCCTTCTCTATTTAGAATTTTAAAATTATAGAGTTTCCTTTCATCCTTGGAGTCTTCTATTGTAGATTTCTTAACTTGAGTATGAGACTCTTTATAAAAATTTTACACCGTTGAATGTTTAAATCAGATCGTACGACTGCTCTGATTCTGATTCAGATTTGATTTTTGTGTTAGACTTTGAGGCAACGTTTGGAGGCGCAAACAAACTTGGATTTTTTTCTATAATATCATTCCAAAAAGGTTGAGATTGCTGAATATAACTTTTCAAGTCTGGAACTTTTTCCATGTCAAAAATCTACATAAACTCAAAACATCAATATTAAGAATGCTGAAATTTTCTTATCTTTTAATTATTAATTCACAAAGTCTCTAAAATATGTCAAATTAATAAAATTCATTCTATTCAGTTCAATTAGGCATAAAACATATTAAAAAACATAGTACAAAGGGAACAAAAATATAAAAATCACATACTTATCAGGTATTCATCGTATTCTTCATGGTAGCCTAAATACATGAGGATATCATCAATGAACACTATGACGAATCGGTCCAAAAAGTCATAGAAGACTCTATTCATCAACTCCATGAATGATGTAGGAGCATTAATCAATTCGAATGACATCACCAAGAATTCGTAGTGGCCATAGCGAGTTAAAAGCAGTCTTTAGAATATCTGCTTCTCCGATTTTTAACTAGTGGTAGATAGATCAGAGATCAATCTTTGAAAATATAGAGGCTCCCTACAACTAATCAAACAAGTTATCGATTCTGGATAATGGGTACCAATTATTGACGGTAAGCTTGTTCAACTCACAGTAGTTGATACAAAATCTTACGCTTTTGTCCTTCTTGAAAACAAGACAGATGCTCCCCAGGGCGATATGCTTGGTCTGATAAATCCCTTGTCTAGCAACTCTAGTAATTGAACCTTCAGTTCCTTCAATTTTGTAGGTGGCCATCCTGTAGGGTGCTTTTGGACATGGGTGCTGATCTTGGGAGTAGATCAATTATGAACTCCGTAGCCCTATTTGGTGGTAAACCTGGTAGGTCTTCTGGAAATACTTCTGGGAACTCACTTACTACCTTTATATCTTATAATTTGAGGATTTCTACTGTAGTATCCCTTATGGATGCAATGTACTCAGTACAACCTTGAGTTAGCAACTTACAAGTAGTCAAGGTGGATATAAACAACTTATTTTGCTTCTTTAGCTTATCTCCAATGAACACGATTGGTTCGTGGCTATTTACCTCGAATGAGACTTTTCTCACTGCACAAATGATGCTGGCCTTGTGGAAGGATAGTCAATCCATTCCTAGAATGACATCAATGTTTGACATATCCATAAGGATTAGATTTACGTCTATTTGTCTATCACCGACTTGCACTTGATATGGTCCGTAGTAGTAGCATAATCCTATTTGACGTCCCAAGGTCGTGCTGACCATGGGTCATGACTCCAATTGCCTTGGGGGTGTTTCAATTTCTCATTAAATGCAAGAGATACGAAAGAATGGGTTGCACCCGAGCCGAAAAGGACTTGAGCCGGCAAGTCGGATATGTTTAATGTATCCAATTGTACATAGCATATTAACTCAACATGCATTTATGAAATCTCAACTTGTAGGTATGGACAATTTAAATTTAGTGTGGAAGATATTACCTGTCAGCACACTGGTGGATCTTTCAGCATCTTCTACAGGGGTGGCATAGACCTTCCCCTATAAGGCCCTTGTTTTGTTGGGTGGGGACAGCTTTTGGCTTGGTGTCCCTCCTGTTTATAGTTAAAGCATCTCATTGTGCCAGGTGCTATATCGAACGGGCCAGGTGTCGTAGTCTTCTTGGCAAGTACTTGATTGGTTTCTTTGTTGTCAACATTGGCTTTGAAAGGTTTCTGACCACATGGACACTAGAGGAAGTATTGGCATGCTTAACGCCAAAGCTTGCTGGCCTATCTCTCTATTGGGCTTGATAACCATCCCTCTAATTGTCTTCAATCACCTTGGCTGTTTGAACGACACTAGCATATGTGATATGGCCTTGGGCTTTCACAATGGCTCTCATGCCTCGTCTCAATCCATTGGCAAATCTCTTGGCCTTCAATGCATTAGTGCACATGCTAGGATTTGCGAAGTAGTACAGCCTTTCGAAATCCTTTTGGTACTCTGTAACTGACCTCTAGACTTGGCCAAAATGTCAAATATTCAGCTTCTTTCTGACCCTCATAACTTTGAGGGAAATAATTTTCGAAGAAGGCCTCTTTGAAATTTTCTCAAAAGATGACGCCATGTTTAGCTTCTAGTATTGGTTGGGAAAACTTCCACCAATTATCGGGCTCATCTTCGAACATAAATGTGGCACAAAGGATCTTTTGGTCATCTGAGCATGCCATCATCCTTAACATCTTCTTGCTGGTGTGCATCCAGATGGTGGGGCGAAAAGGATCTTTTCCCACACCACTTGAACTTGGGAGGTTTCATCTTCTATGCTTTGACCAACTTTGCCATAGGTGTCAAAACAAGTTGGTGTACTTCTGAAGCAGCAACTGTAGCTACTGCTAGAGCTGAGGGAGGCACCTGAAAAGTAGCAGCTGGTGCCGGAGCAGGTATATGCACTACAACAGGGGTACTAGTACATGAATAGGCATGGTTCTGGTATATGCATGGTAGCAAGTGCTGGGGTAGTTGGAGGGGTAGGTTCCCCTCGGATTGCAGCTATGAGTTCCATCATGAGTTGCTGCTAGTGGTTGCTCAGGTAATTCTCTATCTTGGGATTTTCCTATTGGTGCCACTACCCAGTAAATATAAAAAAGAACAAAGGTATCCCTCTAGCTTAATATGCTATAGAATAACATTGGTATCATCAGCAAAATTTCTCGTGATTATAGTTACATCCGTGGCCGTAAGTACCTGCGGTGGTGGTGGTACTACAGGGATGGGCTCAACTACCACCTCGGGCAGAGGCATGGGCTCTGCATTCTGTTCTTGCATCACCACTCCGGGTGGGGCGATGCTTTTAGCGGTGCGAGGGCCTCGTAGCCTTCTGCAAGTGCTTGAATATAATATACGGGAACTGCTTGAAACCTGAAAACTTGAACTATTAATTGCTTCACAGAATATAAATGTCTCAAGGGAAAACATAATGCAATGAAATGGAAATGCTCAAACTCAATAATTTGGGTTAACATCAGCATTGTAAATGTAACAGGTGAGTAAACATTCAAAATAGAGCGAAATGACAGCAATTTGGGTGTGCGATTGGTGGGTACGTTTGGCCTTTTCGTGCAGCTACGATGTCCTACCGCACATCGCTTTTCCCATTTAAATATGGGTGCGACTTTGGTTTTTTTTTTATTTTACTTGTACAGTAGCCTTGTATAGCTAGAGGAGAAAACATCCTTACCGCATGACCTTTTAGGAGGATTCCTTGATGATTCCAAGCTTCAACCTTGTCATTCATCGTCTCTTCCCATTGTCAAGGTAAGTTTTATGTCTATTTTTTGCTTTTCTACCTTGACTGAATCTCGGTTTCAAATCTCTTGATGTTTGTTCCTTCAAATGCCTTGGAACAATGGGACCTTGCAATTCAATTATGTTAGGGAGTTGTTTAAATGATCGATTCCCTTTCCCCAATTCGTTTTTAGACTAAGAATGCTCTTTGTACCATTTGAAATTCTTCCCATCTTCATGGTACATTGGTATAACTACTTCTGTCACACCCCAATTCTGCACTATTCAGAACGGTGTGATGAACTGCTAATAAACCAACGGTTCAACCAGGATCTCGAATAGGCTGTGTCCATTTACTTAAACCATACACATCCACAACCATAATCAGAGTAAATAACCAATAGCGGAAGTCCTATATATTAAATGAACTGAGAATCTAATTGTGATAGAGTAAATAAATTATCCAATTATCTCCACAAGGACTAAGACATAAATTAAAATAATTAAATCAATTACATTGTCTGTATAATTTAAACCAAATCTAATAAACACAAGAGTTGCACTCACATGACGAACCATGCGACTCCATCATAACTTCAGTGTCCATCGCCGTCGCATGTCCATACATCGGAGCATTTATATAATCTTCTACTATGGTACCTGCATCATCAACTAAAAAAAATTCGACGTCGAAAGGGTGAGCACACATCACAACTCAGTGAGCAAACAAAACAATGCAACAAACATATGCATGCATTCAATTCATATCTTAAGTTTGGTTCATAAGTTTGAAATGTGCTATAGAAAGGATAGGTGGCCACCACACCTCTATACATGAATGTGTGGAATCGCCCAATGGATCAAACACCATTTCCGCCCCCACATGCACCCACCATGGAATAGAGATAGAGCTAAAGTGCTTAGGACCGCACCGCATCATACTTACCCTGATGCTCTACCCATACCAACACGTAAGCCCCTGTTGGCGAGGGCATGCAAACTGGGCTCGCAACTAACCAATCCTAATGTCAAATAGTGTATCCAATGCCTCATCCCAGCATCCCTTAATACGTCCACAGAGATAGAGATAAGGCCCCCCGCACCGCATCATACCTACCCTGATGCCCTATGACGTAATAGTTCTGCTAAAGTAATGGAGATACGATGATGTCAGTGGAAAAGACTTGAGTAGAGATAGAGCTAGAGTCGGGTGACCAGGATGAACCACAGTGTCATGTCCTCCCCCTGATGCTTCACTCGCATCAAATACACTAACCATACACATACATTCACATGCCTATTCCTAGCATCATCATCATCATCATGTTATAAATAAACGGAATTAAATATGCATGAACATTAATAGCAGGAATATTGGATGACATGTTAAATGCACATTACAATCATACAAGCATAGAATCATTCATGGTATTTGGACTCAATAAATAAAAATAGTTTATTATTAGTCAATTAATTTAGGTCTTGTTCCCTCACCTTTGATTGAGCGTAGATCCTCATTCAAGCTTTACGAATCACTTTTAAATCACTAGAAAGACCTAACAAGTCGATAGATTTAATTAAAATTAATTCTAATATATTTTAAACTAACTGAAATCATAGGGTCGCAGGTAGGGTAGCACCTAGGGTAGTAGTTTTCTGCGACCCTAGGGTGTAGGGTCGGACATTACATCATGCACACTTGACATAGATGTTGGTAGTGCTAACTAATAAGCCACCTTTCCACGTTTGGCTAAAATCTTATATGGCCCAACATATCTCGGACTTAGCTTCCCTTTCTGTTCGAATCGTTTTAAACCCCGCATAGGTGATACCTTCAAGAGTATCTTATCACCTACAACAAATTTAAAGTTTATGTGTCGAGTATCTGCATACTGTTTCTGATGATTTTGAGTTGTTCTAACTCTTTCCTTGATAATGTCGACTACTCGACAAGTCTCTTCAAAAAATTTTGGTCCAACGATACTACGTTCACCAACTACATTCCAAAACAAAGGAGTTTGACACTTCCTTCCATACAGTGCTTCATAGGGTGACATCTGTATAGTAGCCTGATAGCTGTTGTTATAGGCAAACTCGATCAATGGTAGTTTCTCATCCCATGATCCTTTAAAATCAATAACACAAGCTCAAAGCATGTCTTCTAAAATCTGAATGGTACGCTTCTGTCTGTCTGAGGATAAAATGCAGTACTGAACTTCAACGTTGTACCCATAACCTTTTGCAATCCTTCCCAAAACTTTGAAGTAAAGCGTGGGTCTCTATCAGACACAATGCTTTCAGGTACACCATGTAATCTGACAATGTTATCCACATATAGCTTGGTTAACCTCTCCAGGGTATACTGTGGTCGTATTGCTATAAAGCGAGCTGACTTAGTCAGACGATCTACAATCACCCAGACCGCGTCAACTACTCGAGGAGTCAATGGTAATCTGGTGACGAAGTCCATAGTGATGCAGTCCCATTTCCATGTTGGTTCTTGCAGCGGCTGCAACAGTCCTGCAGGTCTTTCTCGTTCAGCCTTCACCCTCTGACAATTTAGGCATTGAGACATGAATTTAGCTACATCTGTTTTCATTCCTCTCCACCAATATAATTTCATCAAATCATGATACATCTTTGTACTTCCAGGATGTACCGAATAGGTGGTGGTGTGAGCTTCCTTCATTAGTCAGTGTCTAATGTCCAAATTTTCTATTTCAGGAACACATACTCTTCCTTTGTACTTCAGTACCTTTTCATCGTCTAAGGTGAACTTAGGAATAGTCCTACCTTTTTTGATGTCTTCTTGTACCGTTCTCAGATAAGGGTCTGATTTATAGCTGTTTTTACTTCATCAATAATATCAGGTACAACGTTGCGAACATATTTAAAAACCGATGAATAAACCCTTGGTTGGTTGATTCACCCAGTGCATCTACCACAAATTGCTCATTACTGTAATTGAACACTTTTCCTGTAGTACACATTGCTACAGTTGTGTTAACCTCTCCTTGAGATTTTATCATTGCTTTTCTACTTAGCGCATCAGCAAGTACATTAGCCTTTCCTGGATGATACTGGATATCACAATCATAATCCTTCAATAATTCCAGCCATCTTCTTTGTCTCATGTTCAAGTCCTTTTGATTAAAAAGATAAGTGAAACTCTTATGATCTGATTTAATCTGAAATTTCTCTCCGTACAAGTAATGTCTCCATATCTTGACAGCATGTACTACTGCCGCTAATTCCAAGTCATGAGTTGGATAATTCTTCTCATGTGTCTTCAGTTGTCTTGAAGCATATGCAATTACTTGTCCTCCTTGCATAATTTCACATCCTAAACCCAATCCCGACGCATTAGTGTACAAGATAAATGACTGTCCTGGATTAGGAATAGTCAAGATCAGAGCAGATATCAATCTAGCCTTCAATGTTTGGAAACTTTTCTCACATTTATCAGTCCAGACAAACTTTTCTCCTTTCTTAGTCAAAGTGGTGAGAGGTACGACAATTCTGGAATAGTCTTCCACGAATCGTCGATAATACCCAACTAGACCTAGGAAACTTTTAATTTCTGCAACGCTCTTTGGTGCTTCCCACTTCACAATGACTTCAATCTTGCTAGGATCCAATTTAATTCCTTCAACAGTTACAACATGGCCTAAGAAAGCAACCTCATTTAACCAAAACTCACACTTTGTAAATTTGGCGTAAGCTTCTCTTTCCTTAATCGCTACAGAGCGGCTCTTAGATTCATGACATGAGTTTCCTTGTCATTCGAATAGACCAATATATCATCAATAAACACAATGACCAATGTATCCAACATATCATAGAATACTCGATTCATGAGTTCCATAAAAGTTGTGGGTGCATTAGTCAATCCAAGACATGACTAAAAATTCATAATGTCCATATCTTGTTCTGAATGTTGTCTTTGGAATATCTCCTTCCTTAATCTTCAACTGATGGTATCCTGATCGAAGATTGATCTTGGAGAACACCTTGGCACCTTGCAACTGATCGAACAAGTTGTCGATCCAAGGCAATGGGTACCGATTCTTGATTGTAAGCTTATTCAGTTCCCGGTAGTCTATACACAGTCGAACACTACCGTCCTTCTTCTTTACAAATAATACTGGCGCTCCCCATGGTGATATGCTAGGTCTGATGTAACCCTTGTCTAGTAATTCCTGTAACTGTACTTTTAATTCCTTCAATTCAGTAGGAGCCATTCAATAAGGTGCTTTAGATACTGGTGCGGCTTCGGGTATCAGATCTATAACAAACTCTGTCGCTCGGTCGGGTGGTAGTCCTGGTAGTTCTTTAGGAAATACATCTAGAAAGTCACACACAACATCAATATCCTCCACTCGTGGTGCTTCCTTGGTGACGTCGACCACTGATACTAGATATCCAACTCCTCATTTCTCGAGACATTTCCTAGCCTTTAATGCAGAGAGGATGAGTTTTCGTTTACGGGGAAGTTTGGTTCTCGCAAAACTAAACTCTTCTCCTTCCTTGTCTTTAAATGTCAGTTTCTTTTCTACACATAATAGATTTGCAGAATGTCGAGCTAACCAATCCATTCCCAAGATGACATCAAAGTCTGCCATCTCAAGTTGAATCAAGGTTGCATCTAAAGTCTTCTCGTCAATAAGAACTGGACATGGTCCATAACCTTTTTCTAATTCTACTTCTAATCCCGTCGACGATCGTACAAGCAGTTTGTAATCTAACGATCTGAGGGGTAGATTCAGCTTCTTTCCAAATGACACAGATATAAAAGAATGAGTAGCTCCAGAATCAAAGAGTACTCTAGCGGGTATGCCATTAATAGGTACAATACCTATGATTTGTTTTAGTTTTAGTCTACATGATCACACAATGTAACACAAATGAAAGGTTTAGGTTATACCTGTGACCACATCAGGCGATGCGGTAGCATCCTCCGATGTAACAGCATAAACCTTCCCTTGTTGTAGCTGCTTTCTGGGTTTAGAACACTCTCTTGAATAATGTCCTATTTGGTTGCAGTTAAAGTATTTTACTCCTTCATTATTTTGCTTTTGTTGCAGTTGAGCTGCTGGAGCCCTTCCGTACTCAAGGAACTCTCTTTCCATAGAATCTCTAAAACTTCTAGTGAAATACTTCTCAAAGAATGCCTCTTTATATATATCCCAGGTCAATTGGGCATGCTTTGTTAATAAGTAAGTCCGTGTGGACTTCCACCAGTGGTGTGCATCGCCTTTCAGCATGAAGGTTGCATACAACACTTTCTCCTCCTCATTTACCATCATCAACATGAAATTTCTTTCCATTTCATCAATCCAGTGTGCTAGCCACAAAGGATTTGCTGGCTTACCATTATATTCTTTGGGCTTCATCTTCAGAAAATGCTCGATCAGTCGGGAGTGGTCCAGCTGATATGGAGCATAGGCCCCATACATTGGTGGTTGATACTGGTAACTGCCTTGAGCTACCTCAAGAATCTATACTTGAGCTGGCATGACTAGTGTTTGAGGTGCGTGGAGTACCGTATTGCTTCCCCCTGCTACTGTGCTAGCTTGTCCTGCTGGCATAGGTGTCGTATGTGTAGCTGGAAAAGCCATGCCTATAGTAGTCTGCATATTGGCTTGCACCTGCTGTATTTGCTGTAGCTGTTGAGCCAAGTTCATTACTGCTGTAGCCAGATCTATAGGTGGGGCTGGCAAGTTTGTAGGATTTGCCTGGCCATTAGTCACTGGCGGTGCCGTATTCAGATTCTCCTGTGCTTCATGATTTACATGGCTATCTTCCTCCACTGGTGGTGGTGGTGGAATTCGGTTACGGCCTCGTCTGGTCACCCTTCGCCCAGCCATTTCCTATTCTAGTGGTGGTAGTGTCTGAAAACAATTATAGCACATGTGAGGCAATCAACATAAGTTGTTCTCAAGTAAAAATCCAACTAATCAATATAAATTTCAAAATTTTCAGATCATTCTGACAAAATACTGTATTTTCCATCGTAGGTTCGATGGTAGGGTCGGTCCTTATGCGACCCTAAGAAACCCTGTCAGCTTACCGAGAGCCTAGGGTCGATCGTGGGGTCGGTATATGTCCGACCCTAGGTCTGACCCATGGTTCTCTGTCAGATCACCGAGAGCCTAGGGTCGATGGTAGGGTCGGTAATTATCCGACCCTAGGTCCAACCCATGGTTCTCTGTCAGATCACCGAGAGCCTAGGGTCGATGGTAGGGTCTGACGTAGGGTTGCATATTTTGGTCTAATTCTCTGACCCTATGATCCAAAATTAGGTTTTTAAACCCGATTTTGGATTCATTTCTCATTTTTTCCCCTTTCTTCCAACTCAACTCGCTTCCCCTGAGTTGCTACAGTATCGACCCCTAGGGTTTGGTGACTGTTTCTTCCGTTCATGACTCCCACTCCGTCTCTTCAGGTATGCTCTCTACTGTTTCCCATTTTTTAAGCTTTCTAAACTAGGTTTTTATCCATTTACATCGTTTTCTTCAAATTAAACTTTTTCTAACCATAAAAATTTAATTTTTATTAGGGGATTTTGCTATTGGTCACCCAATGGATGAAAGCCCTCAAAAATATTTGAGTTTCATCGGTTGGTTATCGAGAAACTTGAATTTTTCCATTTTTGACCTAATTTTTGAGATTTTTCGAATTTATTGAAATTTCTTCAAATTCGATCTTTCCATATTAAATTTCCAACTGTATGAGCTTTGCAGGATGGTTTGGAACCTATGTAAGTCCTCCTACCCAATTGTTTGGGTGAAAAGTGAGGCTTTTGACCAAATCATGCTGTTATAATGCCGAAATTTTGAGTTTTTCACCATTACTAATATCTTATTTGTTTTTTAGTGTCTTGACAGATAGTATGGCTCGTACCAAGGTTCCTAGGGCTCATGACCCAGTTCTTTTCCGCTCCAACGAGGCCAAAGCTCAGTATGCTCGTTATGAGCGTAAGAAAGTAGAAGGGGGTCGCTGTGTGAACTTGGCTAGTCTAGCCTTGTTCAACGTGGAGGGTGCTTTTGGTGACATGGGCTGGCTTCCTGTGATCACCTATGAGGCTTGTACCCGTCCTGATTTGGTGAGGCAGTTCTATTGCAATTTCCAGGTAGTAGGGGATTGCAATGACACAGAGAGGGGTAGGGAGCTCTGGATCACTAGCTACGTCAAGGGGGTGGAGGTTTCAATTAACTGCCAGTAGTTGGCTGATCTTTGGGCATATCAAATGATGGCCCTTTGGTGTACTGTGCTCCCAAGGAGCCCCAGTTCCTATCCTTAGAGATGCGTGCTGAGATTGATATTCAGCTCATCAGAGATGATCGTTGGGAGATGAAAGTGATCAACCTACGTCCAGAGCCTCGGGTGTACTGCAAAATTATCCAGCACAACCTGATACCCCAGAGTGGACATTATGAGAGGATCTCCCAGTTGACTCAGTATGTCCTCTACTGTATTTACACTAGGCAGCATGTCTCCCTTCCTTATATTATTATCCGGATGATGATCTGTGCTACGCTGCCTGGTCAGTTGGGCAACCTACCCTACGAACGTCTGATCACTACACTGCTCACCTACCTACACATTGATTTAGTAGATGAGAGGATTTAGGAGAAGACCTTCTCATCAGATCTTGACTAGGAGGCGGGTATGTGGGATGCTCAGGTCAGTGATGATGAGAGGAACGCTCTGGTGCGTCCTCATACTCCAGTAGAGGTAGCAGACGCCGCGGCGAGAGCAGTAGCAGCAGGAGCAGGGGTCCATAGGGGTGATGCTGAGGATGAGGATCGTATGTACATGGATGTAGACTCCATACCTCCTCCATCACCTCTACATTCTACTGGAGCTGGTCTATCTCGGGCTCCTTCATACATGGCTGGTCTTTCACGCGCACCCTCTGATGATATGATGGGGCTACTGCGCGAGATTAGAGAGGCTCAGTGCATGACCGATCTGAGAGTAAGAGAGCTTCTAGATGCTCAGCGCGTGACTGATGGGAGAGTAGGCGAGCTTCTAGATGCTCAGTGTGTGATGGATGGGAGAGTAGGCGAGCTCCTAGATACTCAGCGTGCGTTCGATCAGCAGATGGCTGAGTTGACAGCTAGTCTCCAGAAGACCCAGACTCAGGTAGCCTGGTTGACTAGAGTGTATGCTGAGGAATACGATAGAGATCGCGAGACACCTCCTCCTTTAGCACCTCCAGCTCCATGGTGTACCTTTTTTTCCATTTTTCTTTGTATTACAGAGTAACTATCCGGATTGTGGATCGTACTCTGATTTGGATATTTATATATATATATATATATATATATATATATATATATATATATATATATATACGTTGCTTTTTTTTTTTACTCGAGTGTGTATGAAACTTGTTTCTCCTTTTATATATGCATTATTCCCTTTCTTAATTTTGTCTCAAACAACACAGGTGCTTATGGTGTGTTATTATTATAGCTTTTAAATTTTATCCTAACTCAGTTCATGAATTTTTGTAGAAGTATACTGGTTTAATAGATAGGTCCTGAGAGCTCTGATACCAAGTTGTCACACCCCAATTCTGCACTATTCAGAACGGTGTGATGAACCGGTAATAAGTCAACGATTCAACTAGGATCTCGAATAGGCTGTGTCCATTTACTTAAACCATACACATCCACAACCATAATTGAGTAAATAAACAATAGTAGAAGCCTTATATATTAAATGAAACTGAGAATCTAACTGTGATGGAGTAAATAAATTATCCAATTATCTCTACAAGGACTAAGACAAAAATTAAAATAATTAAATCAATTACATTGTCTGTATAATTTAAACCAAATCTAATCGAAAACACAAGAGTTGCACTCGCATGACGAATCATGCGACTCCATCATAACTTCAGCGTCCATCGCCGCCGCATGTCCATACATCAGAGCATTTATATAATCTTCTACTGTGGTACCTGCATCATCAACTAAAAATATTCAACGTCGAAAGGGTGAGCACACATCACGGCTCAGTGAGCAAACAAAATAATGCAACAAACATATGCATGCATTCAATTCATATCTTTGGTCTGGTTCATGAGTTTGCAATGTGTTATAGATAGGATAGGTGGCCGCTGCACCTCTATACACGAATGTGTGGAACCGCCCAATGGATCAAACACCATTTCCGCCCCCACATGCACCTACCATGGAATAGAGATAGAGCTAAAGTGCTTAGGACCGCACCGCATCACACTTTCCCTGATGCTCTACCCATACCAACACGTAAGCCCCTGTTGGCGAGGGCTTGCAAACTGGGCTCGCAACTAACCAATCCTAATGTCAAACAGTGTATCCAAGGCCTCACCCCAGCATCCCTCAATACGTCCATAGAGATAGAGCTAAGGCCCCCCGGTAGAGTCAGAGACTACACGGTCCGAGACCACCTCCCCTGATGCCCTACGACGTAATAGTTCTGCTAAAGTAATGGCGATACAATGATGTTAGTGGACAAGACTTGAGTAGAGATAGAGCTAGAGTCTAGTGACCAGGATGAACCACAGTGTCCCGTCCTCTCCCTGATGCTCCACTCGCATCAAATACACTAACCACACACATACATTCACGTGCCTATTCCTAGCATCATCATCATCATCATGTTATAAATAAACGGAATTAAATATGCATGAACATTAATAGCAGGAATATTGGATGACATGTTAAATGCACATTACAATCATACAAGCGAGAATCATTCATGGTATTTGGACTCAATAAATAAAAATAATTTATTATTAGTCAATTAATTTAGGTCTTGTTCCCTCACCTTTGATTGAGCGTAGATCCTCGTTCAAGCTTTATGAATCACTTTTAAATCACTAGAAAGACCTAATAAGTTGATAGATTTTAATTAAAATTAATTCCAATATATTTTAAACTAACTGAAATCGTAGGGTCACAGGTAGGGTAGCACCTAGGGTAGTAGTTTTCTTCGACCCTGTGGTGTAGTGTCGGACGTGGGGTCGGATACCATTCAACACTACGTGCGACCACGCCCTCCTTGGGACTTCCCGAGGGCATGTGATCGATCCTGTGGTCTCGTAGGTTCATTCGAAGATTGTTCTATTGCTCATAACTATGATTTTTACACACTTTCCATTGCCTATGATGATTACTTCCATGGTTCCTTTGGAACTCGTCCATGGATGACTGATTTGGGTTTCTCTTAATCCTAACTTTTTCATAATCTATTATAGGCTCTTAATTTATGAAGGGAATTAGGTTCATACCTGAGGTTGGCTGAGATTCAGAGGTTTCTCTGAACTTCCTCTCTTCCTTAGTCTTTTCTTCTATTTTCTTTCTCTTCTTCTTTTCCTTCTCTTTCTCTTTCTCTCACTTTCAATTAGGGTTCTAAAAGGAGTGAAAGAGGTTAAGGGACGTCCTATTTATAGAGAAAAATCCTCCAAAATAAGTCCCATCGAGTTTAGAAAAGATCCCTTTGGAATTAGGAAAGTTTCCTAATTTTTGGTTTCTGTCTGTCATCGTAGGGTCGGACGTAGGGTCGTAGAATCCGTCGACCCTACATTTTTCTAGTCATGCGACCCTACGACTAGAAATTCATGGGTTGGACTTCTGTTGAGGTGGGGTCGACCCTACCTGTTTGGGCATGTGACCCTACCCTCACATTTACTATTTTTGGGTTAGACTCATACCTGATCTTGTGATTTTCTTCACGCACTTGGTCCACTTGGCTCGACCAAGATAGGTAGACCTGGTACAAGGTGGTAAGACCAGTTAGTTCGATACGGGTCTTACAACTTCATTCCATACCCATCAACTAATACTCAGTTTCTTCTTCTGAGGGGTCATCACTACTTTACTTAGCATGTATACAACAACTTCTCCAAACATTCTTATCCTTTGTGTAAACATTATCTGCTATGTATTAAACATCATATCTCTGTTTGGTTTATCTGTATATTATGTTCTTATTTATTGTCATTTTCTATTGTCTTATTCTTGTAGTTTATTCATGGTTTTAACCCCTTTTTATATATTTATTAATTTTTCCTAAGTCAGCTTACTGTACTGGTGTTGTACGTGTGTAGGTAGGACTAATAGTAGACATAGCATGATTGTGCTCTATTACCAACTTCTGTCACACCCTATTTCGATGTATCGAAATACATGGATGAAATGGGACCACTCGAAGATAAGCCTATCCCCTGCCAGGATCACAAAATCGGGGTATATCAACCAATAGTCTACAACCACACACACATATGTACATAACCACTGAAATCAAATAAAGTAATTGGGCAGAGTATAGCAGAAGACTTTAAATAAAATCCGATAAGTAGCAGACTACTAAATGATAAAGTAAAGTATTTTCCAGAATTAAATTGTATCAATGGAAAACACGTCCTTAATAAATTAAAACCCATATAATAAAGTTTATAAAAATTATTCCGTTCATGTCTAGGCATATAGACATAGTCGTCACATTCGTAATTAGATCCATAGACTTCCTCATCACCGACAGCTGCATCCTCTAGTTCAACGACATTCATACCTGCATTATGCATCATTTATGCATCATCTATAAAATGTTTGTGTACACAAGGGTAATCTCAACCACCCAGTTAATTAAACATGCAATAGACAAATGCATGGAATTACAAACTACAATCAGGTATGATAACTACATGTGCCAACTCAGGACAGAAAAACCAATGCTTCCAAGTTGCATGGGCCACCCCCATCAGAATGAATGAAGCCTTCCTCGGCGTACAACAAACATCCTGCATGTATAGGTCCGACATCTTGATCCTCGATTGAACTCATCCCAAGTTCACCCACGTGACATTTGAGGAGATGGTAATCCCACTAGTCAACTCGCCTACCCATTCACACTACTTTCGGAACTAGAGAGCATGGCAGCTATGATCATACCCTTTATGCCTATGCCAATACATAACCCCCTATTGGCTATTTCTATACAACTAACCATGTCTACCTAATTAATTCCATATTATTGGATGGTAAAGCATCCAAGCTTCGGACCCCGTACGAGCCCCCACATAGGGCATCGTGACCTAGCTAGGTTACATAGGTTAATGGAAAGTAGTGTCAATAAGAGGTGGTGCAAGCATCCCATTCCACCCACCTTCCCACTTACCAATGCAACTAGACACCATGTATCATCTAGAGTAGCTCTACCTTTTGTGGAGAGGTTACGAAGTGTCCCATTCTACCCACTTCCAAACTACTACCGGCATCACTGATCGCACACAAATATTAATGCACATGCATGAGCAAACAAGATAGTTTATTGGGTGGCATGTTATCACACACATGTTATCATTCTCATAACAATCATCATAGAATAAAATCATATGCAAATAAAGGTTTAATCCCCATACCTAAGAAGCAAAAGGAAACACTATCGATGTACGGTCCGAATAGGCCTCTCTAGGTTTCCTCATATCTCTATCAAAATCGAAACATTTAAATATAAAGCCTTTTTCTATCATACATCCCTAACTGATTGTTTATCATAGCATACCATTAGGCGTTGGTCATTGCTGGTCTAAAGATCAATTTCAACATACGACAGACTTACTATCCACATGAGGTAGGTGGCGTGTGGATGGATGATCCACTTGATAGTCCATTCTCACCTTTCGTTATGCATAATACTAAGGAAGAATGCATCTTATGAAGGTATAGGGTTTTTACACTCAAAACATAGTCCAATACACATTTCACACATTTCACTAGTTGAGCACACAAGGGTGCGGCTGGTGAACTACGTGAGGCTGGTGCCATCAATCTCACCACAAGATCCTACCACACCTATATTGGGGTGCGATTGGTGGTCACGGCCACACCTTATGGTCTGACCGAATGACCTAACCGCACCTCTAGGGTGCTATCAGACCTTAGCCAGTTACCTTTTTTACACGTGCGGATGCACAGCTTCCCATCTGCATGCCCATGTAGAAATCTATTCTTACCGGATGGCGCACTTTGAGTCTGGATCTGAGATTCATTCTTTGAATCCAAAAGGGATCCGTGGATCTCGTCTCCTATGGTATTTTTCGTTTACCAAGGGGTCATGAATGGTCTCCTAGTCATTTAAGGTTCGATCTTCCTTCCCATACCATTTGTACCAACCACTACCCACGTTGCGATCTCGTGAGCGGTAGTCTATAGGTTCATGATTGCACCATTAATGGTGATTGAAGGTTTCTTTTCAATTTAACTAGGGAGTATCACCTATACAAATCCCATCAATCTATTTGTATCAAGGAAAAGGATTTACCCACGGTGGTTCCTTTTCCTTCAAGTCCTTCACCGACTCACGTGCGTCAGAGGTGAGTTTTTCCTTCTTCTTTGTCCCTTCTCTTTTATCAGAGTTTTTCCTTCTTCTTCTTTGTCCCTTATCTTTTATCAGAGTTTTTCTTCTCTTCCTCTCCTAGGGTGTGCATCAGAGGTGCTCCCCTCTCTTTCTCTTTGTTAGTCTCTGCTTTGGTAGACTAAGAGAGGGGAGAAATCCTTTACTTAGTTGGTTGGTGGGTGTGGGATCCATGGGATCCCCTAATGGAAATTAGGAGGATTTCCTTCCTAAAACTACCATACTTAGCCATGCATACTCAGCTCACCATTATTAGAGAAACCTATTTCATCCTAGTGGGTCCCACGACACTCTGGCAACAAACTAGTCTGTGGCCACGTGCGGCTGATGGTGACTAGTGTGGCTGGTGGTACCAATCAGACCATATTTATTGTGACAAAAATCTATGTCATTGCATAGAGGGTGGTTGAGGGTTGTATTTTGTTTTAATAACTTCCATTGAGCTTTGTCAGCCTTGGTTGTGTTGGTCCGACTCGTTTATCATGGTAAAAAATACTACCAAGCCAAACATTCCAAATTGGGATGGAAATTTGGGTATAGGTCTTACACGTTAGGTAGTATGTTGTGCTGCATGACCTGGCTAATTACCCTGGGTATAGGTTTGAAGTGAGGCCCCACATTTCCATTAGGGTTCAACTTCCCTGGATGAATGAGAACGTCACGTATTTCATCCCATCTATCATTAGTACAATCGATGACAGCACGTGGGCCATAGTACATCTGCTCCCCATCAACAGATAAACCAAGTGCGGTGGCCAGGCTGGTGACATCTAGGCTGATGTTCATGCTCTTCACCATGCTGTTGAGGCATTGCATGCCTTTTTGTCGAGCTCATGTCCCAAGTTACAGAAGAAATGCCATACTAGGTTGGGATAGACATCATCACTAATGTGTAACGCAGGGGCCCAACCTACGTCCTTGAAGATCCATTGGGTAGCAAAGCAAGTGAGATCTTCAAAGACTACGTATTGTCCAGCCTCCACTTCAGCTGTGCCAAAGTTGACCCAGTTATGACTGGACTTGTAGTAAAAGAACCTGGTAGGATAGTATCTTCGTGGTGCATTGGCTTTGGGTTTCATTCCACGTCGAACCATGTGGTCTGCAATAATAGATAAAATGAAAGAGAGGCTCAATGAGTATTTATTTTACCCATTTCATGCAAAGAGTAACTAAGCATAGTGGTGCCCCAGTTACTGTCTCCGCCATAGACAATTGGGTGACCCCTTTATAGGAGGCCAGAGCCTTGTTTTTTTCTTAGGGTCCGAATGAGGGGAAGTCACCCTAGGATACTCCTTTCATTCCCCAGCTAGAAATGGAAGCTAGGAAACCCTAGGTTTGTTAAATTAATAGAAAAGAGGGATGAAAAACTTACCTTATTGTGATGGAATGGGAGGTATTGTTCCAATGCCACTAGAAAATCTCTAAGAATGAGGGTAAGAGAAGCTTTGTAGGACTGAGGGGAGAGATTTCCCTCTTTTCCCTCTGGTTGTAAACTGTTGTGGGTTCCAAATGAAGACCCACGATCCTTTTTATAAGCCATCAGTTCCACAAAACTAGTGGACTGATAACTTAGAGTTGCCTCCAGATTGATCCCTTCAGATAGGTTAGGAGTCACGTCGTTTCAACTTTTGGCTCCCAAATAACCAGAGGCACGTAGGTAAATCAGAGATATCAACCATCTGCCTCTTAACCCCGGTAAACCTAAAAACGTAGAAAATTTTTGCTAAGTGTTGAGTAAAGTGGAGGCATATCCGGATGGTGTACCATCCACCATTGCCATCATTTGGCTCTTGGGAAGTTTGGCCAGTAAAGCCTATATGAGCCAGATGAGAACAAAGACAGTGGCTTTTCCTTCTGTCACTACCTCCACCTCAGTCACAGTAGGGGTTCAGACTCATGCTAGAGGCTAAGCCGGATAGTTTTGCCCCCGAATCCTTTCGGCCGATTTTCCTTATAAGTTAGGGGGAGACCTAAGCGGCCAATCCAAACTGGAGGCTATGCCCGCAGATTCTACCCCCGCCTTAGGATATAGGCTGTATGGACCTAAAAAATTGTATTTTGATGAATTACTCCTCTTGCTCACCATGACATGATTGAATTGGATATTGTTATGGTTTATTGGCTATATGGTTGGTACTAACTCGTGCACATTTACAGATTTGCCCTATTAACTTTCAATTGATGCAAACAATGCCTCCAATGCAAGACCCAAGAGGGCACGGTGTAAACTTAACCCCTCCGTTAAAAGATGACACAAGTATGGAATGAGGTGGTTCCAACCTCACTGCCACATCAAGTTCAAACTTTGGCTGATATGACCATTGTGGGAGGGCTAATTCGTAATTTGGAAGAACAACAAAGGACCACAGTGGCATCTTTCACTGGGTTATTGGCAGCCCTACAAGGAGCACCCCTAGTTTTACCAGCCTGAGGACAAGCACAAGGTAGAGGTGTGCCTCTAGTTCCTCCTCTACCACTAGTGCATGTGCAAATGCCTTAAGTACAAACCCACCTAGGTATGGCATAACTACAGCTACAGATGGATGGGGCGAAGATGATGAGCAACTTCCAATGTATGGGGCTAATCCAATGCAACCGGCTATATGGATTCAGGCCATGGAGAAGACCCTTCAGACCATAATGTGTACAGAGGTGCAGAAATCGTTGTGCGCTACCTTTTAACTAGAGGAGTGTCGTACGACTAGTGGAAAGGGATACAACCCACCTTAATCAAAAACCATGGGGAAGTAACATGGTAGATATTCAAGAGGCCTTCTACAAGAACTTCTTTCCCCATAACTTTAAGGATAAAAAGGAGGTAGAGTACCTTAACCATGCTAAAGGAATTCAACTATGGAAACCTATCAGTAGAAGTTTGATTAGATGTTCTATTTTTTTGCCTATCTTCATGAGGGAAGAAGAACCAAAGCTAAGTCATTTCGTACAGGGATTGAGAGGAGACCTTAAGGTAGTCGTGAAATCAATGAGGCTGACAGAGTGCAGTGATGCCATGTAAGTGGCAAAGAATGGGGAAGATGGGTACCGATAGAAATACCAGGTTTAGAAGAGGGTTATCAGTTACATAGACAACCGCCCTACTACTAGACCCTTCTGTACACAGTACCCAAGTTCCTCCATCATAGCTTCATCCACTCTTCCCACAGTCAGGCCCATATTTAGCAATCCGGTCCCCATTCAAAACATGCCCAACTATGACTCCGCCTAAGGTAGTTCAGCCCATACCTACTGCTTCAAGTGCCTCATCTGTGCCTTATGGCACCTGTTACAACTGTGGCAAGATGGGCCACTTCTCTAATGTATGCCCCACTACACGAAGAGCACCACTACCGATACAGGGAAACGTCTTTGCTCTATCTGTAGAGGATTCTGAGAGTTCTCCAGGAGTAGTCATAGGTATTTTAGAAGTTATAGAGAAAACATCATTAGTATGGCATATTGTGACATTCGAATAAATGCATGTGTAGGTACACTCCCTATTTTCGATATACCTGCATGAGAACTTTTTGATTCCAAGGCTACACATTTGTTTGTATCCCCCACATTCGCAGTTAAATTGAGAATGCCACCCAGTAAGATGGTTAGTGCATTAGTGGTGCATACACCCTTGGGTTCCAAAACCAGTTTAGACACATATTATGGGCCATGCAAGGTTCGAATAGAAGATAAGGTGATGAAAGCTAACCTCATCAACCTTGAGATGAAAGATTTCAATGTAATTTTGGGAATGGACTGGTTGGCCAACACCAGGCCAATGTTCTGTGTTCCAGATGTCAAATTCTATTTCAACCTACTAATGGGGAAGTATTTATGTTCACAGGCGGCAAGACCAAGAAGCATCCTAGGTTTTCGATCTTGTCGGTGCTTCAAACTTCCAAGCTACTACATCAAGGATGTGAGAGCTATTTAGTGTTAGTCTTGGATATAGAAACCCAGATACCAAGGTTGGAGGACTTACCCTGTGGTTAATGAATTATCAGATGTGTTTCCTAAGGAGCTACGAGGCCTACCACTAGATAGGGACACAAAGTTTGTTATTGATCTAATCCCAGGATCAGCTCTGGCCTCTAAGGCTCCTTACCATATGGCTCCCACCGAATTGAAAGTACTCAAGGTACAGCTCCAAGATTTATTAGATAAAGGTTTTATTAGACCAAGTATATCACCTTGGAGAGCACCAGTTTTATTTGTGAAGAAGAAGGACGGGAGTGTCCGTCTATGTATAGACTATTGGGACTTGAACAAGCTCACCATCAAGAACCAGTACCCATTGCCCCGAATCGATGTCTTATTTTCAAAGATAGACCTCTAGTCAAGGTACCATCAGTTGAAGATCAAGGGAAGTGACATTCCCTAAACTGCATTTAGGATAAGATATGGCCATTTTGAATTGTTGGTGATGTCGTTTGATTTAACAAATGCTCTAGCATTATTCAAGGAGCTGTTGAATTAGGTATTCCATGAGTTCTTAGATAAGTTTGTCATCATCTTCATCAATAATATACGTATCTACTCACCCGATAATACCACGCATGCCGAACATCTCCGGCTAGAATTATAGAAGTTGAGACAGGAGAGACTGTATGCCAAATTCATGAAATGTGAGTTTTGACTTAAGCAGGTGGCTTTCTTGTGAGTTTTGACTTAAGCAGGTGGCTTTCTTGGGTCACATTATCTTAGATGAGGGTTTAACAATAGACCCAGGTAAAGTCATTACAGTTGTTGGGGAGATCTGCCACGTCACCAATAAAAACAGCGGCACTTAGACTCAATCAACTACATATACATTCCCAAGTGGATATAAGAAAGCATCCTCATAAATCTAATCAAATGGGAAAAGGGTAAAAAAAAAGTCATTTCTAAGCTATTTCAAGGGCATTTCAGGTATCAAAATCTATAAAGAGTAAAAATGGAATTTACAAAAAAAGCACTATTCACTATAAATAGATCAAATCCTGAGAATTCAGGTACAAAAACATTAATTACTCATTCTTGGGATTCTCGCTCTAACACTTCAGACTCAGAATTTTTCTCTTGCCCCACCACATAAAAGGTGGGCTTGGATCCCAGGCCCATTGACTGTTCACGGATTCCTAACTTTGGTATCGGAGTAGACCCGGGGCCATAAGGCCCACCCCTCTCTTGTCTTTTCTCTTTCTCTTGCAGGCCACATCAACACCAGGGACCTCAGATACCAAATTTGGCTGAAACAGTTTGGCACCCAGCCCCAACCTGAGGAAGACATGTCTAGGAGCTGATGAAAAAGATCACCACACTGAGCCATTTCATGTCCGGGTCCGCCGATAAGTGTCTGCCATTTTTTCAAACTTTAAAAGGGAACAAAATGTTCGAATGGACAGATGAGTATAGGAAGGCCTTCGAGGAACTAAAAGTATATCTGGTATCCCTGCCCTTGCCCACGAAGCCTGAGATAGGCGATATACTCCAAATGTATCTGGCTGTATCCTTACGTGCAGTCAGTATGGTTCTTGTCAAGGAAGTCAATAATACATAAAAACCGATATACTAAGTAAGCAAGGTCCTACTGGATGCTAAAACTGGTTACAAGTTCATTGAGAAGACCTCCCCAGCTCTTGTAATGGCGGCAAGGAAACTCCGTCCCTACTTTCAGGCACACTCCATATTTGTTCTCACGGACCAGCCATTAAAGAAAATTGTTTACCAAGCCAGAGGTATTGGGATGAGTCGTTAATTGGGTCGCCAAGCTGGGTGAGTTTGACATCATGTATAGGCCTTGGACAGCCATCAAGGTGTAAGCCTTGGTAGATTTCTTGATCGAGTCATCCCTCCTAGTGGATCCAGGGTCCGAAGGACATGTAGACCCCACGGCTGAGGCACTCCAGCTCCCATCATTCATTTTCGTAAATGGAGCCTCTAGCAAGGGGGAATGTGAAGTCGGCCTTATCTTAACATGCCCTAAGGAGTTCCAAATCCAATATGCATTAAGATTTACGTTCCGGACTTCGAACAATGCAACAGAATATGAGGCATTCCTCACTGGCCTGGAGTTGGCCAAGGCCATTTGTGCCAGAAGGATCGAGGCATCCAATGACTCGTAGTTGGTAGTCAACCATATTAACAGGGAATACGAGGCAAGGAAGACCAATATGATGGCATACCTAGCCAAGATAAGAGTGCTGACATCAACTTTCGACGGCTTTCCCCTGAAGCACATCTCAAGAGAGCAGAACATGCAAACGGATGCACTGTTCAAATTGGCGACGTCAGACTTGTGGGATCTGAGCCATTTGGTCTACGTAGAAACCTTGGATAAATCAAGTGTCGACCCAAACATAGACATCATCCAACTCACGGAGGCAAAACCTTCATGGATGGATCCCATCCGCTCATATTTCAAAAGTAGAGCACTCCCAGATGCGAAAGTGGAAGCCCGACGGATCCTGTCAAAATCAATGCACTACGTATTGGACCAGGGCATCCTATGCAAGAAAGCCTTCACCTTCCCATTGCTTAGATGTCTACGGCTTTCTGAGGCAGCCCTGGCAATCAAGGATGTACACAAGGGAATCTGCGGCTCCCACCTAGGCGGTCGATCCCTAGCCCAAAAGATTCTTCGTTAGGGGTACTACTGGCCTAAAATGATAGAAGAATGCTTGGACTACATCAAAAAGTACGAGAAGTGCCAGTTGTAGGCCGCGGTCCCTTACCTATGTGTAGCACCTCTACGGCCAATCTCCTCACCTATCCCATTTACTACATGTGGTATGGACATCATGGGGCCCTTCCTACCAGCCAGGTACAAGGAAAATATGTCATCGTTGCGGTAGATTACTTTACCAAATGGGCCGAGGCTGAAGCAGTATCAAGCATTCCAAAAAGCACGATCCGGGAGTTTTTTAAGAAATCAATCGTCAATCATTATGGGATCCCACATGTGTTGATAACTGATAATAGCGCACAATTCACCAACCAAGCCTTCATTGAATTTTACTCAGAACATAACATTGACCACAGGCATGGCACTGTGAAGCATCCCTAAACCAATGGACAAACAGAGTCTACCAATAAAATCCTTGTACAAGGGATTAAGAAGCGTTTGGAAGGAGCCAAGGAAAGATGGCTGAATGAGCTACCACACATCCTATGGGCCGATCGCACCACACCTAAGGTGGCCAGAGGTGAATCGCCCTTTATACTGGCACTTAGAAGGAAGCAATAATCCCATTGGAGGTCCAAGTTTCGTCCCATAGGGGACACTATATGATCTGACAACCAACGACGAAGGCCTCCATGTAAATCTTGATCTGCTGGAAGAAGTCTGAGTCGGCACACTAATCAAAATTGCATCCCAGCAGTAGATGTAGGCTAGGCACTATAACAGTCGTGTCCGCTAGAGGACATTCCACGTCAGTGATCTTGTCTTCCGCAACATCCTCACCTCAGATCCCACCAACCAGGGCAAGTTGACCCCCAACTGGGAATGGCCATATAGGGTAACCCAAAAACTTTTGGGCGGTCCGTATCACCTTGAGGATATGGAAGGCAAGGCCCTGCCGAGCACTTGAAACACGGAACATCTTCGTCGTTTCTACCAATAGTTACCACATTATCAAGTGCCATACTATTTAGTCAGTACCATTTTGTTTTAAATGTTTCCACAATGTACATGACTACAATTATTGAGAACTTCACCTTTCCACCACTGCATCTTCTTTAAACATAGTGACCCATACGGCCAACTGAGTTCGATTCCATGAACATCTTTGGCCGAGGAGGGTAGATCGAGCTCCACATGTGACCATGTGGCCAAATGAGTTTGATTCCACGAACATCTTTGGCCAAGGAGGGTAGATCGAGCTCTACAAGTGACCCATACGGCCAACTGAGTTTGATTCCATGAACATCTTTGGCCGAGGAGGGTAGATCGAGCTCCACAAGTGACCCATATGGCTAATTGAGTTTGATTCCACAAACATCTTTGGCCAAGGAGGGTAGATCGAGCTTCACAAGTAACCCATGCGGCCAAATGAGTTCCCTCCACGAACATCTTTGGTCGAGGAGGATAGATCGAGCTCCACAAGTGATCCATACGTCCAACTAAGGTCGACTCCACGAATATCGTTTGGCCAAGGAGGACAAATCAAGCTATACACACCTAAGTTCGACCCATTTGGCCAAATGCATTTAGTTCACAACGTGCTTGGCCGAGGAGGGTAGCCCTATCCCAGTCAGCCCAATAGACATGAGATAAATCCAACATAACAAGTCCGCTGGGTACTACATAATTCTAAACAAAGAACAAACGCAAGGACCAAGCTAGGAAATACAGCTAAAAAAAGATAATGACACGTATGTATTCAAAAACTAGAGATGTGGTGATTACAATGTTGTAGACGGGGCCCCTCTTACAAGAACCAACACAAGGCGCGCTGAAAATACTACACGAAAAAAGAAAATGAAAAAAACGAGTTCGATACATAGCAAATATAAAAGCTCACTGGACACTGTCTCCTTCGTGAGCCAATCCACCACTGCTACTAGAAGTCGTGCCTTAATGGGGGAAAGAGCTGCCAGGAGTTATAGGAAGACTTGTGGCAGGAGAAATACCGACCCGTGGAGTAGAAGGAGACTCTTCCCCTAGGTCGAAAGAAGGTGGAGGATCCTTCCCTTCGAATACCTCTACCAACTGTCAAAAGATTTCGGGGTCATCTCCTTCCTCAACTTCCATCGACACATTTACAGGCTTCAGGCACTCAGCGTCATCATAGTCCACCCCTAGGACTCTCTCATCCACATAATCCTTCAACACCTTAGCTCCCTGGGTAAAGCTATGTAGTGAGTTTTTCCCCACCAGCTCCTTAAATGCCTCGGATTTTTGGTATAGTCGAACGGCCCCAGTAGCAATAGACCTGGTCTTGTAAAAGGCATCCTTGTACTTGGTCGCCCGAGTCCTAGAAATCTCGCTAATTGACTTTAGCTTGGCGATGCTTTCCTTGGTCAACCTCTCCACCTTCTATCAGCCAGCTCTCTCCTCGAGCAAAGCTTCTACCTCGGCCAGAAGTTGAACGCTCTCAGCTGCCATTGAGTTGATCTCTTGCTCCTTGGAGCGAAGCTGCACCCTCGCATCACCTACTGCTCCTCCACCTGATGCAGCCTTAGGTCCGTCTCACTCAAATCCTTCATTGTTTTTCTCGCACGTTGCTTCAAAATTTCCATATATACCCCCGAGCTACAAAAAAAAAAAAAAACTTTTATTACCAACGGTCGATGTTAAAAACACAAGTTTGAGCTATTGGAAAAGGGAGATAAAGAGGGACAACGAAGACTGAAACTCACTGATCTTGAGAGGGTATCTGTGCCCGATATCAAGGATGGAGTGAGTAGCTCTTGCACCAGCTCCAAGTCACGAGGCAGGATGGCACCCTTCATCAGTTCTCCTGCCGCACGTATGTCACCCATGGCCATATCGTCGTTGGTCAGAGTCCAATCTGGATGAAAGACCTGTTCATCACCAGTTTTTTTTTCTAGGAAAGGGGCTAATCAACAGAATCCTTTGAAATTCACTCATGTCTCGGCCCAGCCCTAAATACTCCCTCGGCCGGGATGATTGCGGCGTAGGTTGATGTTGCGAAAGCTGAGGGGTAGTATGCCTCTCCGCCCCTATGCCAGCCAACTCTGCCAGGGCAAGCACAGCCTTAGGGGTCGTTACAGTTGTCCCCTTCCCTGAAAAATCAAGAACACAGTACTGAGGAATTAAGGGCATGGCATAGATACTCGCCGCGTCGGCGAGAGCTGAGTTAAGAGATGTCTTACGTGATCTTTTTAAAGTCTTCCTTGTGGGCTTTCCCTCGACCCCGTGCCTCTCCTGGAGCCTCTGCTTCTCTTGCTTGGCCCTCATCCTCTTCACCTCGGCTTCCCGCTCTTTGGCCACCTCCTTCCTATGCAGCTCCAACAGATACTCCTTCAACAATATCACTACGGTGAGCAAAAACAAAATCAGCCAGGGGTCAGTATAGGGATAACAACATAAACAGCGATAAAAAAAATACTTATGAAGCTTGTTTTCATGTAAAAATAAAGGGTTTCTCAAGTCGGAGGCACTGATCGGGGTACCCTCCGATCGATGGGCACACTGCAGGAGCTCAGACTCTAATAGCTGAAGCGGCACATCGGCATTGAGAGAATCGATGTCTAGTTTAACCCAAACATTTTCCAACACTATTGTCTTGCCTCGTATGTAGAAGAATTTGTTCTTCCATAGCTTAATGGACGTGGGCTTATCTACTAGGATATCTCCGAAATCAGGCTTCTTCACAAAGTAGTACCACCCCGACTTACAGTAGTCGTTAAAGGTGAACATGGCCCTGAACATGTTTAAGGTCGACTTTGCCCCAATCTCCTAAAATACACTATGAAGGCCATCATATTCTTCCAGGAGTTCGGCATCAGTTGAATCGGCGTGACCTTATAATATCCCATGATATTGGCCACCAGCTGCGGTATTGGGATGTGGAACCCGACCTTAAACATCTCCAAATTTACATACAATTCCGATTGACGATTCCAATAGGCCCCATCACTCGGATTGGGCATCCTAATCTCTACGTCAGTAGGTATCTGATACCATTCTCGAAGTTTGGAGAATTCGGCCGCTGTGAGGAGGCAAACTTCCTCCCTCGCATCAAATTTAAGGAGAGGGTCAGCCTCTTCCTGGGCCTCATAGATCACATCGGAGCCCAATTCATGGGTGGACACTTCGGCCTCCTATTCCTATCCAGACAAAGCAGATGAAGGACCAACCCCAGTACTTCTCCGAGATGGGTCTGGAGTTCGATCGGTGGATTCTTTTGTTCTTAGCTCGATCTCGACCCCACCCTCTGATGCACGGCCCATAGAAATGTCCTCCGATGATGTACTGACACGAGACCAGCTGCTAGGCAATGTGGAACTACTATTGGACGAAGACGACTCCAAATCCTGTCCTGCTTCAAAAGTCTCAACATCTACCTCCATATCAGTTCCCCCCCCATTACCAGACATTGGTTACTGAAATTTAGAAAATGGACCAAACAATTGAGTTAGGAAAGCAACACTTACTGCAAACAATACGAATAGCTTGGACCGATGTCAAAAACACCCTTCGTACGAGCCGATACAGAGCTTTCCGTCCACAGTCTTAAGGAATGGAAATCCAAGGTGATGGGGTTACTCCCCCCTCCATGTTTAAATAAATAGCCCAATGGGAGGCACCTCATAAGAGGAGGTCGGATCCATGTGGCACATGTAGACAGGATCATTCGAAAACAGCATTTATTGCCCACAATAAGCATCGGGTCCGCTAATCAGGTCCCGCTTTGCAGTACCCATGACCTCAACCTGAGCTCTGAACCTGGATCTAAAATCAGCACCGTTGACCATGACCCAATTGCATCGGTCAAATATGCAACAAAAATGGGTTGCGTACGGACCACGTGATCCACAACGGTCAAGCCTCCATGGAAACACAGACGTGTATCGGCTATGGTGGCCACCTCGACCCCAACACACCAGTCACCATCTAGCAAAAGTGAATTACATGTGAATCCCATGACCGACATCGGTCGTGAAATTCAAAAACATCAATGTGTATTGGTCGCACCACCCACATCGGCCACAACCTCACATTACACCTCGACCCTAGTCTCCCATCTCACAATGGATTCAGAACACCGCTTGCGAATATGAAGATATGGGTCACTTGCAACACACATGACCCACATCGGTCGAGGCTCCCTATATGGCCGAAATGCATTGGCCATAACGCCCACATTGCCACAGCCTGACATTGCAAATCGATCCCAGTCTCCCATCTCACAACGGCTTCAGAACATTGTTCCCACATATGAAGACAGGGGTCATGTGCAACACGCGTGACCCACATCGGTAGAGGCTCCCTATATGGCCGAAGTGCATTGGCCATGCCGCCCACATCGGCTACGGCCTGACATTGCACATCGGCCATGGCCTGACAATGCACATCGGCCCTAGTCTCCCACCTCACAATAACTTTGGAAGACCATCCCCGCATATGAAGACAGGAGTCACGTGCAACACGCATGACTTACATCAATCGAGACTTCTGAAATGGTCGATGTGTATTGGTTGCGCTGCTCACATCGACCACGGCCTGACTTTGCACATCGGTACTAGTCTCCCACCTCACAATAGCTTTAGCAGACCATCCCTAAAAATGATGCCAGGGGTCACGTGCAACACACGTGACCCACATCGATCAAAACTTCTGAAATGGCCGAAGAGTATTGGCCGCACAGCCCACATCGGTCGCGGCCTCCATTTCCACGTCTGCCCCGATCTTCCACCTCACGAAGGGCCTGAAAGAGCGTCACCACATGTGAAGAACATGGGTCACGAGTAACATATGTGACCCACATCATTCTAAAATTTTAAAGGGCCGATGTGTGTTGGTCCTCCCATCCACATCGGCCACGGTCCTGATCCTCACGTCGGCCACATCCGCATCTCCCACATCGGCCCGGGCAAAACTACATAGAGCAATGAGGCAAGTGATTGGGATGAAATTCTGCACTTAGCCAAACCTTACAAATTCAACAAAGCAACGAGGCAAGTGATTGGAATGAATTTCTATTCTATTCTCTACTCAGTCGAACCTTATAGATTCAATAGAGCAACGAGGCAAGTGTTGGGGAGACCTGCCACGTCACTAATAAAAACAGCGACACTTAGGACTCAATCAGCCACATATACGTTCCCGTGTGGATATAAGAAAGCATCCCCATAAATCCAATCATATGGGAAAAGAGTAAAAAAACTTCATTTCCAAGCTATTTCAAGGACATTTCAGGTATCAAAAGCTACAAAGGGCAAATACAAAATTTACAAAAAAAAAAAAAAAAACACTATTCACTATAAATAGATCAATTCCTGAAAATTCAGGTACAAAAATATTAATTACTCATTTTTGGGATTCTCGCTCTGACATTTCGGACTCTGGATTTTTCCTTTGCCACACCACATAAAAGGTGGGCTCGGAACCCGGACCCATTGACTGTTCATGGTTTCCTAACTTTGGCATCAGAGTGGACCCGGGGCCATAAGGCCGGCCCCTCTGTTGTCTCTTGTCTTTGTCTTGTAGGCCACATCAGTGCCACGGACCTTGGACACGGAATTTGTCTGAAACAACAATTATTGATTGGAGTATGCCAAAGACCGTAATAAAAGTCAAGAGTTTTCTGGGGTTGGTTGGCTACTATAAGCATTTCTTCGAAAACTTCTCCGTATTGCCATACCCTTAATAGGATTGCCAAGAAAGGAGTGAAGTTTACATGGTTAGACAAGTGCGAACAAAGTTCTAGAAGTTATAACAAAAACTTGTCTCTGCATCAATCTTGACCTTTCCATCAGAAATAGTCCTTTCACCATTTACATAGATGCATCAAAATCCGGATTGGGATATATGGTCATGCATAACGATAAAGCGGTGGCTTATGCCTTTAGACAACTTTAATGCATGAGAGAAATTACCCCACACATGATCTAGAATTGGCAGCAATTGTGTTTGCCTTAAAGATATGGAAACACTATTTGTATGGTAAGGCTTTCTACATAATGTTTGACTGTAAGAACATAATGCACCTGTTTAATCAAAAGGAGTTAAACATGAGATAGAGGAGATGGTTAGAGCTATTAAAAGACTATGACTATGATATCAAGTAACATCTCGACAAAGCCAATTTGGTGGCAGATGCTTTGAGTAGGAAGGGATTGGTCTCACTCGAGGGAAAGGACCATAAGACCACAGAGCATGTTGAGGGGCGTAACATGGCCCATACCTTGGTCACCACCCCTATCCCAATTGTTGAAGCTTCTACCATAGATACCATGGTATCAGAAATGGTTGAAATAGCCTTAGAGTTACTCAATGCCTTAACCATCCAACCCACCCTGTTGGATGAAATTAAAGAAGCAATCAATAGTGATATTCATCTGATGACTCTTAAGCAAGACCTTAAGAAAGATAAGCAGGACCTAGATTTTTCCGTCGACAACATGGGAATAATCAAAAACAAAGGAAGAGTATGTGTGCTAAAAATTGCTAAAAATTTGAAGGAGACCATCATGATTGAAGCTCACTCCTCTCCTTACATAGTTCATCTTGGTAGTACCAAAATGTACCAAGACTTGAAGGAAGTTTATTGGTGGAAAGGTATGAAGTCTGATGTGGCAAATTTTGTATACAAGTGTCTTATTTTCAGAAAGTGATGGCATATCATTAGAGGTCTCCTAGGTTACTTCAACCCTTACCAATCCCAGAGTGAAAATGTGATCATATCACTATGGATTTTATGACGGGATTATGTCTGACCCTGAACTCTGTCATTGTAGTTTGGGCAATCATGGACCGCCTCACTAAGGTAGCCCATTTCATAGCTGTCAAACCATAGTACACCATAGACAGGTTGGCCAAGCTGTATGTGGATAATATAGTTAGGTTACGTGGGGTGCCAGTGAGCATTGTATCTTATAGAGACCCTAGATTTACGTCCAAACTATGGGATAGTTTGCAGAAAACAATGGGAAGGCAGTTGAAGTTTAGTATCACGTTCCATCCAGAGATAGATGGGTAGTCAGAGTGCACTATTCAAATATTAAAAGACATGTTTCAGGCTTGCGTTTCAAAGGCAGTTGTGACAAGTATCTGTCCCTAATCAAATTTTCCTACAACAATAGCTTTAAGGCTGCCCTTAGCGCTGCCCCATATGAAGTATTGTATGGTAGTCGACGTAGGACCCCTCTGTACTGGAATGAAGTGGGTGAGCACATAATTTTGGGACCAGATATTATACAAGACACTTGTGATAAAGTACACTTGATCAGAAAGAAAATAAAGGTAGCTCAGAGCAGGTAAAAAAGTTACACTGATGTACGGCATAAGGACTTAGAATTTTAAGTTGGGGATAAAGTATTCTTGAAAGTATTACCCCACCGAGGCATTCAAAGCTTTAACGAGAAAGGGAAACTAAGTCCCAGAAACATCGGTCCGTATGAGATCTTAAACAGAAGTGGAAAGGTAGCATATTAGCTAGTCCTGCCTCCAGCATTGTCGAAAGTTCATGACGTCTTCCATATTTTACTCCTTAAGAAGTACGTCCAAGCTCCTTCTCGTATACTAAGTACAGAAGTACCCCAGATTGATCAAGATTTATCATGCACTATAGAACCAGTAGCAATTGTAGATAGAAAGGTTCAGCAACTGCCAAACCGTTATATTACCTATCCGAAGGTCAATTGGAGTAGTTATGCTATTAAGGAAGCCACTTGGAAAGGCAAGAATGAGATGCGAAAAAAGTACCTGCATTTGTTCGAAGACCCAGGTACACTCTAATTTCGAGGATGAAATTATTATAGGTTAGGGGGACTATAAGATCCACAGAATCCCTTACCAACCCAGATTCCTCCTATGCCAGGTCTTTCCACATCGATAGATGGATTACCTGATATGGACCCAATGGATGCATCCGAGTCATAAGTGAGTATCTCTATATTAATGTAGTAACTTATTGTACTATGATGAACCCTAGGTGGCCATTATGCATCCCAATGCATCAGCTCCATTCAGATGATTAAGTGGCTATATTTTTGGCCCAATAAATGGATCTGCAGTCAGGTGTATCACCCAATTGTCATCAGTTGGCTCGAGTCTGAGAGATACTCTATCTCTCTCCTCGAGATTCTATAAATAAGGAGTCCAACCCTCCTTATTTCCCTTCTTGGACATTTGGGAGTGTGAGGGTGGTTGAGTGGATGAGTTGGAACTCAAAGCTCCCAGCCTTAGCATTGTTTCTCGTGGAGGTAAGTTTTACTCACCACTTTTCTCTTTCCTTTATGGTGTTGAATGTAAGGACTAAATGGTGCTTTCTCTACTATTAATGGTCTCCATTAATGGAAACCAACCAGACATAGAAGGTTAGGTTATTCACCCACCTCCATAAATGGAAATGTAAATGGGGCCTTTGACTCCCCTTTAGTATACCAAGGGTGGGAAAGTGATTCCCACCAACTAGAATAAATGTAGGAATAATGGGGAGTCAAAGCTCCCTAATATGAGGACATCATCCCTAGTTTGAGTCTGGTTTCTAGACTCGAACCGGTAGATTGATCCGGAGGTTAGGTCATGGTCTTTGCCTCTTGATCTGGTAAGGCTCCCCCTTTGCCAGGGTTATTATTGCCTTAGTAATATTTTGAGTTGAGTTGAGCCGGAGGCTAAACTAGCGGAAACATCATCTGCAATTTCCTCCGACTCACTCTTGGTTAATTATCCTAAGTGAATGGACTAAAGAAAATGTTCATAATCGAGACACTATATCCGGTGCCTGACCCTTCGGGTGGCACACTTTGCTTATTTCCTGGGTCTAATTGACCCACGAGGTCCAAATAAGATTATGTATAAGCCAGAGGTAATGCCAGATGGAATACCACCTGGCGGAGCCTCCACATTGCACTCTAAAAGCCTCCTGTCATGATAGGTGCGCATCCAGATGCAAAGCCAGATGCTTGACCAGTCGATTCTACCCTCCAATTCAGGTGATAAAGGTATTCTTTTAAGTATAAATCGGTGGCTAATTTCGGAGGATATACCATCTAGAATTACCTCTGCTTCTGGCTCTATTAGCCAGTATGCTTAGCTAAGACCTTTAGATACCAACCGTTGGACTCCTAGCTTATCTTGGGACCCATATATAGACATCTAATTAATTAGGTAAACTGACACGGATAAAGAAGAAGCCTTCTGCTAGCTTCGAAGTTTAGCAACACTTGTAGTGCCATCAGATGAGGGGTCAAGTCCATATTAAATAGGGCATATGACGGATGTCTATGTTGTATGTTTATAACATGCCATCCATTAATTGTTTATATCTGAGCATGCATTTGCATTATAACAATTATATTTAGCTGGATTGAATGTATGTTTGGGTATAATGGTTCGTGTAATGTGTGGCTACCCAGGGGAGGGTGACACATGGGTACATAGACCTTGTTGATGATGCTAGTACCTTAGCAGAGGCATGGTGGTCCATGGGTATGGTGTCGAGGATCTCTGCTGAGGTATAGCCCTATTTACATTAATGCACATATTCCACCATGTATAATGGTTTGAGTAACATGCAGGTACCCAGAGGAGGGTGATGCATGGGTACACAGACCATGTTGGATTTGCTAGCACCTAAGCTGGGGTACGGTGGTCCATGAGAGTGGTGTTGGGGATCTCTCCTAGTGTACAACCTCATTTACTTTTATGCATATGATAGACATAGGTGGTGTCATTCTCCCTATTTCTATGCCCTCGCTAGTAGGGGTTTAGGTACTAGTATAGACTCAATACTCCATAGATCTGAGACCTAATAGAGAGAAACAGATCAGCCTGGGGTCTTTGATCTTAGATGGGCTTTTTGGTAGGAGGTGATGAGCTTGAGGGTCAGGGACCTATCGGGGGTTTGCTTGTAGAGGTAGTTTAACGTTGTGGGATCATGTATTCTACTTCTACTTTGCCTGGTATATGAGAGTTGGAGGCCAAGGGACTGTAGGCAGGACCAAAAACATTGGCTAAATCTCAATAGGATACCAAGTAGAAACATTTACCTAGAAACTTATAATAATGAATTACATTCCATTTCATTGTATGATTCAAGCAGGTGATACCTGATTTCTCATTGAGCTGGGATGGGAGCTCAACCTCGTATCGATACTTATTTTAGATTCTGATGCAGGTATTACTCTGTTGTGGATTTATGGGATCACTACTAGAGAACGACGTAGCTGGAACTAAGGACTTTGGTGGTGAGTACGGCAAGGGCTGTACTTGCGACGCTTGTATCTACGCATGACGCATCCCTTTCCTTAGTCTCTCTTCCTCTACCTTCAGATTAATTTGTAGATAGATATTGTATTCTATCTAAACATGGGATATGATTTATTCTTTTGATTCAGCTATGTGTATACGGGATACATTATTATTTTGGTGGGAAAAATGTCATGTAATTCATAACTGACTTTATTATGATATGATATCACTTTAGACAACATCTGTCATTTATTAGTGTTTCCACTGTTATTACTCTATTTTTTTCTTCATTGTTATGGATATTGCTTGTGTAGACTGTGGGGTTTATATAGTAGATCATTGTGATTGTCGATTGCTTGATGTATTCGGGTTGTCTTGTGGGTCGACTCGGATCTCACACTCGATTCCCAGAATGGGCTATGACAATGTTATCAAACAAGAGTACAACCACAAGCAAGAAATACATGTGAGAAATAGTAAAATAAAACAAGCTAATCCCTGTGGGCAACAATACTACTCTAAAGTAGTCAGAGTGGTTCCTGCTGTTTTACACGTCAGTTTACCTATTACATGGTTTTGTATCATTTGGTTATGCTTCAATTAGGTCAGAGTATCCTTATTAACCTTGGGTTAATGTCCTAGGGTCATTTAGGTTTGGTCATTGGGTCAATGGTGCTAATATTAGTCTGATCATACCTTGCTATCAATGTGCAGGTGATGAGGTGCAGGCGACCATATCATGCAGGCAACGGGACTCATTTTGTCATCCCCACAAAGGTTATTACATTTACATGCAGTTCCAAACGCTCATATACATCACAAGGGGCATGCCTATAGTTAGTTTACAATGTTGTTGGGTCATAGGTTAGAGGTTTATTCCCTTTCTATAGATTATATACACCTATGGTTGTCAATTGTGAATGTCAACTATTCAACCATACATGTTTATACTCAAAGGATAGCAATCTAAGTGAATTATTAGGTTCAACTAATTCACAGTGAGTATCATAAGGTGTAGGATGAGTGTACAGGGTCTGGGGAACACTCATGGCCAAATGGAGGCAATGATAGAGAGATCACACCTCTATGTTATTGTGTGGGAAATGGGACTCATTTTGTCTCTTGAACATCATCACTTGTCATTTACAAAGAGTCTGAACTTGTTCCTCTTTGGCTCCATCTTCGTCTCTCATGTCCATCATCAACATTACTTCCAGAGAGTTTTTAAGGGAATGTAACATATTGGGGAATGATTCCCTTCAAGAATCATGGGTTCCCACCTAAGAATTCTTATCAGAACATGATCTTTATGTCAGTTTGACAATTATGGAAAAGTATTCTACTTTCCACTCCTATGGCCATTAATGGCTGAAGAAGAGCTTCTCCCATCAAACCAGAGGTTGGGCATGTCCTTAGAGGATCAAAGGTTGCTAGTAAGTCATTACAATTAGTTTTTAAATGCTTACCTATAGATTGATCTTCCTAGTTCGAGGTTAGGCATCTTGAGGGAAGAAATTCTCTTGAGTCTCTCCTTCCTTCTTTTTTCTTCAATCTTCTACAATGCTCTCTCTCCAGAACATGTATTAGCACTTTATAAAGTTCCTACCACTAGGGTTTTGGGTGCTTATAATAGAAAAGGATATCAAAAGTTGGAGTTGGAGTACAACTCCCCTCTTTAATCCTACTTACAATCAAATTATGATCCAAAGATAATCTCCTACTTGCCAATTGGCAACCTATATGTTCTAAGATGGGTCACACATAATTTGGGATGTCCACAGGTGGTTGGACATTGAATGGGACCAAGCCCAACCTATTCGATACAAACCTTCCATTACAATGATCATGCGGGAGACCAGGTACGTGTAGTCTACATGACACCTTTTGTCGCCCGGATGTCTGTAAGACCCGTATGCCATGAACCCGGTCTAACCTTACATGCTCGTGTCGTGATAGATCGTTCCATCATAATTAGCTCAAGTAAATCAACTATATGAAGAAACCACAAGATGAGATAATCAACAAGTCAAATTTAGTTGGTGTGGTTGACTATTTAAGTTTGTGTGGAAGCAACCAGTCAAAAACTAAAAACCAATAAATTTTGGACGTATGGTCATATTTTTGAGGGGTATGGTTGACTGTTTGGTGGACTAAGTAGTGACCACACAACGTATGGTCGCATGTTTTGGTTGTATGGTCGATGGATTATGCGACTGCACGATCGACCGTACGAACGCAGAACCGACTCCGTGTTTAGGAAACTTTCCTAATTTGAGGAGGACTTTTTCCTAATTGAAAGAGGACTCTATATAGAGGATTTTCTCTATATAAAGGACATCCCTTAGCCTCTTTCACTTTTTTAGAACCCAAACTGAAACTCTAAACCTAAGAGAGAAAGAGATAGAGGAAGAGAAGGAGAAAGAGATTTAAAGAAGAAGGCCGAGAGGAAGACTTTTACAGAGAAGAGTTCTATCTCTCTATAGCAAGCTTAAGGTTTGGACTTGACTCTGTAGGGTAGATCAAATAGAATAGGTTCTTTTCAAATTGATATATGGAACCTAATACAATGATTTGGTTATAGGTTTTCTATGGAAAACCATAGAGAGTAGGGTAGGGACAATTGATAAGGATAAATTGTGATTAAAGGCCAAAAAAATGAATTTAGGATGAATCCCATTGATGAGCCAAGAGGAAGAACTCGTATGAGAAGTAAACATTAACCTGACTACGTATGGTTGCAGCTATGGTCGACCATAGGATGAAAAGAGAGTCGACCACAACCATTCAAGAAGAATTCAGGAAACGTATGGTTGCAGGTATGGTCGCTTATAGTGCGACCATAGGGTATCGATCGTACGTCGTATGGTCGCATATATTGAGACATAGGATATCGACCATACGATAACATCGAGTATATTTTGGGGCGAAACAAGGTTTTGACTACTATAATTTGGTAAACTTGAACCCTAACTAAATACATTAATTATTTAGATTCCTAATAGATTCAAAGTGACTTCCAAAGCTTGAGAGAAGAAAAAACATCAATCAAAGGTAAGGAAACAAGACCTAAACTAATTGTATAATAACAGACTGTTTTATTTTATTTATCCAATGTAATGATGCTTTTATGCTTGTATGCTTGTAATGTACATCTCACATGTCATTTAATATTATTTCTATTTCTGCTCATGCATATTTATTATTGTCTATTTATAACATGATGGTGATGATGCTAGAAAGAGGCATGTGATTGTGTGTGTAGTTAGTGTATTGGATGCGAGTGGGGCATCAAGGGGAGGACGTGGCATTATGGTTCAGCCTGATCACCAGACTCTAGCTCTATCTCTACTCAAGTCTTGCCCACTAACATCGTCGTATCATCATTACCTCAACAGAATTATTACGTCATAGGGCATCAAGGGAGGTGGTCTCGGACTGTGTGGTCATTGACTCTATCAGGGGGCCTTAGCTTTATCTCTATGGAAGTATTGAGGGATGATGGGGTGAGACCTTGGATACATTGGATGGCATTAGGATTGGTTAGTTGTGAACCTAGTTTGCAAGCCCTTGCCAATAAGGGCTTACGTGTTGGTATGGGTAGGGCAACAGGGGAAGTGTTGGCGGTGTGTGATTCAGATACTTTAGCTCTATCTCTGTTCCATGGTAGGTGCATGTGGGACGGCAATGGTGTTTGATCCATTGGGTGGATTCCCACATTCGTGTGTAGAGGTGCAGTGGCCACCAATCCTTCCTATAGCACATTGTAAACTTTAAAACCAAACCAAAGATATGAATTGAATGCGTGCATATGTTTGTTGCATTGTTTTGTTTTCTCACTGAGCTAAGTTGTAAGCTAACCCCACGGTATCGATTTCTTTTAGTTTCTAATGATGCAGGTAATACCATTGAAGACTACATGAAGGCGCCAACATATAGACATATGGTAGCTATGGTCAAGCAAGCTGTGGAGGATGAATATGATTAGTCAAGCGAGTGTTTCAACGATGTTTACGTCTAGTGTTTAACTTTCGTATTTTGGTAATTGTAATAGTTTGTTATATTTATGTTTTGATTACATAAAGATAACTAGTTTATTACTTACTTATCATTGTAGACACTCAGTTCATTATTAATAAGACTTTTGCTATTTAATTATTTACTCTGATTATTACTGTGGATTGTGTTTTGGTTTAACATGGTTGGCACAGTCTATACGAGATCCTGGTTTGAACCATTGGTTTATTAACGGTTCATTACACCACTAGTTAGCCCAAAATTAGGGTGTGATAGCTTGGTATCAGAGCTCTCAGGCTTTGCAAATCAAACCTGAATACATTCACAATTGTGCCTATGAACTGAGTTAGGATAAACTTAAAAGCTTTAATACAAACACACTATAAGTACTGTGAGGACAATGAGAAATCGATGATCCTTCTCTGGATATGGAATGAGTATCCGTATCGATGAAGATCGATTGTACTACTGGAGTCGCCACCTAGATTAAGGTCTAGGACCTCGAAAAATGTAGCCACCCTAAGGTAAGACTTCTATTGACTCGTGACCCAATGTATCGGTTCTTTGGTCTGCAAGAGATCGGGTAAGTATTCAGGGTACGGTTATGGGAAGGTGTTAGGCACCTAAACCGCCCGATCAATATCGGCCTCCTAAATTTTTCTTAAATTTTAATTTTGACTATGCTTGGTCAACTAGATGACTAGGGTTCAATGGGGGATGTCCTAAACCAGGTTGCTAAGTTATTCTAACCTAGGGTTCAGCCAATCATGTTTTAAAACAAATAAACAAGCAAATGTAATGTACAATATTATACAGTGAACCGGACCAAAGATGGTTCGGTCTTGGACTGAATCTGAGACGTGTAAGACATCTCAAACTGCCTACGTATTCCAATCCTGGAAATCAAGTCCAAAAACGTAGTTCGAAAGGGTTTTGTGATTAAAGATTATGAAAGTGATTTATGCATGTGCTTCAATTAGATTTTTTTTTTTGTTCAAGTTGAAGTCTATGCTGGATGTATGGTTGATGGGTGGCTTTGTACCATATTTGGGATTCCCAAATTGCCTACGTATTCTAGGGTGTAACCTAGAAATCAGGTACGACGTAGTTCGAAATTTTTTAGAGTCGGATTTGGAATGTGTACGAAATTCCTTCTATTTTTGTCTATAGGATCTAGGGATGAGACCTAAATTCCTACCATTTTTATTTCAGATGTGTACCAAATTCTATCTATCTTTATCAATAGGATCTAGGGATGAGACCTAAATTCCTACCATTTTATTATTTCTATTTTTGTTAATAGGATCTAGGGATGAAACCTAAATTCCTACCATTTTTATTTGGGATGTGTACCAAATTCTTTCTATTTTTGTTAATAGGATCTAGGGATGAGACCTAAATTCCTACCATTTTTATTTGGGATGTGTACCAAATTCTTTCTATTTTTGTTAATGGGATCTAGGGATGAGATTTAAATTCCTATCATTTTTTATTTGGGATGTGTACCAAATTCTTTCTATTTTTGTTAATAGGATCTAGGGATGAGACCTAAATTCCTACCATTTTTTATTTGGGATGTGTACCAAATTCTTTCTATTTTTGTTAATAGGATCTAGGGATGAGACCTAAATTCCTACCATTTTTAATTTCTTTCCATTTTTAGGGTTTTATACCCTAATTGCTATTTTCTTTCTATTTTTAGGGTTTTCTACCCTAATTGCTATTTTTCTATTCTTAGGGTTTCCTACCCTAATTATTGTATTCAATGATAACAATGTAAGCAATCCAATATAGTAATGTGAACTCAAATATAGCAGTGTAAACATCCAAATATGGCAATAAGCATTTAATATAGCATGTGAGTACGATCATTCCAATCATGGTAGTGTGATTATTCCAATTGTGGCAGTGTGTGCATATAAGCATCCAAATATAGCATGTAAACAATATAACATCAAATATGGCATGTGATAAACAACCAAAGCATGTGAGTCAATCAATCAAAACATATTTTAAGATCTACGGTCTAGATTTAATGCATCGATTATCAACAATGTGACTGAAATCACATTTGATCGACGATTGAAAGTAATTTAAGAACTTAAATCAACAGTTTAGATCATATAACATCAGTTAATCAGACTTTATTGGCTCAAATTAATTCATCATTAAATCAACAGATTAAAATCAATGGTTCAGATTAATTAATCATCCATTCACATGATTGGATCTTAAAGATCAACGATTCAGATTAAATTCACATCAATTAGTCAAATTCATTCATTCAAATACTAATTCAATATCAATGGACAAATTTTCATCACATGATCTAAACAAATTTCACATTCAATGGATCAGATTTTGAATGGGCATCATATCAACATGATAAAGAATCAAAATTCAGATTTTTATTCAAGCATATCATGATCATAGGTTCAATCAATGGCCCATATTTAATGGAAAGATCAAGGGTAAGATGAGGAATGTTGATCCAATGGTTGGATGAGGGGAACTGGTCTAGGGCTTGATGGATAGGTTCGAGTATTGTAACATGGCTAGGTTTAGGTAAGTGGTGTGAGGTGTTGGTTGGTTCAGCAGGAGATGGAACTGAGTGGGGTTATGGGTAGGTGGTAGCACAAGGCTGATGATTGAAGTATGAGATGAAATCGGTTAGAGTGCTGGTTGTATTGGGATTGAAAGCCAAGTGTAGGCTGGATTGGTGATGGAAATTGATTAATGGTGAGGTGGAGTGGTTTATGAGATGGGGATTTGTAGTTAAGCAAAATAATAGAAGAAAAATAGAAGTAGAGGCAGCTTACCTAGATGCTCGTAGGTTCTACTTGCTCCTCCCTTCTTCTTCTTTCTCCCTCTTTGTTCTCCCAAAACCGAGAGCCCAAACTCTGTCAAACTCCCTTTTCACTTTTTTTTCTCTTTTTTCTGGTTTTTCTTCCTCTTTTCTCTCTCTTCTTCCCTTACTTTTCTCCCAAAACCGAGCTCTCAAAACCTCTCTCACGTTTTTCTCTTTACTTCTATTTTATTCTCCCTCTTTTTTCTCTCTTCTTCCCTTCTTTTTCTCCCAAAACCAAGCTCTCCAAACCTCCTTCACGTCTTTCTCTTTACTTCTCTTTTATTCTCACCCTTTTTTCTCTCTTCTTCCCTTCTTTTTCTCCCAAAACCAAGCTCTCCAAACCTCCTTCACGTTTTTCTCTTTACTTCTCTTCTATTCTCCCTCTTTTTTCACTTTTGGAATCTCTTCTCCTTCCCTTTTTTCCTTTTTTAGAAAAAATCTAGAAACCCTAAATCTTCTCCCTTTTCACGTCCTCTCTCTCCCTTTTTTTTTCTCTTATGGAAATCATCTAGAAACCCCAAATCTTCTCCCTTTTGTCCTCTCTCTCCCTTTTTTTTTTCTTTTGGAAATCATCTAGAAACCCTAAATCTTCTCCTTTTTCACGTCCTCTCTCTCCCCTTTTTTTTTCTCTTTTGGAAATCATCTAGAAACCCTAAATCTTTTCCCTTTTTACGTCCTCCCTCTCCCCTTTTTTTCTTTTTTTTTCCTCCCAAAACCGAGCTCTCCTAAAACCCCCACGTTTTTTCTCTTTCTTCTTTCCTTTTTTTTTTCAACAAAATCTTTTGGATTCTCTTAGAAACCCTAAATCCCCCTTCTCCTTTTACGTCTCCTCTCTATCCCTTTTTTCCTTTTTTTTTCTCCCAAAACCGAGTTTTTCTAAAACCCCCACAATTTTTCTCTTTCTTCTTTCCTTTTTTTTCTCAAAATCTTTTGGATTTACTCCAAAACTGAAATCTCTCCCTCTCTCACGTCTCCTCTCTCTCATCTTTCCTTTTTTCTCAAAAATCGTTTGGATTTTATCATTTATATATAATAATATATATTATATACATATATACACATATATTTAATAACATACATATATATATAGTATACAATATATAATATATAAATACTATGCACATGGATGAACTGATTCAAAATAGGTTGAGACTGGCTTGGGTTGACTGAGTTAAACTGATATGGGTTGAGCTAGGTTGGACCAGAACTGGCTTGAACTGAGATGACTGGATTGATTGGAATTAATTGGATTTTCTTTCTCTATTATTTCATGGGTCATTTCTGCGTCATTCCGTACGGAATTTTTTGATAACCTTTATTCCAAATTTTCTACGTTCACATTGTAGAACATAAAAAATAAGGAATATTGGAACTTGAATCACCTCATTTGGAAATAAAATGGCCAACTTATGACTTTTTGAAGTTTAAGTAGGCCAATTGTCGATAATTTGGTTGACCCTTCTGCATGAGATCCTTCGGAGGCTTCTACCGGAAATATTTTACGTCTACTTTGTAGAGCACTAAAAATGGAACATAATGAGACTAAAATCACCTGATTTGGATATGGGATGATCAAAATATGAATTTTTGAATATTAAATGTTAATTTCCATATGTAATTTGGCATGGGACCCTCCGAAGACTTTTACCCAAGATTTTCCACATCCACTTTGTAGGACATCACAAATGAAGAACAATGGCCTTGGAATCGTTTGAATCCGACGTAGAACGGAAAAGATATGAAGCTTTGAAGTTCTAATGATAATTTTGCATGAAAGCTTGCATGGGATCCACTGGTGACTTTTACCCGGGATTTTTTACGTCCACTTTGTAGAACATCATGAATGAAGAATAATGGCCTTGGAATCATCTAAATCTGATGTCGGATGATGAAGATATGATGATTTGAAATTCATACAATCCGACTTATGATAATTTGCTTGAAGACTCCTGGGATTATTTATAATAATTTCAGAAACCTCCCTTATATGTATCATCCGACTAAAATGGTCATATCTTCTTCATTTGATATCAGAATTGAACAATTCTGGTCTCATTTTGAAGATAATTCTATGACCTATGCATCCATGCAAAATTATGACCCATGACCTTGCTGTGGACTCATTGAAAACTTCCTCAAATTCACAGACCCATTGAAAACTTTCTCAAATTCACAGTAAAAAAATCCAAACTTTCGATCAGCTTTCTCCTTTTGTTGTCCACACGCCAGCAGGACTTTGTTTAGTTGGGATGGCAAAAATGGGGTGCTTATAGATGCCCCTCTTCGGCCGAGATCGTAGACAATTGAGGCCGAAGATAAAAGTGGCCCATTTTTGCATTATTCTGCACTTGATCTGGATTCTAACATTGCTCCCTTGAATTAATGCTGTAAACTTTTTTTTTGACACTGTACAACAAAAAATTGTAGATGTCAAGCTCCTTGAGTAGCGACCTTATCAGGTCTGTGACTTTGGCTCAAGACCGCTCATGGTGTAACTGTAACTGTCAAGCTTCTTGAGTAGCGACCTCATCGGGTCTGTGACTTTGGCTCAAGACCGCTCATGATGTATGGACTTCTTGGGGACTCAGTCGTGGTTTAGCTCAAGACCGCTCATGATGTAACTGTATTTGTGTTTTATGCTCTGGATTTGTAGCCTCTGGATGTGTATCCTTTGGATGTGTATCCTTTGGTGTGTATCCTTTGGATGAATAGCCTCTGGATGTGTATCCTTTGGACCGAATTTGGGGTGTCCCAAATTGTCTACGTATCCTTTGGGATTTCCGTCCCTCCAAAATCAGGTTCCACGTAGTTTGGACTGGTTTTTTTTCTCTCTTTCCATGATCTTTCTTTCTTTCTTTCTTTTCTTTGCTTGCATCTTGTTCTCTTTTTCATTCGTATTCTGCTTTCATTCAGTCTTCTTTCTTCTCTGTACTTTCACCTTTCATTCTTTTTCTCTTTTTTTTTTCATTTCTCTTTTTCTTATTTTTTTCAATTCCTTTCTTCATCTTTCTTTATTCCAAAATGGGTTGAACTTTCCATAAATATTGAGGTAGCCACAGTGGACTCAGCATCTGCACTTTGTCTACTAACATTGCTCAGAATCCAAGAGGAACTAGAGATCATGATTTGATCGACTTTCCTTGACTTGCCTTAATCTAGACTGAGAGAAACATGTTTCTTTTCTTTAAAAGGCAATTTTGATATGTTCTGCATTCCTGTCAAATTTATATAGGTTTCACTTTGATCAAAGGGTAATCAGGTCTTTTTAATGAGGGGCAAATGATGACAATGACTCAATTTTGTATGAGTCATCTTTCTCTTACATTCAAATAAACTCAGCTAGAGTTTCAAACAGAGGGCTCAACTAAACTCATGATGTTTGGATAAATGGGTGATTTTGCCCCAGTGTCTAAGTTCAAGTTTGCACATTGATAGGCAGGCGACTTTGAGTCATCACTAGAAATAACCTTAAGGAGATGCAACCCTACACTAATCTTTTGAAAAAACATCAAAGAATGCTTTCTCCTCTCGGTATCATTCAGATAAAAAACAAATTTCAACAAGCTATGCTCAAATGCTGAATCAGTTGTAACCATTTTGGGCCCAAATCCTTTAAGTATGTATACAAGTATGACGATGAAGGTCTAGATGGACAGATAAGAAACTGTCCAATGGGTCTGCCATTGGGAGAGTGTTTGATTGTTTATGTAGAATGGCTTAATCTCCACTAGGCGATGCCATTTTATTGGCTAGCAACAAAAGACTATGGAATTCTTAGACGCCGTCGAAATGATGAACGACAGATAGATATTCCAGTCAGATTTATTGAACAATATTTATGCATAACAAGACGACATGTTCACAAGAAACGATACCATAAAATTTTGTGACATTTGAAGTAAGGGCATGTAATGCAGACTCTGTGGAAGACCGTCAGATTGATGGACAGGAGAGAGAGTCTTTAGCCGAAAAGAAATCCTCTGATGACAACAAAGTGATGAGACCACCCCCTGTATGGGCGGGATGTAGTGACCAATATCAAAAATTCAGCTCAACACACAATGTGAATCACAGCAAACGATCAGCTTCTAAGAAATGGTGTCTACATGTCATTGTACAAGAACCAATTGTCTTATTTCTCTATAATTGAACTCGTCCATCAGCAGGGCTCCAAAGGAGTTGCCCCATGTATATGCCTTGTAATCGAACTCACTCATCATTAGTGTTTCAAAGTAGTTGCTTCATGTCTACGCACCATAGTTGAACTTGTCCACCATCATTGTTCCAATGTAGTATGCTAACCTACCTCATTATTTTGTATAGCTTTTTCTTTTTTTTTTTTTTTCTTTTTTTTCTTTTTTCTCTTTTTGCCTTTTTTCTCTTTTTTTTTCTTTTTTTTCCTTTCTTTCTTTTTTCTTTCCTCTCTCTCTCTCTCTCTTTTTTTTTTTTTTTTTTTTTTTTTTTTTTTTTGAGTTCATCTTTGACTTTGAGGTTGATCTGTAGCATGTTTTATGTCTGTAGACTTCATGCACTTGTAGAAGACTTGATCACTTGGATAGATGTAAACTTGATAATGCCTTGTGTGTAAACCCATTCTTGTAAAACTAAATGAACCACTTGTATGAGTCTGTAAATGTTATCTACTTTCAAGGAATATCTCAAAAAAATTCTTTCTATAAATCGACCAAATGGGATGGCATTTTGATGTTCCAACATGTATCTTTGAGAATGCTTCCATGACTTTAACTTAATCATTTGTAACTTTCACATGTGTGTTGAACTTTCATTTCTCTAAAGGCCGGTGGAGTAGGAGTTCAGGTTGTGACCCATCATCTCAATCGTCATCAGAATCAGAATTAGCAATGGACATGGAAGAGGAAGAAATATCAAACTGGGAAGGAATGGATTGGAAGTAGTAAAGCACTGTTGTTGATGTCTCAAATGAGATGATTATTGATCATTTTTTTCAGAGCATTTTGGACTGGACCGTCTACAGACATATCGAACTTAAGCCTAAACATAGATGACCTATCAGATACCAACGGTAGCCAGTTTAGACAAGTAATTCACCGAGTTACCCCAATTGGAAACGACATCATTGACACCAACTTATGATTTGTTGTAGGACCGAATCTCCATTCAGACTTTCGCTAGTAAGACTCATTACGCCTATCTATCGACATGTGTTTGACCCTTTCCAGCTTGAGCTAAAGCCCTCTTGAGTCTATTACCATTTTGATTTATGCCCCAGTTTGGGTTAGACATTCACCTGGCCAATGCCTCAATTTGGGTTAAATGTATTCCAATCTTATGCCCCAGTTTGGAGTCATGAAACTCTGACCTATACCCCTGTTGGTCTATCGCCTTTTTGGTTTGATCCACTTTGAATCCATTATGCCCCAGTTTAGGGTGCACTGATATTTTTGTTGTGCTCCAATTTAGGGTATACTGATATTTTGGTTGTGCCCCAGTTTAGGGTGTACATGAAGTTCATTTCCAGGCTACCTTAATTTGGGATACAATTGACCATACGGTCTTCCTTTTCATCCTGGATTTTGGGAGGTGGGTGGGTCATTCTTAAAGGTTTGAGGGCTACTCCTTTGAGTCAGGGTCACCTTAGGTGATGAAAGTAATTTGGGAGTCAGAAACCAACTCCCTCAGTCAAAGTGGCTCAGTCGCCAAGGGTGAATGAAATGCTTTCCAATCTCAGTTTTTTCCATTTAAACTTGGCAGGTATGCTAGTATGGGAAAGAAACATATAATCTCTCAGAATCTATGATTCAGATTTCTACCCTCTTGGATTCCTCAACTCTGATCTTGAAATTTCAATTCCATTCTGAAATATTTGGGCTCTCAATATATTGTCTTCCAACCATTCCAACATTTTGAGGTACAAAAGTCTTCCTTATGACCATGAACCGAGACATGAACCGGTGATGATGAGACATTCCTATGAGTGGATGTAATAAGAGTGGATGCTATGTCTACTCACTCAGGTGTTCTCTTAAGTCTAGACAATCCTATCCTCCCTAGTTCAACCTTTCTTTCTTTTTTTCTTTCTTTTTTTTTTTGTTTTTTTTTTAATTTTTTTTTCATATAAACAATGAACGAAGGTTAAGACTCAGAAGTGACTGGACACGAGAAGGATGCACATACACAAACAAGCTGACTCGACCAAACAAAGTTAGCTCCTTCATGAAAACCGACCATTAGACATCATCTGTAACAATTTATTTGTATTTGAATAACCCCATGATTGGTCTTGGGGCTTCAAGATTCCGAATGGATCATTGTAGCACCAAGGTTCGACCATGTGGTTCATCAAATTTCAAGAAATTGAAACGGATATGCTTATTTGTAGTTTCATGATGGATGACAAGAGTGGTTCATGATTGAAAAAACCGGTAAATTTCTACTTGATCACAGTATCTATGCCGTGATGAAGATTTTAAAATCGTTTTTTGAGATTGACGTATCAATATTAAACAGATCAACACAATGAGCTGTGTACGATGGAGGGCGTGTACAGACCCCCCACACTATTGCGTATGCGGGTATACGTAACCCTCACGCTCCCAACAAGTTAAAGACAAGAATACTCAAGTGTGGATCCAAACATGTTGACAAGTCAAGGACAAAAACGGGCAGAACTTCGACGTCTCGGATGTAAATATTATGATCGAGTAGATTTTACCATGTTGGTTCAAAGATGGACCAAAAATAACATACATATGGCTCAAACTGGGTTAGGACAGAAAAGGCCACCTTGACGAGGACGGGGTAACCTATCACCGAATGCTCGATGAATAATGGGCCCCTATTCCCTTTATATACTATGTTGCAAGGATCCAAACGACGTGGAGTAGCATAACGCATTCCCGGACGGACCCAAGAAACGCTCGTTAGAGGCTGCTCGCCTGTCGTGGTCTCACAAAGTACAGGCCAAGGTTGTGTGTTTCGTCTAGCGGGCTGCCCCACATGCATGGGACCTGGTTCGGCTACTCGCACGAAAGTGTGACTGAACCCATACCCCCCAAAGCAATATGTACAAACAATAAATATAGTACCCTAGATCTAACAGCAAATGTCAAGCAAATCAATATAAAGAAAGTATCCTAGGAGTCTGAATATTATTCCCCAGCGGAGTCGCCACTGTGAGGACAATGGGAAATCGATGATCCTTCTCTGGATATGGAATGAGTATCCGTATCGATGAAGATCGATTGTACTGTTGGAGTGGCCACCAAGATTAAGGTCTAGGACCTCAAAAAATGTAGCCTCACCCTAAGGTAAGACTTCTATTGACTCGTGACCCAATGTATCAATTCTTTGGTCTGCAAGAGATCGGGTAAGTATTCAGGGTACGGTTATGGGAAGGTGTTAGGCACCCAAACCGCCCAATCAATATCGGCCTCCTAAACTTTCCTTAAATTATAATTTTGATTATGCTTGGTCAACTGGATGACTAGGGTTCAATGGGGGATGTCCTAAACCAGGTTGCTAAGTTATTCTAACCTAGGGTTAAGCCAATCATGTTTTAAAACAAATAAACAAGAAAATGTAATGTACAATATTATACAGTGAACCGGACCAAAAATGGTTCGGTCTTGGACTAAATCTGAGACGTGTAAGACATCTCAAACTGCCTATGTATTCTAATCCTGGAAATTAAGTCCAAAAACGTAGTTCGAAAGGGTTTTGTGATTAAAGATTATGAAAGTGATTTATGCATGTGCTTCAATTAGATTTTTTTTTGTTCAAGTTGAAGTTTATGCTGGATGTATGGTTGATGGGTGGCTTTGTACCGTATTTGGGATTCCCAAATTGCCTACGTATTCTATGGTGTGCCCTAGAAATCAGGTACGACGTAGTTCAAAATTTTTGAGAGTCGGATTTGGAATGTGTACGATATTCCTTCCATTTTTGTCTATAGGATCTAGGGATGAGACCTAAATTCCTACCATTTTTATTTCAGATTTGTACCAAATTCTTTCTATCTCTATCAATAGGATCTAGGGATGAGACCTAAATTCCTACCATTTTAATATTTCTATTTTTGTTAATAGGATCTAGCGATGAGACCTAAATTCCTACCATTTTTATTTGAGATGTGTACTAAATTCTTTCTATTTTTGTTAATAGGATCTAGGGATGAGACCTAAATTCCTACCATTTTTTATTTGGGATGTATACCAAATTCTTTCTATTTTTGTTAATAGGATCTAGGGATGAGACCTAAATTCCTACCATTTTTTATTTGGGATGTGTACCAAATTCTTTCTATTTTTGTTAATAGGATCTAGGGATGAGACCTAAATTCCTACCATTTTTTATTTGGGATGTGTACCAAATTCTTTCTATTTTTGTTAATAGGATCTAGGGATGAGACCTAAATTCCTATCATTTTTAATTTCTTTCCATTTTTAGGGTTTTATACCCTAATTGCTATTTTCTTTCTATTTTTAGGGTTTTCTACCCTAATTGCTATTTTTTTATTCTTAGGGTTTCCTACCCTAATTATTGTATTCAATGATAACAATGTAAGCAATCCAATATAGTAATGTGAGCTCAAATATAGCAGTGTAAACATCCAAATATGGCAATAAGCATTTAATATAGCATGTGAGTATGATCATTCCAATCATGGCAGTGTGATTATTTCAATTGTGGCAGTGTGTGTATATAAGCATCCAAATATAGCATGTGAACAATATAGCATCAAATATGGCTTGTGATAAACAACCAAAGCATGTGAGTCAATCAATCAAAACTTATTTTCAGATCTACGGTCTAGATTTAATGCATCGATTATCAACAATGTGACTGAAATCACATTTGATCGACGATTTAAAGTAATTTAAGATCTCAAATCAACAATTCAGATCATATAACATCAGTTAATCAAACTTTAATGGCTCAAATTAATTCATCATTAAATCATCATTAGATTAAAATCAATGGTTCAGATTAATTAATCATCCATTCACATGATTGTATCTTAAAAATCAACGATTCAGATTAAATTCACATCAATTAGTCAAATTCATTCATTCAAATATTAATTCAATATCAATGGACAAATTTTCATCACATGATCAAAACAAATTTCACATTCAATGGATCAGATTTTGAATGGGCATCATATCAACACGATAAAGAATCAAAATTTAGACTTTTATTCAAGCATATCATGATCATAGGTTCAATCAATGGCCCATATTTAATGGAAAGATCAAGGGTAAGATGAGGAATGTTGATCCAATGGTTGGATGAGGGGAACTAGTCTAGGGCTTGATGGACAGGTTCAGGTATTGTAAGATGGCTAGGTTTAGGTAAGTGGTGTGAGGTGTTGGTTGGTTCAGTAGGAGATGGAAGTGAGTGGGGTTATGGGTAGGTGGTAGCACAAGGCTGATGATTGAAGTATGAGATGAAATCGGTTAGAGTGTTGGTTGTATAGGGATTGAAAGCCAAGTGTAGGCTGGATTGGTGATAGAAATTGGTTAATGGTGAGGTGGAGTGGTTTATGAGATGGGGATTTATAGTTAAGCAAAACAATAGAAGAAAAATAGAAGTAGAGGCAGCTTACCTAGATGCTCGTAGGTTCTACTTGCTCCTCCCTTCTTCTTCTTTCTCCCTCTTTGTTCTCCCAAAACCGAGAGCCCGAACTCTGTCAAACTCCCTTTTCACTTTTTTTTTCTCCTTTTTCTGGTTTTTCTTCCTCTTTTCTCTCTCTTCTTCCCTTACTTTTCTCCCAAAACCGAGCTCTCAAAACCTCTCTCACGTTTTTCTCTTTACTTCTATTTTATTCTCCCTCTTTTTTCTCTCTTCTTCCCTTCTTTTTCTCCCAAAACCAAGCTCTCCAAACCTCCTTCACGTTTTTCTCTTTACTTCTCTTTTGTTCTCCCTCTTTTTTCTCTCTTCTTCCTTTCTTTTTCTCCCAAAACCAAGCTCTCCAAACCTCCTTCACGTTTTTCTCTTTTCTTCTCTTTTATTCTCCCTCTTTTTTCTCTCTTCTTCCCTTCTTTTTCTCCCAAAACCACCCGACTCACTTCTTTCTGATTCCGCAAGCCCACCTACCGCCAACTCCATTTGAATTGATAAATCAATGTTGGGGTTCCGACGCATCCGAACGGACCCCTCTAAGTGTATACGAGACTGATGGGTGGGGATTGAATCGATGACTCGAATCGCCCCTATCAATATGATAGGGCTAAACGCCCCCTTCAATTGTCGAGAAGAGATAGCCTAAGCCGATAAGGGAATAGTCGAATGTCAACCCCTACCCTCTCCTCTCCTACTTCTCTCGAATCTCCTCTAAGATTGCCAGTACCAGATTCCCCGCCACTCCGGAGGGCCAGCTCTTTCAGACCCTTCATTGGATAGAAGCCAATAGTCCGAATAAAGATCCATTTTTTATTTTTGGCCTCTCTTTCATAACAGGTCTCTTTCATAGCAGGCGGTTAGCAAATTGATATTTGTATTTCCTTATGTGCCGGACTTATTCTGATTGGGGGGAGCTCGACTTTGCAGAGGGATTCAAAGAAATGAAGTTTCTGTCCCTCCCCAGAGGCAGAAGCAAAGGTAACTAGAGCGGAGCAAAATCCATACCATTCAAATAACCCTCCGATCGTGCTATTTGATTCTCTCGGGGAAAAACATCCTGGTCTCGATCGCCTTTACCGGCGCCTTGCATCTTCATCTATCTCCATTAGCTCTTTTCCTGCTCTTACGGAGCTCCTTCTTTTTGAAAAAAAAAGCCACTCTTTACCGGTTTGGCAACCCGAATAGCCTTGATACTTGCTTTTAAAGAAAAAATATCCTAAAATCGGGTCCAATTGGTCAAGGGCTTGTAGCGTAGTGTTCACCCAAGGATTCTCTAAAAAGCCAAGGTCGTGGGTGGCCAAGAGGGCCCACTTGGAGACTTGGGATCTCAGCAGGAAATGCGAAGGTTGCAACAAGCTGGCCGGCCGATAGGCGAAAGAGAATCAACTAGTTTAGTTCTGATCTGAGTAGGCTCATAATAGGGAATACCCTAACCCTGGGAACCGGGGCCTGGCCATCCTTCGTTTGCGGTCGACGTTCCGGCAAAGTTTGTCCGTCGACAGCTGAATGTTTCGATCTGGTTCGATTCATGGTCGCATCTGAAAACGTTTTCCCATGGGCCGACGCCCCCCAGTCCAGCCATTGATCTATATCACTTCAGAAGAAACGATGTAACAGTATTTACCTTCTCCTTGGTGAGTCGAAGTGGGGTTCCGTCCTCCCTTGCCTTGTGACCTAGGTATTCCGTTTCTGGTTTCCACCGTGCCCCAGTCTTCCGTTTTTCTTTCATAAACTCCTGCTCGAGCTACTCGGCTAACTCTGGTTCTTTCAAAGAAGACCTTGATTTGAAAAGAGAAATCAACACCTTGCTTGATCCATTGAATGATCAAACAATTTTTCTTTGAATACTCAAGGGGATTTAGAGGACCAGCGAGGCGGGAGGAAAGAGCGATCGCAAATCTCACGAATCAATTCCAGAGTAAACGTATGCGGTGGCTCCTAAACGAACGCTACGCTCCTACATCTGATCGCAACCAGGTATGTCTGGTCCTTTTTTTTTTCTACGTCCATTCCTACGTGAACCAATTCCTCCTTCACGTTTTTCTCTTTACTTCTCTTTTATTCTCCCTCTTTTTTTTCTTTTGGAATCTCTTCTCCCTTCCTTTTTTAGAAAAAATCTAGAAACCCTAAATCTTCTCCCTTTTCACGTCCTCTCTCTCCCCTTTTTTTTCTCTTTTGGAAATCATCTAGAAATCCTAAATCTTCTCCCTTTTCACGTCCTCTCTCTCCCTTTTTTTTTCTTCTGGAAATCATCTAGAAACCCTAAATCTTCTCCCTTTTCACGACCTCTCTCTCCCCTTTTTTTTCTCTTTTGGAAATCATCTAGAAACCCTAAATCTTTTCCCTTTTCACATCCTCTCTCTCCCCTTTTTTCCTTTTTTTTTTGTTTTCCCAAAACCGAGCTCTCCTAAAAACCCCACGTTTTTCTCTTTCTTCTTTCCTTTTGTTTTTCCAACAAAATCTTTTGGATTCTCTTAGAAACCCTAAATCCCCCTTCTCCTTTTACATCTCCTCTCTATCCCTTTTTTCCTTTTTTTTCTCCCAAAACCGAGTTTTTCTAAAACCCCCACGTTTTTTCTCTTTCTTCTTTCCTTTTTTTTCTCAAAATCTTTTGGATTTACTCCAAAACCAAAATCTCTCCCTCTCTCACGTCTCATCTCTCTCATCTTTCCTTTTTTCTCAAAAATATTTTGGATTTTATCATTTATATATAATAATATATATTATATACATATATACACATATATTTAATAACATACATATATATATATATATAGTTTACAATATATATAATATATAAATACTATGCACATGGATGAACTGATTCAAAATGGGTTGAGACTGGCTTGGGTTGACTGAGTTAAATTGATATGGGTTGAGCTAGGTTGGACCAGAACTGGCTTGAACTAAGTTGACTGGATTGATTGAAATTAATTGGATTTTCTTTCTCTATTATTTCATGGGCCATTTCTGCTGTCATCCCGCATGGAATTTTCTGATAACCTTTATTCCAAATTTTCTATGTTCACTTTGTAGAGCATAAAAAATGAGGAATATTGGAACTTGAATCACCTCATTTGGAAATAAAATGACCAACTTATGACTTTCTGAAGTTTAAGCAGACCAATTATCGATAATTTGGCTGACCATTCTGCATGAGATATTTCGGAGGCTTCTACCGGAAATATTTTACGTTCACTTTGTATAGCACTAAAAATGGAACATAATGAGACTGAAATCACCTGATTTGGATATGGGATGATCAAAATATGAATTTTTGAATATTAAATTACCATTTCCATATGTAATTTTGCATGAGACCCTCTGGAGACTTTTACCCGAGATTTTCCACGTCCACTTTGTAGGACATCACAAATGAAGAACAATGGCCTTGGAATCGTCTGAATCCGACGTAGAACGGAAAAGATATGAAGCTTTGAATAACTAACGATAATTTTGCATGAAAGCTTGCATGGGACCTACTGGTGACTTCTACTCGGGATTTTTTAGGTCCACTTTGTAGAACATCATGAATGAAGAATAATGGCCTTGGAATCATCTGAATCTGATGTCGGATGATGAAGATATGATGGTTTGAAATTCAAACAATCCGACTTATGATAATTTGCATGAAGGCCCCTGGGATTATTTATAATAATTTCAGAAACCTCCCTTATATGTATCATCCGACTAAAATGGTCATATCTTCTTCATTTGATATCAGAATTGAGCAATTCTAGTCTCATTTCGAAGATAATTCTATGACCTATAAATCCATGCAAATTATAACCCATGACCTTGCTGTGGACTCATTGAAAACTTCCTCAAATTCATAGACCCATTGAAAACTTTCTCAAATTCACAGTAAAAAAATCCAAACTTTCGATCATCTTTCTCCTTTTGTTGTCCACACGCCAGCAGGACTTTGTTTAGCTGGGATGGCAAAAATGGGGTCCTTATAAGTACCTGTGTTGATTGAGACAGAACTTAAACAAGACAATAATGTACATATAAAAGGTAGAGCCATATGTATATAGAGACAGAAGAAAAAAAAAAACCTAAACGTATTCTGATAACCAAATAACATAGAGTACAGTCTACTAGTTGGACAGTTGCCTGAGTATTCAAAAAGTATTGTACAGTAACAAGAAGGAAGCATATGTAAAGTAAAAAATTTAGAATATCAAATTGGTACTCATGAAATGTGGAACTCGATGTATGACAAAGGAAATAGAAAAATGGCTAGTAATGCCTAAATCCCTGTAGAGGTAAAAGGGAAAGATCTCGGGCTGAATCTAACAAAGATAGGAGAACCATGGTCATATACTAAAAGTAAGAGTAACTATAAAAGAAGATAAATTTATACTCCTAGATGACATGGAGACTCAGAGTGAGATCTGCTATAGGCTGATCCATCACCACTGAGCATTAAGAAGAGGCTGTGACCTAACCCCACCACCATCTGTGTTGAGAAAGGGTAATGAGAACCCTTCTGAGTAGATATCAAATAATGATAATCAAACTTGAGTAAATCAAAAGGGGTGAACAACCATGCCACTCCAGCCAATCTACCTAGACCACCAAATGCCTTGGCCATGGTTGTAACAAATTTAGTCTGACAAAAAGTAAGAGCAACAAGAAAAGATACCGGCTATGCAAGTTGTCATGGGAATCACTACCCAAGTTACCAATGCTATACCAACACCTCTAGGTCAAACCATGTACGATACCAATTGGTAGCAACACTATATTTCCAGCTCCTATTAGCCTTAACATAGTGTCTACCATACAGTAGGTCCCAATAACGCACACCTTAGTATAGAATCCTGGTACACAACAAGCAGTGTATCAAGGTGGTTATCCTTATCAGCTATCTATGTATGGGATAGCTATCCCATGATAGAATGATCTGATAAGGATTAAGGAATGTTTTCTGAGGATAATGCTTAGATGCTTTTATCATGGGATCAAATCTATTGTAGCCATATAACTAGACAGGTGTATATAGGATGCGATGCATCGTTGCTTTACCCTTATGATTATAGAGGATGCACATACCTGATTCTAAATTATTATGCCTTGACAGGATACCTTCTCAATTCAACCTATTAATTGGAGTTATAGATGTTGTTTCCATATAATTAGTCCTGATTATACCGATCTAAGCTACTCTTATGATTGACAACATGAATAGAGATATGAACCGAATGAATAGTTAAAGGTTTAATCATTTCGAATGTACATCTTTTCGATTTTATACCTGATTTATTGATGTACCAAAACTTTCTTCAGATTTATTCCCGTAGTGCCTTGACCAATGACACTATATACTCGATAAAACCTATAACTATTAGGCTAAGAGCTAGAACCTCTATTTCCATGTATTCGGACCACCTTGCAACCTAACGGTCCTTGGTTGTTGGTTCGATTACCATAGATTTACTCCTGATCCTTTAAACCCAAGTTCACTAGATAAAACAAGTGTTCGTCATCATACTGAATTCGAAAGAAGGAAACAAATTATTTTTGGATAAACATTTTGATTCTTATATTCCTTGACCTCCGTGGATAAAGATACTTAGTTAATAAGAGAATTATCGGAGGAAAGATGATTGAATTCAGATAAATCTCTATAGCCAAGAAACCTTAGATGAAACAATGGAGAATCTATTATGAGATTGCTAGATGGATGGATTTGAGTCACGGTTTGTAAAAGAGTGCATAAGCAAGAAGTAAGAACTATCAAGAGTAGCTAGTAAAGAGTAGATAACACTCAAGTAGAATTATAGATGGCTATATCAGTATGAATCTTGATAAGGTAAAAGATTTCAAAAAGCAAATTTAAAAGTGGATACAAGGATGAAGTTAAAAATCATGGCATTGATAGTATTCAGATTAGTACAAGTAATACTAAGTTATGCCCAATGTCAAGTGAGATGATTAAATAAAGATCAAGAGAGTTGGTAGAATTATTGAAATTATAAGCATATACCCTAATTCTTATAGGTAGACTTGGGATATGAAGTGAGTAACGATCACAAGATACTTTTCAAGGTATATGATAAAAAGATCAAGATAAAGCAGCAGTAATAAAAGAGATGTAAGCTAACGAGTGTAATATAAGATTATTGGCGTAAGCCAATGAGTTTTTTGGGATATGAGATTATTAGCGATACTCTTTGAAAAATCATAAGAGATGAAGGAGCTAAATGTACTCTTAAGACCTTATACCAGATTTTGCTAGTTCAAGTCCTTTTGGACTAGATGTTGTATTAGGTGAGTTTATGAACAATGTCTGAATCATATGGAAGGATAGAATTTAGATGCAACCTAATTCAACTTGAGATGGCAAACTTCGACGTCATTTTGGGGATAGACTGGTTGTCTCAACATTCTACAAAGCTGTTATGTGCATAGAAGAGGTTGTCATTCAAGAATAAAGACTACACATAATTTGGTTTTATTGGAACCATATTGCTTAGGAAGTGGAAGCTCATTCTCTCTGCATTAAAAGCGAAGAGATGCCTTGAAAAAAAAGGAGTTGGATATATGATATCTGTGGTGGACGTTACCATAGAAAGATCACGAATGGAAGATATTGAAGTTGTGTAGGAATTTTCAGATGTATTTCCTAAAGATTTACCAGGATTACCACCAGGTCGTGCTACCGAGCTCATTATCGACTTATTACCATGGTTACACTTGTGTTTAAGGCACCCTATAGAACAGTTCATACAGAGTTGAAGGAATTGAAGACTCAACTACAAGAGTTATTAGACAAAGGATCTAATCAACCAAGTATTTCATCACGGGGAGCGCCAGTGCTATTCGTGAAGAAAAAAACGATAGTGTTCGACTATGTATAGACTATTGGGAATTGAACAAGCTCGTGATCAAGAATCGATATCCACTATCTAAGATCGATGACTTGTTTAATCTACTACAAGGTGCAAATGTCTTTTCTAATATTGATCTTTAGTTAAGATATCATCAATTGAAGATTAAGGTCAACGAAATTCTGAAGATAGCTTTCAGAATCAGGTTCTGACATTATGAGTTCCTGGTTATGTGTTTTGGTTTGACCAATGCCCTTACATCTTTTATGGAACTGATGAACCGGGTGTTTCATGACGTGTTGTTGGACACGTCAGTCACAGTTTTCATAGACTATATATGGTTTCTTCCAAAGATGAAGAAAGTCTTGTAACGGACCTTAGAGCAGCTTTATAACAGCTAAAAAGGGAGAAGCTTTATGCTAAGTCCAAGAAGTGTGAGATTTGGTTAAACTAAGTGATCTTCTTAGGCCCCGTAGTATCGTCAGAAGGATTAAAAGTGAACCCCAGTAAGATAGAAGAAATCGTAAGGTGAGAAGCACCTAAAGAACATTGCGAAGATTAGAAGTTTCTTGGGATGAGCTGATTATTACAAATGATTCATGGAGGACTACTCTAGGATCGCAATACCACTTACCAAGCTAACCAGGAAGGGAGAGAAGTTTATTTGGATTGACAAGTGTGAAGAATGTTTCCAGACTCTAAGAGAAAGGGTGATATTAACTCCCATCTTGATCATTTTGGCACTAGGGAAACCTTTTACCCTACAGAGCGATGCTTCCAGATTGGGTCTAGGATGCGGTTTGATGGAAGGTGAACAACTGATTTCATATTCTTCAAGATAACTAAAGGAGCATGAGAAGAGTTACCTTACTCATGACTTGGAGTTAGCGACAGTGAATCATGCAATCGAGACTTGGAGACATTATCTATAAGAAGAAGAATTTCAGATTAAATCGGATTACAAGAGTTTTATTTATCACTTCACCCAGAAAGAGTTGAACATGAGGCAGAGAAGATGGTTGGAACTCCTAAAGGATTAAGATTGCGATATTCAGTGTCGCCTGAGTAAGGCTAATGTGGTAGCTAAGGCTTCGACCAAAAAGTGGAATAATGAAGCCAGAAGGAGGACCTAGTACCAATGTTGCCTTATATTTCGTAGTAACATACTCAGATTTAGAAGAAGAGCAACATATAATAGAAACTCGTGATGATCCAATTAAACGAGAACTCAAGGATGAACTTATAGAGCAATAGTTCCTCGCTTGCGTTCGGAACATTAAATATCATCTCTAATTTGATGGAGGAAATAAAAGTAGAAGTTTTGTTAGATCCGTATCTACGAGCAGTGCAAGAAGATTTAGATAAAGGAAAGACTAACCCTAACTTACTTTGGATGCAGAGAAGGTCCTAAGATACAGAGGATGATTATGCAAACTTGAAAGTGAAAAACTCAGATCTTAAATACAAAATAATGCTAAAAGCCCATTCCATTCCGTATTGGGTACATCCTAGATATACAAAAATGTATTAAAACATGAAGAGATTATTTTGGTGGAAGGGAATGGAAGTAGTCGTGGCTAGATATGTGTTTCAATGTCTGAACTGTTAGAAAGTAAAGGTTGAAAGACAAAGACCAACAAGCTTACTACAACCACTATCGGAGCCAGTTTAGAAATGGAACTCAATTACAATGGACTATGTCACCGGTTTACCACTGACTCCCAGATTGGTTGACTCAGTTTAGGTGGTTATTGATCGTCTTATAAAGACAGCTCGTTTCATTGCTATACAACTTCAATGTGCTTTGGAATGGCTAGCTAAGCTATATGTGAATAATATTATCAGATTAAGTGGTATGCCTGAGAACAAAGTATCAGATAGAGGCTCACACTTAACCTCAATGTTTTGGGAGAAACTACAAAAAGCGATGGAAACAAAGTTGAAGTTTAGTACCGCATTTCACCCTCAAACTGATGGACAGTTGGAGCAGACTGTATAGATCCTAGGAGGTATTCTCCAAGCCTGTAAGATTGATTTTAAAGGACCTTAAGTTGAGAAGTTATCGCTGATTGATTTTCCTACCAAGCTGCCATATAGATGTCACCTATGAAGCATGGTACGGTAGGAGGTGTCCAGCTCCTTTATTTTGGAATGAAGTCGAAGAACAAAGAATTGTAGGACCTGAGTTTGTTACAGAAACCTATCAAGTAGCAGACGAGATCAAAGAGAAAGAGCCAAGATAGCTCGGGATTGTCAAAAGAGACTCCAAGACCTTGAGTTCGCCATAAGTAACAAAGTGTTCTTGAAGATATCACTTATGCGTAGTTTGAAACCGTTAGTCAATAAGGAAAAGTTATGTCCTATATATGTTTTGGACCTTATAAAATTTTAGAGAGACGTGAAAGAATAGTATATCAACTAGTGTTATCGCCATCAATTTTTAGTGTGCACGACGTATTTCACTTGTCTCTATTGAAGAAGTACATTGGAGATCCATCACGGGTATTGACCGTAGATCCTCTGGATTTGATAGAAGACTTAACTTTTGAAGTGGTACTAGCTTAGATCACCAGTTGGAAGGTACAACATCTCCAGAACCAGGATATTTATTATGTAAAATCTGGCAAAGCCAAGACGTAGAAGAGATAACATGAGAAGAAGAAGATGCAATGCGGAAACTGTAATCCCACCTATTCAACTCCGAAGAACATCTAAATTTCGAGGATGAAATTTCTTTTAACGATGGGGGACTTGTAAGATCTGTACATACAAATTTCGAAGATAAAATTTCTTTTAAGGGTAGTGGAGTTGTAAGACCCGCATGCCACGAATCGATCTTCCCATCATAATAGACTCAAGTGAATCAATTGTATGAAGAAACCACAAGATGAGGTAACCAACAAGTCAAATTTAGTTAGTGTGGTTAACTATTTAAGTTTGTGTGGAAGCAACCAGTCAAAAACTAAAAATCAATAAATTTAGATGTATGGTCACATTTTTTAGGGATATGGTCGACTGTATGGTCGACTAAGTTGTGACCGTACAATGTATGGTCGCATGTTTTGGATGTATGCTATGCGACCGCACGATCGACCGTGGAATGCAGAACCGATTCGTGTTTAGGAAACTTTCCTAATTTGAGGAGGACTCTTTCCTAATTGAAAGAGGACTCTATATGGAGGTTTTCCTCTATATAAGGGACGTCCCTTAACCTCTCTCACTCTCTTAGAACTTAAATTGAAACTCCAAACATAAGAGAGAAAGAGAGAGAGGAAGAGAAGGAGAAAGAGATTTGGAGAAGAAGGCTAAGAGGAAGGTTTTTGCAGAGAACAGTTCTATCTCTCTACAACAAGCTTAACGTATGGACTTGACTTTGTAGGGTAGATCAGATAAAATAAGTTATTTTCAAATTGATATATGGAACCTAATACAATGATTCGGTTATAGGTTTTCTATGGGAAACCATAGAGAGTAGGGTAGGGATAATTAATAAGAATAAAATGTGATTAAAGGCCATAAAATGATTTTAGGATGAATCTCATTGATGAGCCAAGAGGAAGAACTCGCATGAGGAGTAAAAATTAACCTGACTACATATGATCGCAACTATGGTCAACCATAGAATGAGAAAAGAGTCGACCACAGCCATTCGGGAATAATTCAGGAAACGTATGGTCACAGGTACGATCTCATATAATGCGACCATAGGGTATTGACCGTACGTCTTATGGTCGCATATATTGAGACCATAGGGTCTACCATAGGATATCGACCATACGATAATAGCAAGTATATTTTGGGGCGAACAAGGTTCTAACTACTGTAACTTGGTAAACTTGAACTCTAACTTAAATACATTAATTATTTAGGTTCCTAATAGATTCAAAGTAACTTCTAAAGCTTGAGAGAGGAACAAACATCAATCAAAGGTGAGGGAACAAGACCTAAACTAATTGGATAATAACAAACTATTTTATTTTATTTGTCCAATGCAATGAATGCTTCTATGCTTGTATGCTTGTAATGTGCATTTCACATGTCATCCAATATTATTGCTATTTCTATTCATGCAAATTTATTATTGTCTATTTATAACATGATGGTGATGATGCTAGGACTAGGCATGTGATTGTGTGTGTGGTTAGTGCGTTGAATGTGAGTGGGGCATCAGGGGGAGGATTTGGCATTGTGGTTCAACCTGGTGACCAGACTCTAGCTCTATCTACTCAAGTCTTGCCCATTGACATCGTTGTATCGTCATTACCTTAGCAGAACTATTACGTCGTAAGGCATCAGGGGAGGTGGTCTCGGACCATGTGGTCTTTGACTTTGTCAGGGGGCCTTAGCTCTATCTCTATGGACGTATTGAGGGATGCTGGGTTGAGGCCTAAGATATATTGGATGGCATTAGGATTGGTTAGTTGCGAGCCCAGTTTGTAAGCCCTCTCCAATAGGAGCTTACATGTTGGTATGGGTAGGGCATCAGGGGAAGTGTTGGTAGTGTGTGATCCAAAAACTTTCGCTCTATCTCTATTCCATGGTGGGTGCATGTGGGACGGAAATGGTGTTTGATCCATTGGGCGGATTCACCCACTCGTGTATTGAGGTGTGATTTCTATAGCACATTGCAAACTTTAAAACCAGATTAAAGATATGAATTGAATGGATGCATATGTTTGTTGCATTATTTTGTTTTCTTACTGAGCTAAGTTGTGAGCTCACCCCATGGTACCATTTTCTTTTAGTTTCTAATGATGCAGGTAATACCGTTGAAGACTACATGAAGGTGCCAATATATAGACATGTGGTAGCTATGGTCAAACAAGCTATGGAGGACGAATATGATTCGTCAAGCGAGTGTTTCAACGATGTTTACGCCTAGTGTTTAACTTTCGTATTTTGGTAATTGTAACAGTTTGTTATATTTATGTTTTGATTACATGAAAATAACTGGTTTATTATTTACTTATCATTGTAGACACTCAGTTCATTATTAATAAGACTTTCGCTATTTAATTATTTACTCTGATTATTACTGTGGATTGTGTTTTGGTTTAACATGGCTGACACAGTCTATACGAGATCCTGGTTTAAACCATTGGTTTATTGATGGTTCATCACACCACTGGTTAGTCCAGAATTGGGGTATGACAATATCATCACCCGCACAGCCTGTTAAAGTTTGTTTCGGCCATGCATCAATCAATTCAGCAATTTATGGCTTTTTAAAGGTTCCTACATAGTAGGATTGATTCATGTCTTTTATGAGACTTGCTACACTTCTAAACTGATACGGATGCTGGAATCATGTCAATGGGAACGCCTACCACGAAACAAAAATTTTAATTAGGCCAAAATTCTGGGTATGGGGTCTTACATACGATCCCTCAATCGTGCACATTAGGAAAAATCCTGAGGGTAAATTTCCTCTCATCCTCACACTGGGATATATTGGGTCCCTCTGTATTAATGGGGCACTAGCTGGGCTAACCCATCTACTATTTGCAGATGATATATTTCTAGTCATTAAGGCTGGCTTACAGGCAACCAGTCACATCAAATCGATGTTGGTACTGTATTAGGAATATGGGGATCAGCGTATAAATGTAAGGAATAGCAAGATCTTCTTTTCTGCAAAGATTTCGAGAGGTCGTAAAACTAGTGTGTTGTCTTCTCTTGAGTTCCCAGAAGGGTGGTTCCCTACAAGATATCTTGGTGTAGAGCTATTTTAGTGCCGCGTAAAGAAGGAATATCTTCATTGATGGACAAGTTTAGAAGGAAATTTTTTGCATGGCATGGGATGTTGCTTTCTATGACTGGTTGTGTCGAGTTGGTACTATTAATGTTGGGTAGTGCCTTTGTGCATAGTTTTTCGATATATAGGTGGTTAGCAGGTCTGGTCAAATTGGCAAAAAGATCAATGCGAAACTTCACATGGAGTGGAGATCTGAATTGTTTCAAAGAAATTGTGGTGAAGTGGGATACTTTATGTTGGTCAAGGGATAAGGGTGGACTACGTATTCGTTGTCTTAAAGACATCAATCAAGCGCTCCTATGTAAGCTTGCGTGGGCAGTGAGATCAGCAGATCTAAGTTTACCAGATTCATGAGATGACAATTCTTGATGCTGAATGGATCTCTACGGTCGACACCTTGCACATTGGCAGTTTGGCTAAGTATCCAATGGTAATGGGATTGGACAGCTAAGCATTCTCAGTGGATTACCAGATACAAACTTTTGGAGGGAGAGGGATAACTAGTTTTGCAGTTACTCGCTTATTGAGGTCCCAGGATTAGCTTCATCGATTTTCAGCCGTATGACTCTAAAGCTATCTCAGTGTATTGATACTGGCAGGTGGTGTTTTCCCCAAGTCGAATCTTCGATGCTGCAACATTTCCTACAGGTGGCATCAGTTATCCCTATGTCCACAGTGAACTTGATAAACTGGTATTAACAACAAGTTCGAATGGTCTTTTCACTGTACGGTCTGTATGGAATGCTTTTCGATCCCATAAACATTCGCTAGTGTGGGTGCAAGCAGTTTGGGATAAATCTCTTTTATCTTGCAATTCAGTTTTTGCATGGTGTTGGTGCTATCATAGACTCCCAATGGATGACACAGTAAGATCAAAGTTGATTCCTCTCGCTTCTAGATGTTCCCTTTGCTTTAAAGAGGTGGAGAACTTTGATAATTTATTTGTCAAATGTGTGGTGGTGCAAGAACTATGGATGGCCATAATGGAGATTTTTCATCAATCGTGGTGATTTGCTTTTATCTTGGTGGAAGAGAAAAGAAAGAGTAGTTCCATTAAATAAGATCTGGCGGCCTTTGTTCTTTGTGGTGGTGGTAGAATGTCTAGAAAGCGAGAAACCTGAGTGGGTTTGAAAGTATTGTCCCTACTATAAAGGTGATCCTTAATTTAGTGATCATGGATTATAGTTTCGAGATGCAAACCATGTGTAGTGGTGTCTGCATTAGAAGGCAAGCACAGATTGTTAGACCTTTGAAATGAACGGCGTCCCATGGAAATGGGTTTAAGGTAAATGTGGATGGATGTTTTTTGAGTAACCCAGGTGTGGCTAGTTCAGGTAGGGTGATCCCAGTAGAATCTGGTCAAGTAATCTTTGCATTTGCCGAACATATTGTATTGCTACCAACTTCAGTGCGGAAATTCAGGCAGACATGAGAGGGGTGTAGGAAGTAGTACGTTCACCCAGGTATGAGTGGAATCTGATTCAAAAGTAGTGGTGTCTCTTGCTTTCAAAAAAAAAAAAAAAAAAAAAAAAAAAAAACTATAAGACCTGCATCCAAAATTTCGGTTCTAATTTGAAATTTTAGCTATGTAACAGGTCTTACCACGACAAACGAGTCAGCCCGACATGAACCAAATCAGCTGAGCCCATTAGAGGTAACCAAACTAAACCCTTGTACATAAATAACCAAAACAGGGGTCAAATGATAAGTCTGGCTGGGAACAAAGAGGTCCGGCTGTGCACCAGCCACACGACCTCCCTGCCGTACGCAACCACAAACATGTTTGTTGACCAACCATGTTTGGGACCAATGGATTGGATTAAGCTGTGAACAAAACTTGGAAATGTGACTATATACATTTTGAGATAAAGAAAAAAAGGGAGAAAATCCTCCAACTTACCATGTTGGAGAACCTTATCCAACTCCAACGTGAATAGAGTATGAATAGAGTAGTCTATACTCTATTCTCATTCTGTCCAACCTACACTAACCGAGAGAAAGAGATAAGGGGATATATCTCTAACGCATTTGGAGAAGGTAGAAGAAGAAGATAAAGGAAGGAGAAGGAAGATGGTCTCTGTCACCACTGGAATCGAACCTTCGACAACACCATTGACGTGAACTACTATTGGTATCAATTTCCAACCTCTCTTGATTCCTTTTGAGTCACACTAATCATTAAAAGTCTTTAGGGATCATTGTCTCATGATTCCCTAGACCGAATCCTCCCTTACCATCAATGATGAGCACCCATGTATCTTGTTTGGATGTTGGATCTAATTCGAAATGTCCGAGACCATGAGAACGATGAGAAATGGGTAGACATCAATAATAATCGGATCTAAGCATCCTAACTCTTTCATGATCAACTAGAACTTTCTCTATATAGACCCAAGGTCAAGAAACCTTGTGTATAAACTGCTGGGACTCGGATGCAACGGTTTCTACACTAGATTTAGCATTTCGGCTATTCGATGAGTCTAAACGGTATCCGAATAACGATGGAGACAAGGATCCATGACCCCAAAATCCATAGACACATCTAGGGGAGCCTGAGCAATACCTAGAGTTAAAGCCACAGACCCACGGCCACGTTATAGCGTGTGGCTGTGGACACCAACCACACGCTTAATACCTATAATGTGCGGCTGCAGCCTCCAGCCGCATGCATTTTTGCATCGGTTCCCAGCCAAACATGGTCAATAAATTTATGTGGCTTATTTTAATCTATTTATGGGCTTGGAATCGTGTTATCACATTTATCATTATGTTTGCTCCATCATTTCAAATGTTAGCCAATGTAAACGATTTACAAACTTAATGTCCCCTATTCATATCACCTGTAACACTTGGACAACAAGTGTACGTAGGACATTGGAACTTGATTATTAGACCACTGTGAATTGTTATTAATTAATAATGGCTAAGATGAGCAAACGATAGAGGAGCTGTTCAAGTCCTTACTTGAATAGTATTTTCTGTTTACCACTTAGGTTAAGGAATTAGACCCTTTGTTGGCGTATGAACTGATATTATGATGCTTATGTGAGATTGATAATATGTTGTTTTGTGATAACATGCCATCCAATATACTATTTTATATATTCATGCATTTGCATTAATTATTGTATGCAATCAGTAGTGCCTGTAGTGGTGGAAACGAGTAGAATAGGACACTTGTGACCTTTTCCATAAAAGCGACTGGTTTAGGTGATGCATGATGTATGGTTAAATCGGTAAGGAGGAAGGTGGGTGGAATAGGACATTTGCACAACTTCTTACCTGTGCTACTTTGCATTGACCATATGTAACTTAGCTAAGTCAGGATGTCCTAAGTGGGGACCGGATGGGGTAGGAAGCTTGGCGATGTTACGGTCTTGTGATATGGTAATTAGGTGGACTTGGTTAGTTGAACATAAATACCCATATAGTTGTACCTCTAACCAATAGGGGGTTATGTATTGGCATGGGTTCAATAAAGGGTAGTATAATATAGCTGCGATGCTCCCCATGTCCGATCTAATGTAAATGGGGAGACGAATCGACTAGTGGAACTATCACCTCCTCAAGTTCCACAAGGTGGACTTGAGATGAATCGTGGTCAGGGAGGACCAAGATGATGGACCCATACATTGGGGATGTTTGTTGTACATCGAGTGAGGAGGCATTCATTCTTAATGGGGGTGACCCATGGAACCTAGAGGCTTCGTTTTAGTCATCATGAGTTGGCACTTATAGTTATCTTACCAAACTGTAACTGTTAATTCCATGCATTTTATACGTTGTATGTTTAATTTCCTTGCTAAGCTCAGTAGTTGAGCTTACCCTTGTGTACGTAAATATTTTTAGATGATGCAAGAATGAATATTGTTAAATATGATGATGTGGATATCAATGACGAGGATATCCGTGATCTAGAGTGCAAGTGTGACAACTGTGTTTCTGGTTAAACACATTAGAACAATTATAAACATTTTATTTGAGTTTTAATTTATTGATTGGAGGCATGTTGCCCATGAATACTTTTGAATTTATGGATTAGTTTTATCTTACTATTTACAGTATCATGGTTTGGGATTTAATAATTATTTAAGACTTCTGCTTCACTCTATATCTGTGATTTGCTTATTTAGTTGGGGTGGTGTTGATTTAAAGTTTGTGGATATTATGTTGTAGTTTATTAATTGACGTACCATTATTCGTGATCCTAGAAGGGAATTTCTATTGCCCTAACAGGATGAGGAGATCCTTTTACATTCCATACTACCGTTACATTGGGAATAGGGTGTGACAAAAACAGTGTTCCTTGGTGGTGCTTATAGCTGTGGCAGAAAATTTTGGTGGAGATGAATCACATTCATGTTCGATTTACTCATTGTTTCAAGGAAATCAATCTTGGTGCTGATGGGTTAGCGAAGCGTGTGGCTTTTGACTATCATTCGTATATGTGGAACCATTATCCAAATTTTGTAGCAAGGGATGTTGTTTGGGATGCCTCTGCATGGGTGTCTGCATAAAGTTCTTGTTATCACCGGATTTTGGTCGGACTTCTGATTGAAACACCTGTCACAAAGAGAAGACAGACAATAGAGTTGGGCGGGTTGGATAACCCAAGGCCACTTCGATGCCTAAAATAGCTCAAGGCGATAAGCAGATGAACTCAGGTATAAGAAAACTGAGTTCAAGGTAGCGAAGGGTTTGATGGAGAATTCAATATAATAACAACTTGGAAGCAAAAGTTTGATCCTCATACCTTCGTAGTAAAGGTATTTATTGAGCATGGAGTGACCCTGGGATGTCTCCCTATCATTGCACTTATTATAGATTTCCCTTCGAGATCTTGGGAAAACGTCGTAGTAGATGAGGACTCTGTGCTGCATTCCTCCCTGAAATTGGGGGCCATGACTACATATGCTTGACTGGTAACTGTCTGATATAGATCCAATAGCTAGATCATTCGTAGCCGCCTTTGGACTGCTTGCAGAGTAATAGAGCGTGTATCCATCTCTTCCAGAAAAGTGACACATGGAGGTAACCACCCCAAAGTGTGTTACTTCCTAACCATCCCAACATGTTGTATAAGTGAATAAAAAAAAAAAAAAAAAAAAAAAAAAAAAAAAAAAAAAAAAAAAAAAAAAAAAAAAAAAAAAAAAAAAAAAAAAAAAAAAAAAAAAAAAAAAAAAAAAAAAAAAAAAAAAAAAAAAAAAAAAAAAAAAAAAAAAAAAAAAAAAAAAAAAAAAAAAAAAAAAAAAAAAAAAAAAAAAAAAAAAAAAAAAAAAAAAAAAAAAAAAAAAAAAAAAAAAAAAAAAAAAAAAAAAAAAAAAAAAAAAAAAAAAAAAAAAAAAAAAAAAAAAAAAAAAAAAAAAAAAAAAAAAAAAAAAAAAAAAAAAAAAAAAAAAAAAAAAAAAAAAAAAAAAAAAAAAAAAAAAAAAAAAAAAAAAAAAAAAAAAAAAAAAAAAAAAAAAAAAAAAAAAAAAAAAAAAAAAAAAAAAAAAAAAAAAAAAAAAAAAAAAAAAAAAAAAAAAAAAAAAAAAAAAAAAAAAAAAAAAAAAAAAAAAAAAAAAAAAAAAAAAAAAAAAAAAAAAAAAAAAAAAAAAAAAAAAAAAAAAAAAAAAAAAAAAAAATTTAAAAAAAAAAAAAAAAAAAAAAAAAAAAAAAAAAAAAAAAAAAAAAAAAAAAAAAAAAAAAAAAAAAAAAAAAAAAAAAAAAAAAAAAAAAAAAAAAAAAAAAAAAAAAAAAAAAAAAAAAAAAAAAAAAAAAAAAAAAAAAAAAAAAAAAAAAAAAAAAAAAAAAAAAAAAAAAAAAAAAAAAAAAAAAAAAAAAAAAAAAAAAAAAAAAAAAAAAAAAAAAAAAAAAAAAAAAAAAAAAAAAAAAAAAAAAAAAAAAAAAAAAAAAAAAAAAAAAAAAAAAAAAAAAAAAAAAAAAAAAAAAAAAATTTTTTTTTTTTTTTATAATAAATTATTATTAATAAAAAAAAAAATTTAAAAAAAAAAAAAAAAAAAAAAAAAAAAAAAAAAAAAATTTTTAAAAAAAAAAAATTAAATTAAAAAAAAAAAAAAAAAAAAAAAAAAAAAAAAAAAAAAAAAAAAAAAAAAAAAAAAAAAAAAAAAAAAAAAAAAATTAAAAAAAAATTTTTATTTTATTAAAAAAAAATTTATTTATAAAAAAAAAAATTTATTTTTAAATTTAATTTAAAAAAAAAAATTTAAAAAAAAAAATTTAATTTTTTTTTTTTTTTATTTTTTATTTTTTTAAAAATTGGGTATGCCCCAAACATAGGTTGTGGATCCCGATGTCGAACTGGCATACGGACCGGCACGGGATCCGTGCGGCTGGTGGTTGAGGTGTTTGAGTCGTTGGGTGGTTACCCACCGGTCTTTGCCCTGGCTTGTCCGCATGGGTGTAGCATGCGGCCCTGGAACATAATCCCCATTGCAACTTGCATTTGAGCTCGTGCATGTTGCATCCTTGCAAACGCTATGCTAGATTCATTACCACGATTGCTAACTCCGGTGGTGGAGGTGGCAAGTTGGTAGGATTTGCCCGATCTGGATTTCCGGGTGTACAACCTTGTGGATTTCCCTATGCATATATATTCTCTTGGCTAGTTTCCTCCACGGGTGGTGGTGGAGCCTGCATTTCGACTCTGCCTCGGTTACTCTACGTCCGGACATGTTTTCTTCGAGATTGGTGGTGCCGAAAACACAAAATAGGTGAGTCAATCATTTATACTGCATGTAGGCACGTTAATCATGTAAAATTCCAAAATTTTCAGCTCATTTATGAAAAATACGCTTTCTATGCGGGGTCGATGGTGGGGGTCGATGGTGTGTCCGACCCTAGGAATGACCTGTTCTTCCCGGAGCAGGGGTCGATGGGTATCCGGCCCCTGTCCGACCCCCGGTTCCTTGCCAAGTTCCGGGGGGGGTCAATGTGGGGTCGATGGATGTCCGACCCCATGGTCCGACCCCGGGTTTTCGCCGATTCCGAGAGCTGGTACTTCATCCGCGGTGGGTCCCGCACCTGAGACGGTCCTTCTCATGCGGCTGGTCCTTCCACCCACCTTCCGATATGATGGAGATGTTGCATGAGATCGAGGAGAGGCTCACGCAGATCTGATCGGGGATGGAGGAGTTACTAGGCGCTCGGTGTGTGAGAGTGGATGAGCTCATAGATGCCCCGTACATTAGACATGAGGATGGAAGAGTTACTAGGCGGCGGGTGAGAGTAGATGAGCACTAGACTCCCGGCGGACATCACCATGAGGATGGGAGAGCTCATTGAGGCTCGGCCCGGACCGATCAACGGGTAGCCGATCTTAGCTAGTCTACGGGACGACCCGGACTCGGATAGCCTGGTTGACAGAGTCTACGCCGAGGACTATGATAGAGATCGTGGGGCACCGCCTCCTCCTTCCCTCGGCTTCATGGTGTATCTTTTCCTTCTTCTTGTACTACAGAGTAACTGTTCGGGTTATGGACTGTACTCTGTTTTAGTTATGTATATACGTTTGTTTCTTTCACATTGTACTAAATTTTTTCCCCTTTAATAGATGCATTATTTTCTTTTCAAATTTGGTCTCAAAGATCACTTGTGCTCATAGTGTGTTAACATTACTGTTTTTACTTTTATCCTATCTTAGTTCACAATTGTCTTGAATGTATGCTAGTTCAACGGACAAGGCCCGAGATGCTCGATACCAAGTTGTCACACCCCAATTCCGCACTATTCGGAATGGTGTGATGAACGCTAACAAAACAACGGTTCAACCGGGATCTCGAGTAGGCTATATCCGTTTATCTAAACCCCATACATCCATAATCATAATCGAGTAAATATACAATAGCGGAAGTCTTATAATAAAATGAAATGAGAATCATTGTGATATCAATATTTAAATAACAAATTATCTGTATCAACTAAGACATAAATAAATAAATATCAAATACATGCCTTTAATAAATCCAAATAGATAAAACTAAAAATCTAATCAAATACACATGAGTTGCACTCGCAAGAGATGTCATGTGTATCCACTTCATCTTCAGCTACCATCGACGCAACGTTCCCGAATTCTGGAGCATTTATATAATCTTCAACGGTTGTACCTACATCATCAACTAAAATATTTGACGTCGAAGGGTGAGCACACATCACAGCTCAGTGAGCAAACAAAACAATGCAACAATACATATGTATGCAATCAATTCATATCTTTGGTCTGGTTTTACGTTTGCACTGTGTTATAGAAAGGATAGGTGGCCACCGCACCTCTATGCACGAGTGTGGATACGCCCGATGACTCTCACTGTCGCCCACAGTACCCATAATGAACATTGTACAACGAAGGTCACGTTTATCGATGCATAACTCCATACCAACAAATTAACCCCTGATGGCTAGGGCTGCAAACAGGACTCGCTACTAACCAATCCTAATGTCAACCAATGTATCTAAGGCCTCACCCCAGCATCCCTCAGAGCACCCGTTGAGATAGAGTTAAGGCCCCTCGGTAAAGTATAGGACTCAAGGACCGAGACCCTCCTTGATGCCCTACGTCGTAATAGTTATGCTAAGATAACGGCGATACGACGATGCTAATGCACAAGACTTGAGATAGAGATAGAGCTATAGTGCCCGGATCAAACACCGCATAACACCTCCCTTGATGCCCTACTCGCATCAAGCATACTAACCACACACAAACACCCACATGCCTATTCCTAGCATCAATCACCATCACCATGTTATAAATAAACAAAATTAAATATGCAAAAATAGCAGGAATATTGGATGACGTGTTGAATGCACATTACAAGCATATTCGCATAAAATCAAGCATGGTATTAGACTCAAGTAAATAAAAGTAGTTTATTATTAACCAATTAATTTAGGTCTTGTTTCCTCACCTTAGCTTGCTAATAGATACTCTTCCAAGCTTTAGAATCACCTTTATATTGCTATTATATTGCTAGAAGACCTAACATAGAAATTCATGGAATTAGTATCCATACCTGAGAAGAATACTCCTTCTTTGCAACTCTTCTCCTTTTTGCTTTTTCTTCTCTCCCTTGCTTCTCTTCTTCTTCTCTTCCTTCTCTTCTCTTTCTCTCAATTCAATTAGGGTTGTAAAAGGAGTGAAAGAGGCTTAGGGATGTCCTATTTATAGGGTGGAAACTCCTAAACTAAGTCCCATTGAGATTTGGAAGGAATCCAATCGAAATTGAAAACTTTCCTAATTTCAATTTTTGGCAAGAACGAGGGTCGATGGGGGTCGATGATCCCGTCGACCCCGGTTTCCCTAAAGTGTCAGAGCCCCTCCGTAAAGCGGGGTCTGACTTCTGTCTTGGGGGTCCGACCCTCCCTCCTTTGGGTATGCGACCCTCCCTTTAAATTAAGTGTTTTTTGGTCGATTTGATATATGGGATCACGATCTCCTTCACGTCCTTGGTCCATTCGTCTCGTCCATGATGGGTAAACCTGGTTCAAGGTGGTAAGATCGGGTTAGTTTGATATGGGTCTTACAGGATACATGTCGGCTTCCATATTCGATCCATGAGGTTCCATGTGTCCTTCCCTGAATGGTCGCATTCTGCATAGTCTAACAATTCTGATAGTGTTTTTTTTTCTTTCTTTAATTCTTTGGGTGGGGCCTATTAATGACAATGCTGAAGGTGGGGTTTTATTATCTAGAAAAGTAGTTCTTTGTATCTAGTTATTTTCATTTAATACAATTCTTACTTTTAGCAAAAAAATAAAAAAAAAATTAATACTTAATTATGCAAAGAAAAAAAATTCAGCTCATGTTATCTACACACAAACATTCTCTTTTTTGCTCTTCATTGAAATAACTCAATTGCATGGTTCCTAATTCATTTGTTCATTTTCTTTCCAACAATTTCCAAGTAAGAATTGCAATTAATGTCACTGTGGCAGAGGGGAGGGCAATGTATAGACCCCTTATGGAACTATTTAGGCTGTCTTTGGTATCATTTATGTTTTATATTTTTGTCTCTATTTATCAGAAAGCACTTTTGAAACCATTTTTTTATCAAAAATAAAATGTTGTTTGGTAACTATTCTTAGCATAATAGATTCTAAAATGAAAAATAAGTTTGGTATTCTATATGTTGAATAATTTTTATATAATCATCTTCTTCCTCACATCTTCTCTCTTCCCTACATCAATGCATCCTGAATTATTGTTGTTCTCCCCACTGTTGCACATGCATGGCTCTCTCCAACAGCTAAATGGGAAAATGGCAAAAATGAGTCACAAATTTTCCGGAAAAGAAATAATGTTTCAACACCAGAAATTATTACTTCGTTATGAGGATAAGTAGTGTTCCTACGCCCTAATCACTTATGAGCTAACTTCAATATCAATAGGTGGCAAAATCATTAGACAGAAGAGAAAGTATATTAAAACAGGTTTGTAGAATATTGGGCATCTCAAACCAAAGACGTCTCTATGTACACACGCTAATAAGACAAATTTAAGAGCCACTTCTTAACAGTGGAAAAGAAACTCTAAAATTGGTCAAATCATAGAGCATGGCAGGTCTGAAGGAAAACAAAAATTATCAAAACTACTGTTATGATATATGTCCCAACAATATCACTGGGCGGTGATTACAGCCAGCAATATTGAGCTGGCCCCTTCTTCAATTTATTTCCTAGTTAGTTTTTATTTGTTTTCTTATTTAGTCTCTTCTTATTTTAGAGACTTACTTGTAATAGACTTCTTATTGCTCTATATAAGTACAAGCTGTCAAGAGGAGAAGACAGCTGGTTTCGATTCTAGCACTTAGCTCTGAAATTGACATCTCTTCTTCTTCTCCTTCATTCTTCTTCTTCCTCTTCTTCTTTCAGTTTTCTGGTTTGTGTATTGTTGGTTGTTTCTTTGTGTGGTACTGTTACATCGTATCAGAGCTCTAGATCCTTGGTCTTCATTCAGCAAAATATTGTTTTGATAAACCTTTGATTTCTCTCCTCTCTCTATGTAAGTGAATTTCTTTTAACTACTACTGGTGATCGAGAGGTTTCTTATTCTTCTTACTAATGCTACTGTAAGTCTTCTTCCTTGCAATACATACCATCTCAATCACCCTATTGTTATCCTACTACTACTGACATACATTGCCTTCCCCTTCGAACCTTCATTCCTTTGGCCACTTGGTTGGCTGAACTAAGAATTGACAATATATATATATATATAGCGATTACTTATTATTATTGTCCTACTACATCCGCTACCTCCACCATCACCCCCTTCGAGCCTTCCTTCCTTTAGCCACTTGATTGGTTGAATCGAGATTTTTTTATATATAGTGGTTGTTGCTTACTATAATTCTTAAACCATTGTACAAGATGACTGATTTCAAACCTATTGAGGTTCAGATCATTTTTATTAAATTGAAAGGAGTTTTTATTACCTTCTCTAGGCTCAGGTTATTAAAGCCTATATTCTTTCGAAAGATAAACTGACATTGTTATATGATGATCATTTTGACTGTGATGCTAAAGAACTTGATGCTTTGAAAACTTATAATACCTAGCTACATGATAATTCTATGATTCAAACATAGTTATGGAACAGTATAGATCCCTTTATTTTGCCAATTTTTATGTTTCACAACACTGCTAAGGCTATCTGGTCTGACATGCAAGAGACATATGAGCAAGATAAAAATATCTCTCGTATCTATGATCTCTACAAGAAAATGTTCACCTATTCCATTGGTAGTAAATCCTTACTGAATATTATGGTTGGTTCAAAGGCATTATTAAGGAAATACTGGTTGTGCAGCCTCTCACTACTAATATAACCAAGATAAAGGCTCAATAGTCTGAGTCCTATGTCGTTAATTTCTTTGCTAGTCTTTCATCTGATTACCAGGCCGTCAAAAATCAGATTCATATAGGTGCCTCCATTCTTATCCTAAGTGAAACCTTCTTTCGTCTTCAACGGATGGTACCTTAGGAAAACTCTCTTCACAAAGATACTTCAGCTCTTTTTGCTAGCCATGGCCTAGGCTTCTCCTCTAGAGGCCTTGGTTCCACTCGAGGTCGTGAACGTGGCCCTCCTGGTCATGGTGCAACCTTATTGGGAGACCAGTCATACTGTTGACGCTTATTGGGAGAAGTTTGATCGTCCTAAATGGGATGATACACTAATCAATTCTGCTACTACTGAGCAAACCTTAACAGCTACCCAGGCACCTCTACCACAACCCTTTGCACCATCCTTTGCTCACTATGAAGCTCTACTGAGAAGAGTCCAATATCTTAAAGCTACTGGTCCGTCTTCTGCTACCACCCTAGCCCATATAGGGTGCGGGCTGTGGGCACTAGCTGTGGGCCGTGGGGTATGGGTTGTAGGTTGTAGGTTGCGGGTGTGGACGGGTTAGGACACACCCTTCCACAAGATACCCTTTTGAAAGGGTGTTTATGTGTAGAGTTACATCTCTACACATAAGGGTGCAACTAGGACCGTAAATCTCAGGATCTAAGATCAAAAACAATTTGAGCGGTCCAAATCTAAGGACACAATGCAAAACCTGCAGCCAAATATACGAGCTAATTTAAATTTTTTCTCACATAATAGGCTCTCTTGTCGACACTAGACTAGCATTTGTATCATTAATGGAGTGTATGGAACTCTAGGTAAGAGTTAAAACCTTCCTACTATTAGGGTAGAAGCTCTGTGTGGAAAGAATTAGTCGAACCAATCAAGACCTGCCCGTTCTAAGTCAATTCAGAGTTGGTGGTTGGCCAAAATGAGTTTATCGACCGCTAAAACCCATAATTGGGCTAGTCCGAGTTTATTTTAGTTGGGCTTAGTTCTAATTGGTTCCAATTAGTTCCTAACTACCCATGATTGTCCCTAAACATGTGGGACCTACTTTTGAATGTATTGGAGTACCAATTCATAACCTCCAAGCCTCTTTCATTACACCCATACTAGGACTAGTACTCTCAAGAGAAGAATTACAGTGTAATTCTAACTATTGTATCAACCCCTTAATAAAAACTCTCTATGAACCCTAATTGAGAACATTAAAACCTCTTACACATTCTGAGAGAGAGTGTGAGTGAATTAGAGCAAGTTGAAGGAAGAAGAAGATGAAGAATAACCATTGAAGGTCCTCCCTTAACCTTTTCTCTACAACAGCTTATGTAAGCATTGAGGTAAGCCTAAAACCAATTCTTACTTGATTTAGATTGAACCCTTGATGATCCTATGAGGTAAACCTAACTTCTAATCATGCTGGAACAAGATTCCAGAAGAAGCCATTAATGGAGAATAGGTAAAACCCTTTTATAATGCTGATAATGAATAAATTAATACAAGCATTAAAATAAGACCATATGGTGATGTTTAACATTCAATTTTGATTAGAGTGTGTAAAGCCTTGGACCCCGTGTTTGCGAGAAAGGAATGAAATTGAATCAATTCGAGCTCTCCGGTGCGAGGCGGTCAACTAAGGTGGTCGACTAAAGCGAGTTGATTGACCACCTCTGCTGTGATCGACCGCATGGCTTACAGTGAGTTGTAATCTTGATACTTTTTACCCTAATGGATTATTTGGACTATGTTAATCATCCCACACCTCAATAGAGTCAAGCTTAGCTCACCAAATTCAGGTGAGGGATTAGTACATGTTTTATTTTCTTATTTTTATGCTTATGGTTTGCTATTTTTTTGGATTATTGTATGATAACATGTCATCCAATACCTGTGATATACGTTCATGCATTTGCATATTATAACTCTATGTTGGATTGGTTGAATATGAAATGTTTGATAATATGATTATTTGCCATTCGCTTGTGTCATAATGGATCCAGATAGCTGAAATGGATGGTTTATCTTAGTCCATTAAGCTAGGTGTCACACCCCAATTCTGGACTAACCAATGGTGTGATGAACCGTCATGAAAACCAACGGTTCAAACCAAGATATCGTATAGGCTATGCCAACCATGTTAAATTAAAATACATTCCACAGTAATAATCAGAGATATTTGAGTAAATAGGAAAAGTCTCATCAATAATGAACTAAGGTCTACATGATAAATAATTAAATGATCCTGTTATCTCCAATTAACCAAAACATAATTAATTCTCATATATCAAAATACAAAAGTTAAACACTAAGCGTAACCATGGTAGAAACACTCGCTTGACGAGTCTTGCTCGTCCTCGACAGCTTACACATCAATAGCCGCTACACGTCCATACGTTGGCGCATCGATATAATCTTTGATAGTAACTCCTGTCACATCAGAAACTAAAAATAATTACACACGCGAGGGTCAGCTATTTAACTTGAGCTCAGTGAAAAAATAAAACAATGCATCAAACATAAGAATGCATTCAATTCATATCTTTGGTCTGGTTTTTAAGTTTGTAATGTGTTATAGAAAGGTTTGGAGGCCCCCACACCTCTATACATGAGTGTGTGTGAATCCTCCCAATGGATCAAATACCATTACTGTCCCACATGCACCCACCATGGAATAGAGATAGAGCTAAAGTGTCAAGATCACACACTGCCAACACTTCCCCTGATGCCCTACCCATACCAATATGTAAGCTCCTATTGCCGAGGGCTTACAAACTGGGCTCGCAACTAACCAATCCTAATATCATCTAGTGTATCCAAGGCCTCACCCCAGCATCCCTCAATAAGTATATAGAGATAGAGCTAAGGCCCTCCGACAGAGTCGAAGACTACACGGTCCGAAACCACCTCCCCTGATGCCCTACGATGTAATAGTTCTGCTAAGGTAATGGAGATACGATGATGTCAGTGAACAAGACTTGAGTAGAGATAAAGCTAGAGTCTGGTGACCAGGTTGAACCACAATGTCATGTCCTCCCCCTAATGCTCCACTAGCATCCAACACACTAACCACACACACACAATCACATGCCTATTTCTAGCATCATCATCATCATCATCATATTATAAATAAACAGAAATAAATATGCATGAGCAGTAATAATAAGAATATTAAATGACATGTGAGATGCATATTACAAGCATACAAGCTTAACATCAATCATGGCATTGGACTCAATAAAATAAATAACTTGTTATTAGCCAATTAGTTTAGGTTATGTTCCCTCACCTACTAGAAATGTTCAATCTTCTCCAAGCTTCTTAACTCAATCTTGAACCTCTTGGAAACCTAAGAAATTTGTAAGTTCTAAGTTATGGTTCAAGCACATCAATTTACAGTAGTTAATGGTCCCTACTAGCATCAAACAGACCTCTAGAAGCTGAGTGGTCGCAGGTGTGGCAGTACCTGTGGTCTCAGTTTCTGCGACCACAGGGTGTGGGGTCAATACCTGTGGTCGCATATCATGCGACCATACACATGCGACCACACCATCCCTGGAAACTTTTCGAGGGCTTGTGGTCAGACAGATGTGCCTCATATGATCAATCAAACTATGAGCACACGAGTTTTTGGTTGACTTTTACTCTCAGCCACATCCTTTCATAATTTGATTTCATGGCTAACGTTATGATCCTTCCTATGATTGTTTTATGGCTTAAAATTCATACTTTTACATAGTCCTTCACCTTAATCTGTTCTTCATGGATTTCCTTAGAGTTTTGTTCATGGTCTTAGGATTGAGATCTTACTTTAACTCAATATCTCCTCCATAATCTAATCTAGGCATTCAATTAATGTAGGGAATGATTCCATACCTTAAACTTGCTAGAGAATTAGAGCTTTTTCTATAATTCTTTCTCCTAGTCTTCCTCTTAAATTCTCCTTCTCTTCCTACTCCTCTCTTTCTCCCTCTTTCAGTTGGGGTTCTAAAAGAGTGAAAGAGACTAAGGGACGTCCTTTATATAGAGAAAAACATCCATATAAGTCCCACTTTGATTAGAAAAGAACTCCCTCAGATTAGGAAGGTTTCCTATTTACGGAGTCGGTTATACTATCGTGTGGTTGCCTGTGGGGTCCCAGAATCCGTCTACCACATGTCTCAAAACTGTGACCACACGTCCCAGACTCGATTGGTCTCAATATTTTGAGGTGTGGTCGACCACACCTGTTTAGGTATGTTATCACACGTCTCAATTAAATGATTTTTTGTTCAAATTACATACCTAGCCTTGTGGTTTCTTCACGCACTTGGTCCGCTTCGTCCGATCATGATAGGAAGACATAATACAAGGTGGTAAGACCAAGTTAGTAAGGTACGGGTCTTACACTAGGATACGAGTATCTACATCAGTAATATTTTTTAATTTAGGTTTCAACATCTCGTGATAGGTAACCCTTGACAATAGAGATTTAGGTATTGGTATAAGCTTATTGTGGACCAACTTTGGGTAAGTCCCTTTTGCAGCTAGAGCAGGGAAACGGATAGGATTGGAATCCAACCTCTAGTGTCTCAGGTGAGAGCTAGGGATGAGTCTGTTCTATGTGCTTACCCATCAAGTATTGGGTAGTGAGTACCCAATGAAGTGGTTGAGGCATAGAATAAGATGCTAGGATGAAGCCTATGATGAGAGAATACTGGTACAATGCCAGGTTAGTATACGTGGGTTGTATTCTTCATTCATTGGATAATGTTTCACATGAGGTAAGGAGCCAAGTGTGTTGCATTCACCTTTTTTTTTTTTTTATTAGAAGTCCAAAATTGTACTAGAAAAGAAAAAAAATACAGAGCACCCTAAAAGAATAAAAAAAAAATCCCACCTTCGGCATTGCCATCAGCAGGGCCATCCTGGGTGAACAAACCAAACAAGAAAAAATTATTAAAAATGATATCGAGGCATATAAAAAGCATCCCATACAACCTCCCTAGCCACCATACGGGTGTGTTGCATTCACCTACCCCATGCTTGCATGTTCATTGCTAGGATTTAGGTGTGACGTGACTTGTGCATACTTATCTACAGACCATTTGGACCTTAATAATATATCATGCATTGTGTACTTGAATGTGCTAATTTCTCACTGAGCACATGGTTTTGCTCACCCCTTGTATGTGTACTTTTTTTAGATTCTTATACAAATTATTTAGCTGATAATTATGTGATTGGAGATAAATAACTTGAAGATGATTCGCATAATTCTTCATGTGAATGCAATGATTGTCTTTATGGTTAGAAGATAATGTTTCTGAAGACTAGAAGACTTCTCTGTCTGAGAGAGAAGATTACTTTAGTAGTTTTTACTTAGAACAAATTATAATTTTGTTTATTTGTTTATTTTGGGTGTTGTTTGACCCATGAGATTTATTTAAATACTTGATACTTGGTATTATGTTAGTTATGTCTTGGTTTAAAGACAGATAAACTTTTATTACAATTAATTAATATAATTAGACTGGTTCCTAGTTATTGATTCCGCTATGATTTGATTTGTGCTCTGTGATTCCCATAATCTATGCTATAATTGATAGAAGAGTTGTGTTATGTTATGGACTTTGAATGGATCTTGATATGGTAGTTCTTACACAGTGAGAAAGCCATGGTTATACCAAAATATTAGGGTTTTGGGGTGTGACACATAACCCATCCTACGGCTATAATCAAAGGATGTCTATCCCCTATAAATAAAGGACGACCCCAAGCCTTCAAAGCATCCAAAAGTCGAGCGAGTTTCCTCTCCTTACTCTCCCTTAAGCACTCTCTCTCTACTTTAATTAGTCGATAGAGTCTATCCTTCCTTCTTTTGAAGGATTGTTAGCCTTAGCTGTCTAGTCTCTGATGACATCCAACAGTTGGTTTGTGGGGACCCGGTGTATCGTATAGGGGGCAAACATAATCTTAAAGAGAGTGTACCAACATAACTCAGCTCTATTTTATTAATTCAGTTTCATCAATTAATGGTATGTTATATTACATATTTATTTATATACATTAGTTGTTATTGTATATGTTTTGGTTGATACAATCATTTATGTTGCATGGTTACTAATTAGTCTGACACAATATATAGTTGTTGTATCATAGTACTATTTACTACATTTCTTAAGATTGTGTTTTATATATTGTTTAAATTGTCATCATGGCCAATGTTGAATCTGGTTTGACTATCGAAGTCAGTTCTACAATGGAAAAATTATATATCGTCTCTGAGTTTGATAGCATAGAACCATTCAATGGTTTTAACTACAGATGATGGAGGCAAATGATGCATTTTGCCTTAACTCAATTAGAAGCCATATTTTCCTTGACTGAAAAAATGCCAAAAGAATCCGATGATCCTGAGATTAAGTCCAAATAGGTGGCATGGATTACTATGGATTTCCACCTATGAACTTTATAATGTTTATGCTTCATATAACTATGCCTATACTATATGGAATGCTTTGGACAAAAATACTCCTTGGAAGATGCTGGTAGAAAAAAATGTCACTGCCAATTTTTTGAATTTTAAAATGAAAGAAGATATGAGGGTATCCATGCAAATAGATTTATTCCAAGTTTAGGTTGCAAGTCTTGTAAAAGAAGGGATCTCTCTACCAAAACAATTTGTATCTACAATTTTAATTGATATATTATCAAATTCATGGAGTGACTTTAAGTCACACATGAAACATAAGTCAAAAAAGTGGACCTGGAGCATTACATAATGCAGATCAAATTGAGGAAAAGAATTAGGAAACAGATTAGATAGAAAAAGACAAGGAATTTAAAACCAAGGCAAATCTTGTTGAAAATGGTAAAAGCTGGAAAAAGGAAAAGTCCAAGAAGTTTCTTCATGTGAAGAAGGATACCAAATTCAAAAAGGCTAAAGGGGCTTATTTCTTTTATGGAAAGCCAGGGCACTTCAAGAAGGACTATCAGGTTTTCAAGAAAAAATAGGGTAATGATAATACCAAGGTGCACCTTACTGAAGAGATTTGTTTGTAGTAGTGGTGATTGAGATTAATTTGGTAGAGAAACCAAAGGAGTGGATCATTGACACTAGAGCCACTAAGCACATCTGTGTTGACCAATCAGCTTTTTCTAAATATTTACTGATCAATGTAGGTGACTTAGTATATATGGGAAATTCTCAAACCTCTTAGGTTATGTGCAAGAGTCAGGTTGCCCTGAAACTGACATCTGGAAAGACTCATATGCTAAATGAGGTGCTGCTTGTCCCAGAAATCCGAAGGAATCTGGTCTTTAGTTTTTGTCTAAACAAAGCTAGCATGAAACTAAGTTTTGAAGCAGATAAGGTTATTCTGCTTCAGGGGGTCAAATATATGGGCAAGGGATATGCCAATACTGACCTATTTATAATGAGTATTATTGATGTTTTGAATAAAATTCCTTCTTCTTCTTACTTAACTGAGTCTTATGATGTATGGCATGTTAGATTAAGACATCATAGCGCACCTTATATTAAAAGATTATCCAAAAGGATACATACATGGACAGCCCGAACCTTCACCTCGTAAATACCCAATTTGCATAGAGGCTAAAATTATTAAAAATCCCCATAAGTTTGTAGAAAGACAAACTAACTTATTATAACTAATACATAGTGACCTGGTTGGTTTCAAATCTCATGAATTAAGGGGAGGTAATAAATATTATATAACTTTTATTGATGACTACTCAAGGTATACAAAAGTATATTTTTTAAAATCTAAAGATGAAGCAAAAAATGCTTAAAAGCATATAAACTTGAAGTAGAAAATTAGCTAGATACAAAAATTAAAAGATTAAGAACTAATAGAGGGACTGAGTATGGCACTAATAGTCTATCTCAATTTTGTAAAGAAAATGGCATTATTCATGAAACTACTGTACCCTACCAACCTAAGTCCAATGGAGTTGCCAAAAAGAAAAATAAAACATTAAAAGAAACGATGAACTATTTTCTAATTAGTTCTAGTTTATCATATAATATGTAGGGGGAAGCTATCTTAATTGTTTGCCTGTTATATCCTTAATAGGATTCCTCCCAAAAGGTTTGACCTACTTCCATTTGAACTTCGGCATAGGAGGAAACCATCCTTTAATCACTTGAAGATATGGCAGTGTCTAGCCAAGGTTTGAATCCTTGAACCTAAGAAAAGAAAAATAGGATCTAGGACTTGTAACTGCATCTTTATAAGTTATGCATAACATAGTGTGGCATATTAGCTATTGGTATTAAAATATGTAGGAAACATCTTTGATGCTAACACTATTATTGAATCTCGTGATGCTGAATATTTTGAGCATGTCTTTCCTAAATTAAATGACATTTCCCAAAATAAGTATCCTATTATGAATAATGAAATTAATAAAGAACAAGAACTTGAGAAAATGAATTTTGAGTTATTAAAGAGAAGTAAAAGGCAAAGAAAACCTACCAAACTTGGTGCTGACATGTTAGTATACTATGTGGATAGAGATCCTTTAACTCATCAAGAGGCTATAACATCTCCAGATGAGGTATTCTAGAAAGAGGATATAAAGAGTGAGTTATATTTTATAATTCAGAATCATACTTGGCAATTGGTGGACCTCCCACTAAGAACAAAGCTTTTAGATACCAAATGGATATTTAAATGGAAATTAAGGCCTAATGGATCTCTTTAAAAGTTTAAAGCAAGGTTAGTAGTAAAAAGGTTTAAGCTATCACAGCCCATTCTGAGAATCGGGCGTAATATTTGGGTCAATCCTCGTGGCAACCCGAATCTTCCAGCGACCGAAAACCAAAATAATCTATCAGCAAACCCCACAATCTACATAAACAATATCCATAATAATCATTAATAGATAATAATAAATCAATGGAATCATAAGACTGGCAGTAAAATCATACTAGAGAACAAATGCTACTAATGTTATCAATACATAATTAGTCTGTTATGTCTTACAAACTGTTTTACAATATCTTTCATAATAAATACATCCCATACTAAATAACTAGAGTAAATCTGAGCACAACCCAATAGATAGGCCAAACTGTCATCCATCTACAGGCAGCAAAATCATAGATGTAAGGCTTTGACTCAGGTCCCGTATATGTAATCCCTGTAGGTATAGCCCTTAACATGATTTCTCAATGGACCCCCATTAAGAGAAGTACCCTCAACATCATCAAGATCCATATCAGCAATTACAGTAGAGGTCCCTGCAATCAAAGCTAAAAGAATTTGATATCGAAGGGTAAGCTCCCATCCCAGCTCAGTGAGAAGTCAGGTATCAATGCAACCCTAATCAACCAATTTAATGATGCAATGCAGAAGCAAATAAACAAGCAATTGTGAGTGGCATTTAAGTATGTAGCAATCATGATTGGCCTATACCCTAGTGAGGATCTACCACATACCCCACCACCTAAGTGAGTGCCTCGTACCCCACCACCTGAACAATTGCCCCATACCCCACCGCCTGAGTACTCCATATCCCATCGCCTAGATAAATTCTCTTCACTAAAGCATAAGTCTTTTGGCCAAGTTGATGCATAATGCATGAGAATACAATAAAGAAGGTTGCACCCCAGCAAAGATCCCTGACTCAACTCCTATGGGCTGACCTTTCCCTTACTAAGGTGTAGCTAAGCATATGGCCATATATTGTGCTCCCACAGGCCATACAATCATATACCCCACAACACAATCACATCCATATCAATAATCACCTAACATGGCATATGCAAGCAGTAAGTAAAACTATACTCCAGTAAAAATCCTCGGTTCCACTCCCATGGACTAACCGTGTCCCCACTAGAGTATAATGTTCCAACATGGCATGTGTATTATGCTCCCACACACCACATGCCCATCATACATGGTCATAACAGAATTGCACCCCAGCCAAGATCCCCAACTCCCCACTCCCATGGTTTGTCATGTCCCCACTAAGGTATAACCAATCTCAATGTAATTTATGAAGTCACCCGCTACATGAACCACCATACACGGTTGGCACCCCAACAGAGATCCCCAGATCCCTACTCCTATAGATCACTGTGTCTCTACTAGAGTGCAAGCAGACTAACATGGTACGTGTGCCCATTCTCCAACATGTCACAGACACCATCATACATGGTCATGCACATATAATAATATAAATTCCTCATCAACAACATGGCCCGTGAATTGTGCTCCCACACACTACACATCCATCATACAACGTCCAACATACATAGTTATTGCTATAATGTAAATGCATGAATAGTTATATACATTTCATTGGATGACATGTTATAAAAGGAAAACAACAATCAACACACAGCACAATACATGCTTAAACTCTACACGACCTGACCCCTTACTTGTAGACACCAAAGGTGCTGCTGAACCTTGAAGCCAACAGAAGGCTTCGTCCACTACCCACGATGTTATAACTAATTTGTTAAATAAGCTTCATTAGGTTGGCGAAAATCTTTTAAACCAGCATGGACAAGTCCTAGTATCTGTATACAGTCCCAAGAAAGCCAAGAATCGAAAGTTTGGTCTTCCTAATCATTACTAGGCTTATAAGTCAAAACAGACTGAATCAGAGGTTATAACGGGATAATCGTTGCTCCAGTATAGTAGGCTGGTTAACACTTAGTCATTTCTTAAGTAAACTGGACCGGAGGATGAATCAAATGGTCAAGCATCTGGTAATGTCACACCCCAATTCTGGACTAACCAGTGATGTGATGAAGCGTCATGAAAACCAACGGTTAAATCAGGATCTCGTATAGGCTGTGCCAACCAAGTTAAATCAAAACACATTCCACAGTAATAATCAGAGATTCTAAAGTGAATAGCGAAAGTTTTATTAATAATGAACTGAGGTCTAACATGATAAATAATTAAATAATTCAATTATCTCCAAGTAACCAAAATATAAATATATCAAACTTTTACAAATACCAAATACAAAAGTTAAACACTAAGCGTAATCATCATTGAAACACTCGCTTTATCTAGTCATGTTCATCATCCACAGCTTGCACATACATAACCGCTACATGTTCATACGTTGGTGCATCGATATAATCTTCGATAGTAACACCTGCAACATTAGAAACTAAAAAGAATTACGTGTGTGAGGATCAGCTCTCCAACTTGAGCTCTGTTAGTAAACAAAACAATACAACAAACATATGCATGTGTTCAATTCATATCTTTATTTTAATTTTTAAGACTACAATATGCTATAGAAAGGATTGGCGGCCACTGCACCTCTATACACGGGTATATAAGCCCACCCAATGGATCAAACACCATTGTCATCCACATCCACCCCACCATGGAATAGAGATAGAGCTAAAGTATTCGGATCACACACCGTCAACACTTTCCCTGATGCCCTACCCATACCAACACGTAAACCCCTATTGGCGAGGGCTTGTAAACTGGGCTCGCAACTAACCAATCCTAATGCTATCCAGTGTATCCAAGGCCTTACCCCAACATCCCTTAATACGTCCATAGAGATACAGCAAAGGTCCTCTGACAGAGTCAGAGACCACACGGTCCTAGACCACCTCCCATGATGCCCTACGATATAATAGTTCTGCTAAGGTAATGGCGATACGACGATGTATGTGGGCAAGAGTTGAGTAGAGATAGAGCTAGAGTCTGGTGACTAGGTCAGAGACCACCATGCTACGTCCTCCCCCTGATGCTCCACTCACATCCAACACACTAACCATACACACACACGATCACATGCCTATTCCTATCATCATCAATCAACATGATAGTAAATAGACAGAAATAAATATGCATGAGCAGTAATAACAGTAATATTCGATGACATGTGAGATGCACATTACAAGAAAACAAGCATAGAATCAATCATGGCATTAGACTCAATAAAATAAATAGATTATTATTATCCAATTAGTTTAGGTCTTGTTCCCTCACCTTTGATCAATGTTTGTTACTCTCCCAAGCTTTAAAAGTCACTTTGTGTAAGACCCGTATTGAACTAACCGGTCTTACCACCTTGTACCAGGTCTACCCATCATGGTCAAGCCAAATGGACCAAGTGCGTAAAGGAAAAGGCGAAACCAGGTACTAAACTGACCCAAAAACAGTCAAAATGAGGGTAGGGTCACATACCCAGACCAGCAGGATCGACCCCCCCTCACATAGAAGTCAGACCCCTGATTTTTCACTGGGGGTCGGTCAACTTAGGAACTGAGGGTCGACGAGATTTTCGACCCCCTCATCGACCCCCCGTTTGCCGACAAAAACCGCAAATAGGAAACTTTCCAAATTTCAATGGGATTCCTTCCTAATCTCAATGGGACTTATTTCTAGAGATTCTACTCTATATATAGGACATCCCTAAGCCTCTTTCACTCCTTTTGAAACCCTAATTGAGAGTGAGAGAAAGAGAAGAGAAGAAGAAGAGAAGGAAAGTTGGAAAAGAAGACCTAAGTAAAGAATTCAGAGAAATCTCTGAATCTCAGCAAACCTAAGGTATGGGCAAGCTTTCTACTTGATAATCTAAGACCTTAGAATAGTTCATGAAGAGAGTATGGTCTAGGAGAAACCCAAATCATACACCCATGGGAAGATTTCGATGAAAACCATGGAGAAATCATGGTAGACAAGGTAAGGAAGAAACCTAGTGTTCTAAGCCATAGAACAAGCCTAGAATGGATTGTGGAAGTAAGCCATAGGACCCAAACATGAAAGAATGGACTGTAGAATGAAAATCTCGATTCAACCCACGGGGGGTCGCACGTGGGGTCGATTGGGAATCGACCCTACCAGACCACAGGATCGACCCCCAGTGTTCGGGAAGTCCAGAATAGGGGTGGTCGCACCCAGGGTCGATGGAACCTCTGACCATGGCATCGACCCTACCCTGGGGGTCGATGTATACTGCTACCCTACCTGCGACCCACCCTGTGACTCGTGCTTAAAAACAAGCCTAAACTTGCCAGAATGACTTATAACCAAAATCTATCGACTTGTTAGGTTTTCCTATTGATATAAAAGTGGTTTTAAAGCTTGAAAGTGGATCAACACTCAAGCAAAGGTGAGGGAACAAGACCTAAACTAATTGGTTAATAATAAATTGATTTTATTTCTTGAGTCCAATACCATGACTGATTCTATGCGTCTATGCTTGTATGTGCATTCAACATGTCATCCAATATTTCTGCTATTACTGTTCATGCATATTTAATTCTGTTTGTTTATAACATGATGATGATGATGATCCTAGGAATAGGCATGTGAATGTATGTGTGTGGTTAGTGTATATGGTACGGGTAGGGGATGGTATCAACCGGTACAGCCATGCCATTTTCATGGGGTGTATATTGTGCCATGGTTCTACTCAAGTCATGTCCACTGACATCGTCGTATCGTTATTATCTTAGTAGAACTATTATGTCGTAGGGTATCAGGGGCGGTGGTCTCGGACCGTGTAGTCTTCGACTCTACCGGGGGGCCTTAGCTCTATCTATAAGGATGTATTGAGGGATGCTGGGGTGAGGCCTTGGATACACTGTTTGACATTAGGATTGGTTAGTTGCGAACCCAGTTTGCAATCCCTCGCCAGCAGGGGCTTACGTGTTGGTGTTGGCAACCGGTACAGCCATACCGTTTTCATGGGATGTATATTGTCCATGGTGGGTGCATGTGGGACGACAGTGCCGTTTTCATTTGGTAGATTCACACACTCGTGTATAGAGGTGAGGCGGCCACCGAACCTTTCTATAGCATATTTCAAACTTATAAACCAGACTATAGATATGAATTGATTGCATGCATATGTTTTGTTGCATTGTTTTGTTTGCTTACTGAGCCGTGATGTGTGCCTACCCTTTCGACGTCGAATATTTTTAGTTGATGATGCAGGTACCACGGTTGAAGACTATATGAATACTTCTGTGTACGGGCACGTCGCTGCGATGGAAGCTGAAGACTTCGTGGAAACGCATGACTCTTCATGCGAGTGCAACGCATGCATTTTCGATTAGATTTTTATTTGAATTATTAAGGAAATATAATTTGATATTTTATTTAATTATGTCTCGGTTAATACAACATAACTTGATATTATATTATTGATTATCACATTTAGAATCTTCAGTTCATTTAATATTAAGACTTCCGCTATTGTGTATTTATTCTGATTATGGTTGTGGATGTGTATGGTTTTATTTTCAACGGACATAGCCTATTAGAGATCCTGGTTGAACCGTTGGTTTATTAGTGATTCATCACACCATTCTGAATAGTACGGAATTAGGGTGTAACACTTTGAATCTCTTAAGAACCTAAACAATTAATGTATTTAAGTTAGGGTTCAAGTTTACCAAGTTATAATAGTTGAAAACCTTGTTTCATCTTAAAATATACTTGCTGTTATCCTATGGTTGATCCTATGGTCTCAATATATGCCACCGTAGGATGTACAGCCGATACCCTAAGGTCGCATTACATGCGACCTTACCTACGACTGTATGTTTCCTCAATTCTTTCCGAATGACTGTGGTCGACTCTTTTCTCATCCCATGGTCAACTATAGCTACAACTATATACGTTTAATATAATTTCTTACTTCCAATACGGATTCTTCATCTTGGATCATCAATGGGGTCCTCCCTAATGATCATTGTAAGACCAATATTCTTAGTTTACTATAGTAATACTCTAACCCATTCTCCAGGATCTCTGTTTGAGATCTACTCAGAAAATTCCATAGTTGAATCCTTACTATGGGTTCGGTATCTCAATTTTACATTAGAACTCTTACTCTTAGTGTTCTAAGGCTACAGAGACAAGATTCATACCTTACTTGTTATAGAGAGTCTATAGAACTCCTTATCTCAGCCTTCTTCTTTAAATCTCCTTCTCCTTCTCTTCCTTTCTCTCTTTCTCTCTTAGGTTTAAAGTTTTAATTTGGGTTCTAAAAGAGTGAGAGAGACTAAGGAACATCCCTTATATTGAAAAAAAAACCTCCATATAGAGTCCTCTTTCAATTAGGAAAGAGTCCTCCTCAAATTAGGAAAGTTTCCTAAACACGGAGTTGGTTCTGGGTTAATACGATCGATCATACGGTCTCATAAACTGTTGACCATACAACCAAAACATGCGACCGTATGTTATACGGTCTCAATACGGTCGACCATTGGTGCGACCGTAGCCCTCAAAACTGCCACCACATGTCCAAAATTTACTGGTCTTTAATTTTTTACTGTTGCTTCTACACAAACTTAAACAGTCAACCACAACAACTAAATTTGACTTATGGCTTACCTCAACTTGTGGTTTCTTCAAACAATTGGTTCACTTGAGCCAATTATGGTAAGAAACCGATCACAACATGAGAACATAAGGTTAGATCGATTTTATGGCGTGCGGGTCTTACAAATCCACCACCCTTAATTGAAATTTCATCTTTCAAATTTTTACGTACGGATCTTACAAGTAGACCATCCGGTTTATACCCATTGTCATACAGTGAGGTTCTAGTAAGTTAATTAGAGGCTTAGCCGGGTAGTATACCATCCGGCAATGCCTTTGCTTGATATTAGCCTACACGAACGCTTGGGTCAATCGGAGCCATCACTTTACCAGAGGGTCAGATGGAGGATCGTTTCCCCGATAAGGAAACTCCAAAAGGTCCACTGGTAGGGCATTAGTCTGACACACTAAGGCATTTGCTTTGGTAGAGGACTGGTCTTTTACCAACCGGAGGCAGGGCCAATGACAGGCTACCGATTGTGCCTCCAGTTCAGGCCCAAAAACTAGGAACGAACCAGAGAAGGTTTCCTTCTTCGGGGATTATCTTCCGTACTTGGTTTCCTACCCTCTAAGTGGTGGGAAACATTCTCCCATCATATTTATACGCAATGGGAATCATTTAGATGCCATTGATGTCTCCATTCATGGAGGGGATGATAACCTAGGTTTTCTAGTTCAAGCTCGGTCTCCATTAATGGAGACCATTAATCGTAGAGTTCCACCATAGGTCCTTACATGATCATAAGCAAGAAGGAGAAGGAGAAGGAGAAGAGGTATGGAGCTTACCTCAATGGAGAACCTAGGGCTTAAGCTTGAGTTCCACTCTTTCTCTCACTCATACTCTCCCACAGTTAACAAGAGGGAAAATAAGGGAGTGTGGGCTCCCTTTTATAGAACTCATGGAGAGAGAAGGTGTCCCACTTGTATACAATGGGATGCTATCAAACGGGTAATGCATCATCCGGTAATGCCTCTGGTTGGGTTTAAAAGTAGGTTTAGGCTTAGTTTTGTGCCCAGTTAGGTGGGGACGTATTCTAGGTTTCTTGGAGATCATTCCCCATACTCTACCATCACTAGGTGATCTAGGAAGTTGGTCCAACATCATATGGAGGGTCAAAAGTCAGGGTGCCAAGTGTTGGCACCGTAAGACCTGATATAGAGGGATATGAGCTGGTGAGGATTCAGGGTGTAGGTCTTACATAAGAAAAAGAAGACATCGATTATTTTGATACTCTTTCTTGTAGCTCATATTATTACCATCCGAACTTTGTTTGCAATTGTTTTTATTTATAATTTAGTTATTCATCAAATGGATGTTAAAACTACCTTTCTAAATGGGGATTTAGAAGAGGAAATTCATATTAGACAACCTGAGGGTTGTATAGTGTCTGGACAAGAAAATAAATTTTGTAAGTTAATTAAATCCCAATATGGTTTAAAATAAGCACCTAAACAATGGCATGAAAAGCTTCATCAAGTGTTACCAGTTTTGTTATCAATAATTCTAATAGATGTGTATATAGTAAGTTTAATAATGGAAAATGTGTTACTATTGTACTATATGTTGATGATATGCTAATAATGGAAACTGATTAAGTGTTGTAAATTCAACAAAGAAAGTACTTATGTCTAAGTTTGATAAAAAAGACATGGGAGAAGTTGATGTGATTCTAGGCATCAAAGTTATACAGAAAACCAATGAGATAATACTATCTCAGGCACACTATGTGGAAAACCTATTAAAAAAGTATGGGTATTTTAAGTGTTCTCTAATAAAAATACCCTTAGAGGTAGGAATCCATCTCATAAAGAATCAAGGTGATCCAATCTCCCAAAAGGAGTATTCCCAGATTACTGGTTTAGTATCATATTTAATTAATTACACAAGACTGGATAAAGCTTTGACAGTAGGAAAGTTGAGTCAACATACTTATAACCAAGGAAAAAGCACTATGAAGCTTTAATAAGGTTATTAAAGTACTTGAATGGAACTATGAATTATGGTCTACACTATAGTGGGAATCCTTTGGTTTGAGAATGGTATTGTGATGCTAATTAGATCTCCGATACAGAGGAATCCTTAGCCACAAGTGGTTATGTGTTCACTCTAGGTGAAGGAGAAATTTCATGAAAATTGGTTAAGCAAACCTATGGAATAGGATCTACCATGGAGGCAAAATTTATAGCCTTGAAGAAGGCTGGGGCAGAAGTTGAATGGCTTAAAAATATAGTGGTAGAAATTCTGTTATGGCATAAACCTAGGCCCCCAATATCACTACATTGTAATAGTTAGCCTGCCACTGCTAAAGCAAAAGCAAGATATATAACGGAAAAAGAAGACAATTACGCTTGGGACACAACCTTGTAACGTAGTATTTAAGTGAAGGAACGATAGCTATCAACTTTGTAAGGTCATAAAAGAATCTGACAGATATATTTACAAAGCTACAAACCACCAGAGTCATAATTGACACATCTAAAGGAATGAGCTTGAAGCCCGTGTCATAAGTTATGTAATGGAAACTCAACCTATGTGATAAGGGATCCCTGAAATTAGGTTCAATGAATAAAAACAAAGTTACGTGTGACTTGTTTATTACTATCATAATATTGTTCATTCTGGTTAGATGTTAAGGTAGTTCTCACCACAATGAACAGATGATGAATCTCAAAGATTCTTAGTCAAGCCAAGTTATCCCAGCAAAATGTGGGGTTGTGTTAACTATGATGCACACTATGGGCTGACCCTATTAAATGTAGGAAGTGGGGCCACTTCCAATGAGAGTTTAAGGGCGAATTCTCATAAACATTCATGAACCAGGATAGGGATAAGGCCGATTTAAAATAAGTCCACTTTGATGAAAGGATCTTTCAAGAGTTGAACTGTAGGAGATGACTGTTAGGTCAGCCAGCTACAACAATGAAAAAAGGTTCAAGGAGCGTTGCTTCACCCATACTCTATAGCATCGCCTATCAGACCTAATGTAGTTTCAAGTCGAAAGACATCAGCAATGAAGTCACTTATAGATCTCATGAGATTAATAGTCTAATTCTGGTTTTTACTTTCTTTTGAAACTTGTGAGGGAATTGTTGTCAAATGGTCAAAAAGTAAAAGTTTCAAATGAAAGTTCAAATTTTCATTTTTGGTTTTGAGTAGAAAATTTCAAATTTGATTTTTGGAGTTGGTCTATGCAATGAAGGATTTTTAGTCCCACATTGCTTAGGGATATTAGAGGAAGGTAACTTATATGTACAGGGTGACCCTTACATATTGAGCCCTTAATAAGAAGGTGAGTTAGGTTCCAAGACAGATCTCACAAGGGCGTGTGCTAGACCAGACTGGACCACGACCGTGACCTTGATGTGGGCATAGGCGCTGGCGTAGGTTGCGGGTCGCAGATGTGGGTGTGGGTGTAGACGAGGTAGGACACACCCTTCCACAAGATACCCTTTTAAAGGGTGCTTATGTGTAGAGAGGGTGCAACCAAGACCGTAGATCTCAAAATCTGAGATCAGAAGAAAATTGGATGATCCAAATCTAAGGACACAACCCATTCTATGGCTACAATAAAAGGGTGTATGTCCCCTATAAATAGAGGATGACCCCAAGCCTTCAAAGCATCCAGAATTTGAGTTTCCTCTCCTCTCTCTCTCTCTCTCTCTCTCTCTCTCTCTCTCTCTCTCTCTCTCTCTCTCCCTCTGATTAGATGATAGAGTTTGTTCTTTTTTCTTTTGAAGGATTGTTAACCTTAGCTATCGAGTTTCCAACAACATCCAACGGTGTGTGCACATTGATTGGGTGACCTAGTAGAGCTGTTTTATCGTAGAGGTTGGTTTGTGGGGACCTAGTGCATCGTATAGGAGACAAACACATTCTTAAGGAGAGTGTACCAACATGACTCAACTCTATTTTATTTCTTCAGTTTCATCAATTAAGGGTATGTTCTGTTACATAATTATTTATATACATTAGTTGTTATTGTATATGTTTTGGTTGATACAATCATTTATATTGCATGATTACTAATTAGTCTGAAACAATATATAGTTGTTGTTTCATAGTATTATTTACCACAAAGAGAGAGAGAGAGAGAGAGAGAGAGAGAGAGAGAGAGAGAGAGAGAAATAACTTCTCTTGTGAGCGTATAGACAATCGGGAGATGAATCGCTCACTTGCCCTGTTGCCGCCATAGCAACCCTGATGTTTATCTTGGCTTGTTGAGAAGATGAGTTATAATGGTATTTTACGTTTTTATCCTTAATTTTTCAGCCTAAAACTCACATGCAACTTGAAGTTTCTCAAAAACAATCAGAACTGATTTTTGGCCAAAAATTAAAAATAGATTGAGATTTCTTTTTTGATTTTGGACTTATTTTTATTTTTATTTTTTCATAAAAGCATCTAAAATTATATTAAACTCTTAAAAAATAAAAATCAAAAACATAAATAATACCAAAGAGAACCTAAAATAAGAAGTCAGGAGGGGATAGGGAGGATAGAGAAGAAGTAGATGGATGATCGTTACCACACTTCACATATCAACAAAATAAAGACTTTTTTTATTCATTCTATGACATCGTGATCTTTCATCGTCCTTTAGATTCGATCTAAATATGGGTGGGTATGGTTCAAATTTAGCTGAGCAGTACCATTTTTATGGTCAATTGTTAACTGGTTTGGGAAAAGAATCTCTAGTTAGCATGCCTCCCAATGAAAGGAAGGGTTGGATTCTGTCCCACCCCTGGGTCCCAACCACTCATTCACGGATTTAAAAACAGTGTCATGAGCTACATACACAGACAGAAAGAAGAGATAATAATGATTATTCTAAGATGCTAATGCAGCACCGAAAAACTTCCATGGTCATTTAAAATTCCAAAGTAACGGTAAGACCAGTTTTCATGCGCAATATTAGTTGTAAAGGTAAAAATCATTTACCCAAAAAAAAAAAAAAAAAAAAAAGGGGTAAAAATCATAAAATAAAAATCAGGATTCAATTGTCATATTCAGTCAAAATGGAAAAGTTAAAGCAATTAGGATCATTCCGATTTTAGGGTAATAGATCATCGAATGTCGGACTTATAGGGGTAGAAGGGTGTAAATCAATTCATAAATGGTATATAGAGTTGATGGGAATGAGTAAAAGTTATATATTACATAAAAATATCTTGAATACTATAATCTCATGTATTTTAAACTCTTCCTCTAGATGTTTTGATTGCATATAACCATGATATATATCTATATATATAACCCATTATTTTCTGCTCCCCATTCTCAAGTAGCATAGAGGGAGGTAGGTAGTTAAACCATTGTACTCACTTTCTATACGGCGAACCAATGATCTAACGGTTTTAATTCAGTTTCAAGCCATTTATTTGTATGCAAAACTAAAATTCAACATTTAATTTCAATTCAGTTTGGTATTTATTCGGTTTGGATTTGATTTCTCGGTTTCTAATCAGAATTAACACCCTTACGAGTCTTAAGATGTGGATGAATTACAACCTACATATCTCAGATTTAGGAAAGACATGACAAACTGTGGCAAACCACATTCATTGCAAGAGAACTGTGATTAAGAGTTCGCAGTTTGCCAAGAGGAATTGAACTAAGCAACAAAGAAGAGGGTTGGGAGAGATCTATAGTGTACAGAGGGCTGATAGTAGCCAACCCGACATAAAAAGGAAGGGGTTTTTGGGGATTGTCCTTAGTGTTATCTCCATCGCAGCTTATATCTTTGTTAAAATTATGGCAAGTTGAAGAGCCCACAAAATTATGGCGAGTTTCAGATTCGAATCATGAAACTCTGTACGTCTATTTATATGATTATATCTTTCAATCGTACTTTTCCATACATATAAAAGGGAAGGAGATCGTCTCTGCGGTAGGACGGTCCTGCGACTGATCCAAGGGTTTGAGGATCAGTCTGGCCGCCTGCCAATACATTGGGGGGTGGGCCGACTGAAATCCTGCCTTTGGCAGGCGGTAGGACCGCAGGAGACGATTTCTATGCATATAAAAGAACCACTAGGACAAATTGTTCATGTACGGATCACTATAAAATGTTTCGAATATCATCTTTTAGGGTATTATACTGTTTATTGTGTTGGGTAGCTCCTAAGGTCAATTGAAATTCCAGACCCAGGCTCGTCCTGGTGGTTTCATATTTTTCACTTAATAGTGTGTTCGAGGCTTAGTCAATAAATCAAGTCCTTGTACTTGCATTTGTTGTGTGAATTTTTGGGAGTTTAATCTTATACTGACTATCAAATAGTTTTCAGCCACCTTAATACACTTGGCAGTCCATTTACTTACAAGTTTGAAGTTGTAAGTAAAGACCCAAACAATGCATATACTGAACTCTCACCCGCACATACGGCTTGCACAAAGGACCTTGCACATGACAACATATTTCCTTTTTGTATTTCAATTTGAACACTTTGAACTCCCCTGTTCGGATACCGTGTACTGTTTCCAACTATAAAGCTTAAACTCGTAAGTGGGAGAGCCTCCTAGGTGTATAAGGGGGGCTTAAGACTATTTGGTTGTCAGTATGAGATTAAACTCCCAACATGGCTTGTAGAAGACATTCCCTACGGTGTTCCATTGGTTTAGTCTGTTCTTCTCTCTAAATACGGCTAGGATACTGTTACGGTTGAAAATTGTCCGTCGGTCTGCGATCCGAGCAACCTGCAATCACAGAGATGAGACAACAGAGTTGGGCAACTAGCCCTGGGTACACTACGATGCCTAAGTCAGATTCCCAATGTAAACAGTCAAGAGATAGCAGGAAGCTATCAGAGATAGCAGGAATCTATCTCCAGTTTAAAGAAAGAGGGCAACGGTGAGAGAGTTTGAGTGTATGAGAATGGATGGAGAGATTGTTAGATGGTGAGAATGTGAATGAATTTACCTTGAGGGATCATCCTCTACTTATAGAGATTGGGAAGAAGCATGGAGGTACCAGGACTCAGGGAAGTAGATCGCCAATATGACTGCCAAGTGTCGCTCTGAGGGACACCCAGGTCATAGACTCTGAGTAGGAGTAGGAGACTGTAGCCAAGGAAGCTAAGTCGGTCAACAGTGAGAGTGACTCGTGTCGCCATATGAGTGGTCGTATGGCCGTGATGATCGGCGTCGTATTGTATTAGGAGAAGGACTCCTCTGACGTGACCTAGTTGCTTTAGGACTCTGACCTCCGACTAAGAATCGTAACCGAGTAGGTATATACCTCCGACTGGCACCGTGTCATAATAGGACTGTGACTCCGAACGGTATAAGCCGAGTGCAATACATCATTCGTGGTCGGCTCCGAAGATAAAGGTAGCAATGTGTAAGATTTTAAGTGGACGATGTTTTTCCCACATAATAGATGCCCCTTGCACTGTCGGATTCAAGGAATTTGATAGTGCAAATATACCGAACAAAAAATATCAAGATCCACTCGGATACTTCGAAAGTATGATCGGTCGCAACCTTTGGTCGTACCAACGTCCTCCGAGAATTCCTCATCACGATCGGAACTCCCGTGTGAGTGGATGGCAGTTGTCACCAACTATCTCCATGACCAGTCGGTGTACGAAATTCGAGGCGTCAGACCCACTAACCGTTGTTTCGCTCAGTCGTAGATCTTTACGTAATCTGAACTGCCACGCCCATCCGACTGCCATGAACCAATCGGCGAGCCTCAGGAGGAAGCACAATAAATTATAGTTACAACTGCAAACGGTCGGCTCCATCGGACTATCGAGATAGAATCTGATTGTCTCGAAATCCGGTGTCATAAATATCCTGTCATTATTGCGGCTGAAGTCAGCCTGTCACATCGCGCCCGGCGCCGCAGACGTTAGCCACTACTGTTCCGCCACGTGGTCGGAATCTGAAAAGTCGATTTTCAAACTCGGCGCCTATAAATATGCTCCAAACACTTTCATTCGATCATTTGGACGAGCTGAGATCGGAGTCTTCCTTGCATGGTCAGAGTCACAATCCTTTACATCTGTCGTGGGTCTTCTCTGTTGTTTTCACAATCAGTAAGTTTCCTCATCTTGTCCTTCCTTTCCATTTCTCTTCCATTTTCCTTTTCATGCTTGTTAGTTCCACTTCTTCCAATAGTGTCAGACCCCTAGGAAGAGTGAGAGAGAGTGAAGCTATGGCCCAGTACCAGACCTCTTCTTCGGAGAGGTTGTCCGACTCGATGGATGGGTTTTATGTCGCCCCCAAGCCTCCTAGTAAAAAAAGGAGAGCTCGAGACTCCATCAGCTTGGAGTTTGGGTCGGAGACCACCGAGTCGGCAGACTTTGGTGGGAGGGCTAGTGCCTGAAAATCTCCAAAAGTCATCTCTTCGGCTTTCGGTCCGGCATCTGAAGAGGAACTTGAGCAAGGTTCCTTTGACGCTGTTGAGCGTAGTCGCCCAGCTGGCACTTCTGCTCGACGGGCTCCTCGCCAGAGGAGTGGTCGTACTATTATTCCTCCTGTCAATAAACTTCCCGCGTAGAGGGTGCCGAGCAAGGTCGTGTCCGATTCGGCCTTGGCTCAAATCCGCAGAGCCTACCAGTTAGAAGAACCGATGACCAATGTCTTGGTCTGACTCCCATCCTTTGAGGAGAGGGCTTGCAGCCTGAACCTCTCAGAGGTCTGCAAGTATGAGCATGCTCTGAAGTCTGGCCTCCATTTCCCCCTTCACCCCCTCGTAGTTGACATCCTGAAGGTGTATCGCATCGCCCCGTCTCAATTGACTCCGAATGGGTGGCGGTGTATTTACGCCTACATCATGTTCGTCCTCCGACTGGGAGAGACCCTGACCGTGAACCTGTTCCGGTGTCTCTTCCAGTTTTCCAGCCTGACCGAGACTCGCTCCATGAGTGGGTGGTACTACTTCAGCCAGAGGAACGCGAAAAAGCTTTCCGGCGATCTCTCAGAAACCCTCTTCCATCCACGAGTGGAAAGAGAAGTTTTTCTTCGTGGGTCCTCCGGCGGGTGGCCCTGCTCTGCCCTTGTCCAATGCATTGGTGGTCGATACGACAAGGTTCAACAAGGTCCCTTTCTTGACCACGGAGGAGAGGCGTGTAAGACCCGTATCGAACTAACCCGGTCTTACCACCTTAAACCAGGTCTACCCATCATGGTCGAGCCAAAGGGACCAAGTGCATGAAGGAGATAATGATCCCAAGTATTAAACTGACCCAAAAACACTAAAATAGGGGGGAGGGTCGCACACCCAGCTAGGCAGGGTCGGACCCCCCAATATAAAAGTCAAACCCTGAGTTTCTAACCGAGGGTTGGACAATTTAGAACTAGGGGTCGACGAGATCTCCGACCCCCTAATCGACCCCCAGTCTGCTGATAGAAATCGTGATTTGGAAACTTTCCAAATTTTAATGGGATTCTTTCCAAATCTCAATGGGACTTAGTTTTGAGTTTCTACTCTATAAATAGGACGTCCCTAAGCCTCTTTCACTCCTTTTAGAACCCTAATTGGATTGAGAGAAAGAGAAGAGAAGGAAAGTGGAGAAGAAGACCAAAGAGAAGGCTTCAGAGAAACAAGTCAAATTCTCAGGTATGGATACTATCTCCATGAATTTCTTAAGACCTTAGAGTAGATAGTGAAGAGGGTATGATCTAGGAGAAACCCAAATCATCCATCCATGGTTAGGTTTCAATGGAAACCATGGAGGAGATCATTAAAACCAAGTAGGTGAATAAACTATGTTCTAAACCGTAGAACATGTATGGAATGGATTATAGAAGCAAGCCATAGGACCCAAACACGAAAGAATGGACTGTAGGATGAAAATCTCGACTAAACCCACGGGGGGTCGCACGTGGGGTCGATGGAGAATCGACCCTACCAGACCCTAGCATCGACCCCCAGTGTTCGGGAAGTCCAGATTAGGGGTGGTCGCACCCAGGGTCGATGGAACATCCGACCCTGGCATCGACCCTACTACAGGGGGTCGCAGAAAACTGCTACCCTACCTGCGACCCCCAGTTAACAGCAAGCTTTAAAAATTGGAATTAATTCTAATTAAATTCTATCGACTTGATTAGGTCTTCTAGTGATATAATAGTGATATTAAGTTTTTTCTTAAAGCTTGAAAGAGGATCTACAATCAAGCAAAGGTGAGGGAACAAGGTCTAAACTAATTGGTTAATAATAAACTGTTTTTATTCTTGAATCCAATGCCATGATTGATTCTATTAGTGTATGCTTGTTATGTGCATTTCACATATCATCCAATATTTCTATTGTTACTGTTCATGCATATTTAAATTTATTGTTTATAACATGATGATGATGATGATGATAGGAATAGGCATGTGGATGTATGTGTGTGGTTAGTGTGCTTGATGCGAGCGAGTATCAGGGGGGTGTCATAGGCCGGGCCTCAACACTCTAGCTCTATCTCTAACTCAAGTCTTGTCCACTGACATCGTCATATCGCCATTACCTTAGCAGAACTATTACGTCGTAGTGTATGAGGAGAGGTGGTCTCGGGCCGTGTAGTCTCTGACTCTACCAGGGGGCCTTAGCCCTATCTCTATAGACGTATTGAGGGATGCTGGGGTGAGGCCTTGGATACACTGTTTGGCATTAGGATTGGTTAGTTGCGAGCCCAGTTTGGGAGCCCTCGCCAGCAGGGGCTTACGTGTTGGTATGGGTAGAGTATCAGGGGAAGTGTCATAGGCCGGGCCTCAGCACTTTAGCTCTATATCTATTCCATGGTAGGGTGGATGGGGAGGACAATAAATGTTAACCTTTGGGCGGGCCTTCACACCCTGTGCATAGAGGCGAGGCGACCACCGAACCTTTCGATAGCGCATTGCAAACTTATTTACCAGACCACTGATATGAATGGATTGCATGCATATGTTTTGTTGCATTGTTTTGTTTGCTCATTGAGCCGTGATGTGTGCTCACCCTTTCGATGTCGAATATTTTTAGTTGATGATGCAGGTACCACTGTCGAAGATTATATGAATGCTTCTATGTACGGGCACGTGGCGGCGATGGAAGTTGAAGAATTAGTGGATACGCATGACTCCTCATGTGAGTGCAACTCATGCGTATTCGATTAAATTTTGTTTGAATTATTAAAGGAATGTAATTGATATTTTATTTATTTATGTCTCAGTTGATACAACAATAACTTGATATTTTATTTATGATTATCACAGTTAAATTTCTCAGTTCATTTATTATTAAGACATTCGCTATTGTGTATTTATTCTGATTATGGTGGTGGATGTGTATGGTATTATTTTCAACGAACACAGCCTATTAGAGATCCTGGTTGAACCGTTGGTTTATTAGCGGTTCATCACACCATTCTAAATAGTACGGAATTGGGGTGTGACAAGGCGGGCCCAACGCAAGGTACTAGAGGGCCAGACTGTTCGGTATGCTGACCTGGTGGATCCCCAGAAGTTGGCCGAGCACGGCTTGCTAGGTAAGTTTTTTTCTAATTGTTGGACTCTGATTGGCTATTTTACTATTTGTACTAACCGTTTTCTTGGTTCTTTTATTGCAGTGAACTTCTCCAATGATCAACTGGTTGCCCGGATCCTGCGCAAGCGGGCCGTTGAGGCCGGTAGGCCAACCGATCGGAGAGATGATCAAGCAAGTGGGGCCGCCCCAAAGACGCCCGCAATGGCAGAGGACCCTAAGGGCAAGAGGCCCATGGTTGAGGGTCCACCAAAGAAGAAGATCCGGTCGGCCCAAGAATTGCCGGCCGACATCTACAAATCCAGGCCGACCGTAAGGGTTGGTCGACCTAAGGAGGACAAGAAGGGGGCTGCGACGAAGGAAGTCTGGCCCCTCCGTGGGATGAAGGTGGTCGATCTGACCGGGGTTGCCGATCCGAAGGCACAAGGGGAGTCTGTTACCCCAAGGAAGGGCGACTCCAAGAAGAAGGCGGGGGCCACGGTATTCACTCACAGCTCGGGTTGTAGGACATCGACTCGGTGTTCAAAAGCACGAGGGTGGTGAGGATCATGCTGACCGAAAACTGCCTCCCGAAGGACGTAGCTGTCACACCCCAATTCCATACTATTCAGAATGGTGTAATGAACCGCCAATAAACCAATGGTTCAACCAGGATCTCAAATAGGCTGTGTCCATTTGCTTAAACCATACACATCCACAGCCATAATCAGAGTAAATAAACAATAACGGAAGTCTTTAATATTAAATGAATTGAGAGTCTAGCGGTGATAAAGTAAATAAATTATCTAATTATCTCCAAATAACAAAGACATAAAATAAAATAATTTAATCAATTACATCGTCTGAATAATTTAAATATAAATCTAATTGAAGACGCATGAGTTACACTCGCATGACGAATCATGCGACTCCATCATAACTTCTGCATCCATCGCCGTAGCATGTCCGTACATAGGAGCATTCATATAGTCTTCTACTGTGGAACCTGCATCATCAACTAAAAATATTCAACGTCGAAAGGGTAAGTACACATCATGGCTCAGTGAGCAAACAAAACAATGCAACAAATATATGCATGCATTCAATTCATATCTTTGGTCTGGTTTATAAGTTTGCAATGTGCAATAGAAATGTTTGGTGGCCATCGCACCTCTATACACGGGTGTGTAAGCCCACCCAATGGATCAAACACCATTTTCGTCCACATCCACCCCCACCATGGAATAGGGATAGAGCTAAAGTGCTTAGGACCGCATCACATCACACTTCCCCTGATGCCCTACCCATACCAACACATAAGCCCCTATTGGCGAGGGCTTGTAAACTGGGCTCGCAACTAACCAATCCTAATGTCAAACAGTGTATCCAAGGCCTCACCCCAGCATCCCTCAGTACATCCATAGAGATAGAGCTAAGGCCCCTTGGCAGAGTCAGAGACTATACGGTCCGAGACCACCTCCCCTGATGCCCTACGACGTAATAGTTCTGCTAAAGTAATGGCGGTACGACGATGTCAGTGGACAAGATTTGAGTAGAGATAGAGCTAAAGTCTGGTGACCAGGATGAACCACAGTGTCACGTCCTCCCCCTGATGCTCCACTCGCATCAAGTACACTAACCAGACACATACATTCACATGCCTATTCCTAGCATCATCTTCAACATCATATTATAAATAAACGGAAATTAAATATGCATGAACAGTAATAACAGGAATATTGGATGACATGTGATATGCACATTACAATCATATAAGCATAGAATCATTCATGGTATTGGACTCAATAAATGAAAACATTTTATTATTAGCCAATTAGTTTAGGTCTTGTTCCCTCACCTTTGATTGTTAGTAGATCCTCGTTCAAGCTTTATAATTCACTTTTAAATCACTAGAAATACCTAACAAGTTGATAGATTTTAATTAGAATTAATTCTAATATGTTTAGACTAACAGAAACTGAGGGGTCGCAGGTGGGGTAGCACCTGGGGTCTCAATTCTGCGACCACAGGGTGTAGGGTCGCAGGGTAGGGTAGCACCTGGGGTCTCAGTTCTGCGACCCCAGGGTATAGGGTCGCAGGTGGGGTCGAATATACTTTGACCTTACATGTGACCACACCCTCCCTAGAACTTTCCAAGGGCATGTGGTCAATCATGTAGGTCTCGTGGGGTTGGATATCATTCGACCCTACGTGTGAACACTCGTATTCTTGGTGGACCTTTCACTCTTAATTCCATTCCTTCATGTTTGAATCCTTTGGCTTACCATCATGGTCCTTCCTATGATCATTCTATGGCTCAAATATAATTTTTATACACTATCCATTGTCCACAATGATTTCCTCCATGGATTCTCTTGGAATTTGTCCATAGATGGATGATTTAGGTTCCTCCTAATCCTATCTTCTTCATGAACTATTCTAGGCTCTTAATTCATGTAGGGAATTAGATTCATACCTTAGGTTTGCTGAGATTCAGAGTTTTCTCTGAACTTTTCTCTTCCTTGGTCTTCTTCTTCAATTTTCCTTCTCTTCCTTCTCTTCTCTTTCTCTCACTTTCAATTAGGGTTCTAAAGGAGTGAAAAAGGCTAAGGGACGTCCTATATATAGAGGAAAACCCTCCATAATAAGCCCCAATGAGTTTAGGAAAAATCCCCTTCGAATTAGGAAGGTTTTCCTAATTTCGGTTTCTGATTGTTTCCGTAGGGTCGGATGTAGGGTTGTAGAATTCGTCGACCCTATGTTTTTTTAATACATGCGACCCCACGACCAAAAAGTCATGGGTTGGACTCTTTTGAGGTGGGGTTGGTCATACCTGTTTAGGAATGCGACCACACACTCATATTTTACTGTTTTTGGGTTAAATTTCATACCTGATCATATGGTTTCTTCACGCACTTGGTCCACTTGGTTCGACCATGATAGGTAGACCTGGTACAAGGTGGTATGATCGGTTATTTCGATACGGGTCTTACAGTAGTGTTCACCTCTTCCCTGGAGGTGACCGACCTCCTAAAGAGGATCTTCCTCGCCAACACCCAGGTATGATGGCTAACCATTTTTTCTTCCAAACATACCTTTACTTAGATGCTAGAATGTTCACTAACTGTTCCATTCTTCTGGTATGCAGGGTAGCAACCTCGTAGCCGAGCTTTACCAGAAAGCTACAGGCTTTCTAGTAGACCTGGACGCGAAGACCGAGTTGGAGTCTTTACTGCCGGAAGCGCTAAAGGCGTCCGAGGACAAGCTGGCTGAGAAGACCTCTGAGGCCGAAGGCCTTGCTTTGGAGAAGTCCAACCCCCGGACTTCTCTAGACAAGGCCGAGGACGCCCTTTCGGAGGAACACCAAAGGGTGCACCAGGCCGAGGAGAGATTGCGAGCGGTCAAGGATGCCAAGCGGAAGGCCGAAGACCACGCCAAGCTGGCCAAGGAGGCGTTGGCTAAGGCAGAGGAATTCCATGTAGAGATCCGGGACCAGGCCGTGGCTGACTACCGATCATCGTCTTAGTATGCCGACGACTTGGAGGAGGCTGTCAGCGGGTTCTTCCAGAAGGGGGCTGTCTACCTGAAGGAGCAGCTTGCTGGGAAGGGCGTGGTCTTTGACTGCTCAGACTTTCCGATTCTTGCCGAGGAAGAGGTGGTGGAGCCAACCGTGCGTGCGGAGGCCAAGGACATGCAGGAGGACGACTTGCCTCCTTATGAAGTTCCTCATATGCCGATCGTCGAGCTTCCGGACGTGCAGCTGTCAAGCGACGTCCCCACTGATCCCGCTACCAAGGACGGGCCTGCTTGAGTGGTCTTCTGCCCGCAGGGGCTACTTTGTATATTTTTATATTTTTTTTTCTTTTTCAATTGGTTTGTAAGCTTTGTACTGCTGACCCTTGTGGACTATTATGAATGAAATTCATTTTTCTCTCATTCTCTGTGTTGTCTTACTTTCATTCATTTTGTATTGAATGTTGTTGGTATTGCCCCTACCCCGGAAGTGTTGTTGGCTTACTGGCTAAGCAGGCCGAGAACACTTAAGTTTGTACTGAAATGACTAAGGCATGGGAAAGTTTAGGTCCTTCCTCGGAAGAGCCGAGCATGTTTAGTTAAGAAATGATGCGCGCTATCATGTCTGTGGACAGAGTGACCTTGTGCCCGCATGCTACTCATACTTGCTCGTTGGTGTGAGTAGGCAGTGTCAATTACGATTGGCATGCTACCCTTACTTGCTTGTGGGTATGAGTAGGCAGAATGGTTGAACACCTGCATGCTGCTCATACTTGCTTGTGGGTGCGAACAGGCGGTGCCATGTATGATCTGCATGCTACCCTTACCTGTTTGTGGGTATGAGTAGGTAGAATGATTGAGCACCTGCGTGCTGCTCACACCTGCTTGTGGGTGTGAGCAGGCAGTGTCAATTGTGATCGGCATGCTACCCTTACCTGCTTGTGGGTATGGGGAGGCAGATCGGACGATCGTTTGCGTGCTACTCATACCTGCGTGAGGGTATGGGTAGGCAGAGTCACTGAGGGCCGGCATGCTACTCGGGCCTACTTGAGGGCGCAGGTAGGTCGGCTGTGCCAAAAGGAACGGCTATGTCAATTGCTGCTAGTTGTTGGCTGAATGACAGTACTGCTTGTATTTAAAATGAACTAAGCGGGTGCCCCTAGGGGTCCGGCATACAAGTAAGACAAAAAAAATTGAATACTACCATATTGGCCAGGACAAAATGGCCGACTAAACAAAACAACTTATCAGTAGAACTAAAAACCATTCACTGGTAGTACTTGCGAAGGTTGGTGGCATGCCATGTCCTCGGTATTTCTTCACCGTCGAGGGTTGCCAGCTTGTATGATCCTGGTCGGCCGATTCTGAGGACGCGGTAAGGACCTTTCCAGTTTTGGGCCATCTTCCCTTGATTGGTGGGCTCCAAAACTGCTGCTTTTCTGAGGACAAGATCTCCGACCCTGAACTGCTTTGGTCGGACTGTCTTATTGCAGTGCCGAGCGGTCGCCTATTGGTATGCAGCCATCTTGAATGTTGTCGACTCCCGCACATCCTCCGGATTGTCCAAATTAGTTCGGAGATCCTCTGAGTTGGTGTCCTCATTGAAGTTTAACATCTGAAAAGTTGGATGAAATACTTCGACTAGGACGACTGCCTCCATGACGAAGGCAAGCATGAAGGGAGTTTCGACCGTTGGTGTCCTGCTGGTTGTCCTGTATGACCAGATGATGCTCGGTAAGATGTCAACCCACCTCTCCTTTTCGTCTGCCACCATCTTCTTCAGTCGGAACAATATGGTTTTATTTGTCGCCTTAATCTGTCTGCTTGTTTGCGGGTGGCCGACCGACCCAAACCGATGGTCGATCCTAAACTCTATGTAGAAGTCCGTGAATGTTGCACTGGCAAACTGAGTGCCATTGTCTGTTACAAGGATTCTGGGCATGCCGAATCTATACACGACCGAGTGCCTGAAGAATTGCTCCACCTTGGTTGTGTCAATTCTAGCAACAGCTTCGACTTCAATCCACTTTGTAAAGTAGTCAATGGCCACAATGACATACTTCCGTTGATATGTCGCCTTGGGGAAGGGCCCCATGATGTTCATGCCACAGATGGCAAAAGGGAGAGGACTGGTGATCGGCTACAGAGGTGCGGCCGGAGCATGTGGGATTGGTGCATAGAACTAGCACTTGTCGCACTTGTGCACCAGCTCATTGCAGTCGTCATGCATTCTGGGCCAGTGGTAGCCTTGCCGAATGATCTTTTGAAATAATAACTGGCCTCCTTAGTGCCGATCGTAGATTCCTTCGTGGACCTCCTTCATCACTTGCTCGGCTTCGTTCAATCGAAGTCACCGAAGTAATGGCATGGTGTAGGATCTCCTGTACAGCACATCGTTGTGGATGGTATACTGCCTGGACTGGGCTTGGATGCGCCGTGCGTCTTTCTTTTCGTCTGGAAGTGCACCTGTTCAGAGGTAGCGGTAAATGTCGTCGTACCAGCTAGAGATGGCTTCGACTGGTGCAACTTCCTCTTTGGCAGAGCTGCTGGCGTTCTCCAATAGCTCCACGTACACGACAGAGTCCATCCCTGAGATGTCTTCCAGGTACAACCTAGACAGCTCGTCTGCTTCGGTGTTCTCGTCTCGGCACACATACTACAGCTCTACACTTCGAAAGTTCGTGATGGCCGAGTTGACTTTGTCTAGATACTTCTGCATCTCTGGCTGCTTGGTTTCACAGTCGCCCTGTACTTGTCGGATGACCAGTTGCGAGTCACCCTGGACTATGAGCCGTCGAACAGCCAAGCTTTTTGCTAGTCTGAGGCCGGCCAGTAAAGCCTCGTACTTGGCTTCATTGTTCGAAGCCCAGAATCCGAATCTCACTGCTGGTCGGATTTTGAAGCCTTCGGGGCTTGTCAGTATTACTCCTGCACCTGCTCAGCCATCCATGGAGGATCTATCTACCTGCAGTGTCCACGAGGCTTCGGTTGGTTCAGGAGCATTTCTTGCTGGAGGTTCGACAACTTCTTCCTCGGGCAGGGTGCTCTCGACAACGAAGTCTGCCAATGCCTGGGATTTCATGGCGGTTATGGGGACGTACTTTATCTCGAACTCCCCTAGCTCCATTGCCCAATGTGTGAGCCGATCGGATACATCAGGCTTTGACAACACCTTCTTCAGAGGTATGTTGGTAAGTATAGAGATGGGGTATACTTGGAAGTATGGTCGCAGCTTCTGTACAGCTGTCACCAGGGTGAGCGCCAGTATTTCAATGGGCTTGTATCTGGTCTCTGCATCCAACAGTACCTTATTGACATAGTATATCGGTCGTTGTACCCTATCTTCTTCTTTCAGGAGTACGGCACTCACCGCATGGTCGGAGACTCTGAGGTAGAGTTGCAACTCGTCCCCGGGATTGGGATTTACCAGCAGGGGTGGTGAGGACAGGTAAGCCTTGAGGTCCTCGAAGGCTTTCTGGCACTTTTCATTCCATTCTAACTTTTCGACTCCTTTTAGTGTCTTAAAGAAGGGAAGGCATCGCTCGGCTGACTTTGACATGAAGCGACCGAGTGCAGCTATGCGACCGTTCAACTCTTGCACCTGTTTGGGTCTGGTCGGCGCAGCCATGTTCAAGATGGCCATGATCTTCGAGGGGTTGGCTTCTATTCACCTCTTTGAGACCATGAAACCTAAGAATTTCCCAGATGCAACTCCGAAGGCACACTTGGTGGGATTCAGCTTCATATTGTGTCTGCGGAGGACCTAGAATGCTTCGTCGAGGTCGGCTAGATGATGATCGGCTTGCTGGCTCTTTATTAGGAAGTCGTCGACATATACTTCCATGTTTCGGCCGATCTGATTTTTGAACACCTTGTTCACCAACCTTTGGTAGGTGGCTCCTGCGTTCTTTAGGCCAAAAGGCATGACCGTATAGCAGAAGAGCCTCTGGTTGGTGACGAAGGAAGTGCATTCCTCGTCAGCCTTCCTCATCTTGATCTGATTGTACCCCGAGTACGCATCAAGGAAACTGAGCTGCTCGTGCGCAGCTGTAGCATCTATCAATTGGTCGATGCATAGCAGTGGATAGCTGTCTTTCAGACAGGCCTTGTTGAGGTCTATGAAATCTATGCAGATCCTCCACTTCCCGCTTGCTTTGGGCACCATGACCACGTTCGCCAGCCAGTCTGGGTAATCTACCTCCCGTATGAAGCCAGCCGTTAGCAACTTTTGGACTTCCTCGTCTATCACAGACTGTCGGGTAGGCGCGAAGCTTCTCTTCTTCTGTCTAACTGGTCGATGTTGGGGCTCAATAGCGAGGTAATGTTCAATCACTTCTCTAGGGATTCCTAGCATCTTAGAGGCCAACCATGCAAACACATCTAGATTTTGCCTCAAGAATCCTATCAGCTCCTCCGTCTGGTCCTCAGGTAGCAAGGAGTCGACCTGGAATGTCTTTTCAGGCTGATCGTCCACCACCGGGATTTGCTCTAACACCTCGGCGGGCTTTTCCCAGCTCGGTAGGTCAATGTCTCGGACATCCACTATGTCAACTGGTGCTGCTTTCAGTGCTCTTTGACTATTTTTCAGCTCGGTGGCGTACCATCTTTTGGATGTCACCTGGCCCGTTCGGCATTCTCCGATGCCGTTCTTAGTCGGGAATTTCATCACCAAGTAGTAGGTGGACATGCATGCCTTGAGCTTGTTCAATGATGGACGGCCGAGGATCACATTATAGGAGGACGGCCGATCTACCACCATAAATTCGACCATCACCCTCTGTTGCCTAGGTTTTTGGCCGAGTATCACTGGCATTTGAATGCCTCCTTTCATAGTGACCGGGTCCCCGAAAAAGCTGATGAGATCAAAGGTGACCGGTTGGAGCTGGTCGTCTCCTAGCTGCATCCTTTGGTACGCGTGGTAGAATATGATATCTACCGAGCTCCCTGTGTCTACCAAGCACTTGGCGACATCGTAGTGCCCGATCTCGGTCATGAAGACAATGACATCTTCATGGAGGACTGCCACGTTGATGAGGTTTTCTTCACTGAAGGTGATGATTTCTCCAGTCCGCGCCTTTTTGGACGGCCAGTCTGTTTTCGCCACTAAACGGGATTTGGCTTTGGCCGACCTATTAGATGTGTTCCCGGCTGCCCATCCTCCTATGATTGTGAGGACTGTCTTTCCCTCGGCTTTGGACCCCTTTGTAATGGCATAGACACCACTATCTCCAGGAATACGCAGGCCCGTATATGTGTGCGGTCAGTCCTTTGGTTGAGGACTACCACGAATCGTCGATCGGATCTTCTTCTCTTCGACGTCGGGTGGCACTTCCTCCTCCTACTTCTGCCCCTACTTTCTGGTTCAGACCAGGACGGGAGGGACCCGAACTGGATATGCTGTCTGCCTCTGAGCCGTTCCTTCACCGGTATTCTAGCTTGTTTGGCTGCAAACGATTCTCCGATCGTACCAAACTGAACGGTACCGATCCACTGTCTGGGAGCGGCAGGGCCTCCCTCAGATCTTTGTCATCCCTACAAGCTACTTTTTGGTCCTCCCCCGCATCTGTTCGTCTGTCGTTTGGCTGCTGGTTCCTCGAAGGCGGAGGGGGTAACCCGCGATCTCTTCGAGCTGGCGCTGGTCCCCTACCAGCGTCTCTGACGAAATTGCAGTAGTAATCCCGCCGGATGAGGTCTTTAATTTCCCCCTTGAGGTACTTGCACTCATCCGTGTCTTGACCGTGGTCGCGATGGAAGCAACAATATCTAGAACGGTCTTTATTCCTTCCTTCACTTAGAGGCTTCGGTGGTAGTCAGAGGTTTCGATCATTCCTGATTACCTCTAGGATCTCTGTCATCGAAGTGGTGAACGGAGTGTAGTAATCGAAGGTCTTGTATGGGTGCCGGTGTACTTGTTCTTTGCCGGAACATTGCTTCTTAGGGTCGCTAGAGTTCGGCGTCTAGTGGACCAACTCGGACCTCTTTTTGTCAGCAGGCTTTTGCTCGGTCTTCAAGTTGTTGACCGCATTATTTTCTGTGCCTTGGTCGTTTTGTCTGCTGCTGCGTACTTCTCGCATCTGGCCAGCAGGTCATCCAAGTTCTTCGGAGGCTTTTTGGCAAGGGACCAACAAAGTTGTCCGTCTGTTACTCCGGCCTACAAGTTGGACCTATGTACTGCGGGCTCGACATCCTTGATCTCTAGCACTTCGGCATTGAAGCGCTTGATGAAGTCTCGCAAGGACTCGTCTTTCTGCTGCTTGACCGCCGATAGATGATAAGATGTCTTCTTGAGCATTCGGTTGGCCTGGAAGTGCGTCCAGAACTTGTTCGACAGCTGTTCGAATGAAGTGATGCTCCTCGGAGGTAGGTTGTTAAACCATGTGCGGGTAGCGCCTCTGAGCGTCGAAGGAAACACTCTGCAGATCAGGCTGTCGCTGAGTGGGTAGAAGAGCATCGTGGAGATTAACGCGTCTAGATGCTGCTCGGGATCAGTGTTCCCGTTATAGGAGTCTAGGACGGGCATCTTGAAATTGTCAGGAGAGGGAGCCCTCATGATCTCGTCAGAAAGTGCTATGATGGCGGTGTAGGCCGTCCTCGGTGGAGCGACTCGGTTCTGCTCCACCTGTTGAAGCCGTGTAGTCAATTCCAACAACTGCCTCTCGACCTCTGACTGGGGAGTGGCTGGAGGTGGCGCTGCGACCGTCGTTGGCGTCTCCACATTGACTCTCTGCTGGCGGAGGGCGTCGAGGAAGGACCTTGCGTCCTTCTCAGGCAGAGGGGGTGCTCCATGCGCTCCCTGTGCCTGATGATGGTCGGTTGGATGATGCCGAGCAGATGGCCCGCCTACGCTCCGTGCGGGGTGATGAGAATCTCTGCTCTGATCACGAGATCCCAAGGGAGGATTACTCGGTGTGGTTCTGACTAACTCCGCTGGCACAGGTTGTTGATGAACCCCTGACTGGGCCACTCATGGTGCTAGTACGGGCGGAGGGTTTGCTCTTGCCCCTCCAGGGATCGAGTTACTTGCTTGAGCGCCCCTCAAGGCTCAAGCCAACTGATCGATCTGTTGCCTTAGCTCGTCGAATTGCTGACGAGTCACATACTAAGGTGGTGGTTGCGGCGCCGTCGCCGTTGGTGTCGGCGCAGGTGTCGGGGTATGGTTGTCCCCGGCGTACTTGTGCTGCTATCAACCTGAACTTGCACGGAAGGTTCATATGGTTGGTGTGAAGCCTGGGCACGAGTTCTCCTGTGTGCCATCGAAAGTAGTTTAAGATCCTCGCGTGCTGTCTGTCAAACTCAATCAAGAACGCCCCACGGTGGGCGCCAAACTGTTACAATCGAAAATCACCCGTCGGTCTGCGATCCGAGCAATCTGTAATCACAGAGATGAGACAACGGAGTTGGGTGACTAAGCCCCAGGTACACTCTGATGCCTAAGTCAGATTTCCAATGTAAATAGTCAAGAGATAGCAGGAAGCTATCTCCAGTTTAGAGAAAGAGGGGAACGATGAGAGAGTTTGAGCGTACGAGAATGGATGGAGAGATTGTTAGATTGTGAGATTGTGAATGAATTTACCTTGAGGGATCGTCCTCTACTTATAGAGATTGGGAAGAAGCATGGAGGTACCAGGACTCAAGGAAGTAGATCGCCAATAGGACTGCCAAGTGTCGCTCTGAGGGACACCCAGGTCATAGACTCCGAGTAGGAGTAGGAGACTGTAGCCAAGGAAGCTAAGTCGGTCAACAGTGAGAGTGACTCGTGTCGCCATACGAGTGGTCGTATGGCCGTGATGATTATCGTCGTATTGTATTAGGAGAAGGACTCCTCTGACGTGACATAGTTGCTTTAGGACTCTGACCTCCGACTAAGAGTCGTAACCGAAGTATATACCTCCGACCGGCACCGTGTCATAATAGGACTGTGACTCTGAACGGTATAAGCCGAGTGCAATACATCATTCATGGTCGACTCTGAAGATAAAGATAGTCACGTGTAAGATTTTAAGTGGATGATGTTTTTCCCACATAACAGGTACCAACTTTAAAATAGATAACTATCAAAACCTCTCCCATAATGGAATTGATGTTAATGGGTCCACATATTATTTTACACATTAAAATGGTTAAGTGAAAAACCAATTACCCATTAATAAGATGATCACTTCCTTTAATGGGTCTCATTCAACCCTGGTCATCAGTTATATGACCATTTCCAATACCCAGGCATAAGACAATGACTAGTGAAAACCCACGGTAAATGAAAACAACTGAAATTTGTAGTAGGGATTGCAAAGTCCAAAAGAGTTCGACAACTGAAATTTGTAGTAATTCATCACTAAAATTATTAGTGAACAAAATGAAGCATGTTGTGATATTTTTGTGTACTTAATAATACTTTAAATTAGGGTATATATAAGGACCATTTTGTTAAATTTATTTGCATTAATGATACTTTGAATTAGGGTATTTATTTTTTTAAGCATGTTGTGATTTTATGAATGTAGATTATGTTAGCATTTACCAATATTCGAGAAGTGTTCTTATCGGTCTCTGAAATAATCACTGTTAGGAAATGGTACAGTGAATGAGTGAATAAAAAGACTCAAAAACCTGCAACTTTGGAACAGATCTTTCTTGTCGCTGACTATATTATGCATAGTTATAGGCATATACTTATATTATATGGATTCAATTTTACGAATCAGCTGATTTTATAAAATCAATTAAACTTTCAAAATAAATGATTTTTTCTTGAAATTAGTTAGTTTTATACATTGAACAAAACAAACCAGAATACAAATTCAATGAATCAAGTATATTGTTGCATTAATAGCGGCAAATGAATTAAATTAAAAAATATAAACATTAGAAAAGATAAAGGAGTTAAGTTTATAAGTTTAATAGATGAATTATGCACTTGGTGCATTAATAATGCAATTGACTGGAAAAAATTTAGAAAACAACTTGATGACGCTACCTTTTTCCAGCTGAAAGACCCCTTGGATGAGGATGTGATCAATAGAATAATAGAAGTCATTAGATAAGCAGTATTCCTTCATGTGATAGCTTAGGTAGTGGGTCTAGTCATGGGGTTTGTCAATCAAAGATTAAGTCAAAAGGTCACAAATAAAAATTCTATCTATGGAATTTATTTATTTATTTATTTTAATAAAAATTCGCAAAACATATTACAAATGAACGGAAAATTTAAAAGAAGACAAGACAACATATATCAACAAAAAAAAATTAGAAGCTTCACTTTGGCATTGCCATGAACAAAACTATCCAATCACAAAAACAAAATCCAAATATTACATAAAAATAATAAGTCATTATAATATGATTTTTTTTTTCATCTTTGAGCGTACTGATTCACCAGCTTTTGCTGAATTTTAACTTTAGCTTATGTTGTATCTCATGTTGTTTAACCATACTTATCCTTCCTACATTATAGGAATGTGCTATGTATTAAACTTCATTTTTATAGAGTTGCATAGTTGCAATCTTTTTTTTTTTTTTTTTTTTTTGGGGGGGGGTGTAAGTACGCATAGTTGCAATCTTACAGGTGCTTAATATTTTGCAAAGAGAAAGAAAAGAAAAAAAAAAAAAAAGATCCATGCTGCCAAGGGTTATGATACTTCGGATAAGGAAAAGGGCACCATGTTTATTCTCTTTTGAGGTGGCATGAGGATGGTACAAGCGATCATGTTTTCGTTTCAGTCGATAATTCTTTTGGAGAGATTCACTTTCCTACTAATGGTAATGTTGAAAGGTGAAAAAACTAATCTTGATGTTTTTGCTTGGTAATCATTTATTACTATATATTCCATCTTTAATTTTAATATATTATTTGCCAAGCTTTAGCAAAAATAAATAAACTTCGGCCTAACTTCACTGTCAACTTATTTGAGCACTTTTGAGACAATTGATGTAAACTATTCAGATACATAATGAAGTAAGCAATTGTTGAAGACCAAAGTAATGATGAATGGTCCAATCTAATGCTTGTCCAAACTAGCAAGTGCCTAATTTCAGGATGTCATCCTTTCTTGTTGAAACATAAGGTTCCATGTGATTGTCTAGAAATGTGGTGCTTTCCTATGGAACCACTTGAATAGAGGGTTCAAGATGCAAAAATAATTTAGCATTTGTTTGGTTGTCTAGGAACAGATAACATATGAGTGTGAAAATCCTGAAAGCTTTTTCTCTACCTCTTTGTTTCAAACTTCTTCCCTGTAAATTTCACTAGATTTATTATTTTTTATCGGAGATAAAGGTCCTATGAATAACTACAATGAAAGGCTGGGAAGGTTTGGCCTCTATGATTTATAATTTTCTTGAGATTTACTCTTCATTTACATTTTTTTACAGTTCCATTCGTTTGAAAAGGATTCTACATTTTCCTCCCTCATGCTGGGACTTTCATGCAACCCTTATTTCTTTCCTATGTGGTCATCCCCGAAGTTGCTCTTTTATTTTTTAGTTTTGGATTTTTTTACTTGTAACAGGGCGGTTACAACTACACGTTTTATGTTGCAACCGTCCCATTTAACTGTCAAAATTACGTCATTGCCCGAATGAAATAACAAAAATGCCCTCTATTGAGGTTTCCATGATGATCCAATGACCTTGCATTAAAAAGAATCGATTACAACTACATGCTGTGACAAGACTTGTTACTTTCCGAGAAACCTTTTATTTTTTTACATAAAACATCAATAAAACAAAACTATACAGCGTCAACACTGTAAGGGAGAACACATTAAGGGAGAGGTGAAGCATTATTTGATGATTAATCGTGTTGGCTTTATTTGGTTGCAAGGGAAATTGATGAGAAGGGAAATGAAATTTTTAAACTTTAAATGAATTTTTTTTTATAATTGTAATACAACATGATTGTATAATTATCTAAATTTCTTAATATATTTAGTAATGATACTTTTAGGATGTAAAATTTATTTTTCTTTTCAAATGAGAGGGATTTGAATGCAAAGTGAAGTGTAAATTAATAACTAATTACATGGAATAATTTGGAATTAGTTATTACATAGTAATATGATAGGATGTGCTACAATCATTACAAAAGTTTCAATTTAGATTTTGTTTGGTTGCAAGGGGAACTGAAGGGAAATGAAATAAAATTTTTATACTTTAACTGGAAACTTTTATAATGATTATAGCACATGCTATCACATTACTATCTAACTAATTCCAAATTATTCTACATTTAGTTATTAACTTACGGTTCACTTTGCATCTAAATTCTTTTCATTTGAAAAGAAAAATAAATTTTACATCTTATAAGTATCATTACTAAATATGTTAAGAAAAATAAAATAAATTTTATATCTTAAACAATCATATTGTGTTACCACTATAGAAGTTTCCATTTAAAGTATAAAAATTTTACTTCTCTCCCTTTCAATTCCTCCTATAACCAAACAAAACCTTAAAGTTTAAAATTTTCACTTCCTTTTCTTTAATTCCCCTTGCAATCAAACAAAACCGCTGTCAAACAATCTCTAACTTTCTTTTATTTCTTATCTTTTGGCATGCGCAGATCACTCAATGATCATGACAGCTAAATCAATCCATTTCAAGACCATAGGATAAATTTAAAGAGGATAGGTCTGAACCCCCACCATATGACAAGTTAGCGACTCATTAAAGTCTAATGAACTGACAATATGAGAAGAAATTCGCGGGCTGTCTTTGTTACCTTTATTTGTGGGTGGGCGTTGTTGGATCATGATTTTTAACAAATGGTTTTCGTTTCTGCAATGGAATGAATGTGCTATCGATTTAATTAGATCACATCGTGAGTCTAAGTCCATCTGAGATGTCCTTTCATATGGACCCTAGCCTATCTGATCCCTCCCTCCTAACAACCCAAACAAAAACGAAAGACAAAAAGTTGAAAGAAAAAAAAGTAAAAAAAGTGGAAAGAAGAAACCCACCTCATGCAAAGTCTGACTTTGAATTTCATGGTCAACAAAAAATAATGACAAAATTGAAAAGAAGCCAAGAAATACTTTGTCCCACCAGCTAAGGTGTTTGATTTGAGCCTCTATATATAAATGCAAGACTAGTTTCCAAACCCAAACCTACATCCTCACAATCATGCATTTGAATTATATGTAGTTAACGATAGGACTAGTTTTCATTCTAAATCCAAACCCAAATCGACATTCTTAAATTTCATACATTTTACTATATGAAGTTAAAAATAGGACTAGTTTCTAGGTGAGCGACCTACTAAAGAAATCTAGATGACTTGTCCGCAACATCATTCCCCTTCAACTTTTCACTGCATTTTCCTTGTGGGCAAACTAAAGCATAAACTTATTATTTTTTTTGGTAAACAAGCATAAACTTATTGAGTTGCATATGTAACAGAATTTTTTTTTTGAGTGCAGTTACTAGACAGGTAGACAGGTACAATTTCCAATCTATCTAATAGTGTACTTGTAATCCTTGGGTAGTGTCACATTAATCAGCTCTCCACATCAAGGACTGCAAAGTGTTCCAAATCTTGCCTCTTTTTTTTTTTAACGACCTAGGGCTGCATTTTTGTTGTCTAGGAACAAATGATTTCCTTTCAAACATTAATAATGTTAACTTTTGAATAGAAAACTGGTCCTCTTCCTTCAACCTCTTTCCCATTTTATTCTAAAAGTTTTCTTCTTTTTTTTTTCCTATCAGTTCATTTGAACTTTTTTTTACCTTTTTCTTTTATAAAAGTAGAAAAGCCCTGTGGTAATTAACAAGAGACATATCTTCCCACCCTTCCATTATTTTCCAAATGACTAATTTAAAATTAATTATTTTAACAAGCTTAAGTTGTTTGTTTTTGTTAAAGAAGTAGCAAAGCAAGAAGACAATAGAGACTACATGTAGTTGTTTGTGTGGTGATGTTTCAAATTATAACTCTTTTATGAATATACAATTGATCTTTAGCAAAAAAAAAAAAAAAAAACAACAATACTATTATCTTGCTTATCTTTTCGTTTTTTATATAAATTTATTATCTTCTTTAATAATTACACAGTATTTAAAGGTGATTTAAATGAGTTAATTGAGGAGAACTTCCTCTATACATGGAAGGGTGAAATCTGTAATTGTCTTGATTGCTGTTAATAATTCTTTGTGAGGCTAATCTACCAATCTTGGAATCAGCTTGGATATATATGGTTTCCATGTTGGTTGCTACTGGCTATATTATTGTGTTGCTTTTGAATTATTTCTATAGTTTTGTACCTGTGTTTGTGTACTTCTTTGTGTGTCTGTTTTCTACACAAATCCATCACTTTCCGAACTAAACAAACTGCAGGCCACTGTTAAGGTCTTTAATTTGTTCTATTTGCTTCAAACAATAGTAGAACAGAATTTGTTGTCATTTGTAATTGTATGCACATTAAAAGTGGGATTGATGAAATATGATTTGATAAAATTATCAATTAATTTCTTCTAAAAATCATTATCTTCCCATAGGATGTCTCAATTCAATAAAAATTTTATATCGTGAAAACTGTTGACACCTTCATATTCTAATAGGATTTTTTTTTTAATTCTTTGATTATTCACGTCAACTCTAAGAGTATTAAATAAAAATCTAAAATATTTTGCTTGATTTTGTGAGTTATCACTTTTTTCATTCATTCTTTCTTTGTTGTTCTTTTAATTTGGGAGTGTCTGAATGATTTTTCTATAGGTGTCTTTTAGAACATGACACATTCTTTAATTACCTCTTCTCTTATTCCTAAAATAATGTTTTTATAAGTCAAAGGTAAAATGGTTTTTTACAAGTTTTTTGAATAAGACTTACCATGTCAAGAGTTGTTATCGTCTTGCATGACGAATAGTTATGAGAAAATGGTAAGAATTAACATCACTATAAAAAGAAAATATACTGGAAAAAAAAGTAAGGTTTAAAATTATTTAACATTTTAATAGGTGTGAATAAAAAAAACATTCAAATAAGAAAAGTTCCCCCCCCCCCCCCCCTCTCTCTCTCTCTCTCCCTCTCTCCCTCTCTCCTATCCCTTGCATGCTACTGTTCGATTGAAGTGAAATATCCTTTGCCTTAGAGTTTTGGGGATATAATCTAGGCTTAAAAAGCAAGCTCTACCATGAAAGGAAAGCAAACACCACTAAAGACCAACAATCCATCTCTTTCACCTAGTGGAGTGTCATAAAAAGGAAAATGGGGGAACTACAGCACTCCCAAGCCCACACTAACTCCTCTTTCTCACACACGCACATAGAGGCAAATCTGTTGCTACTTGCAGGGAAATGGATGGTGAATCCTATTCGGATTGACATAACAGTTTGAAGTATTGATTCATTTGGGGATTCAAATCCTCTCTTGTCGCAGTCGGAAATGTCGACTGATCTTACAACTGGAGTTTAATCACGCACATACCAATATATCGGTATGTTCTCTGAATGAATTCTAACTGTTGGATCACCTTAGCAGTCAGAACTATCACAAGAGAGAATTTCTATACTTCATTGTGTCTCTATAGGTCTTTTTGTTCTAGTTAGGTAGGTGGGCAGTCTTCGCCTCATCTCTATGATTTTTTTGGGGGTTCGGAGGAATGTATCTATCCTTTTCCGTTCTCTTACCAATAAGGTGATATTTATTCCCTATATATATATATATATATATATATATATATATATATATATGAAGCATAAAGTTGTGTGACAGGACAGTGCACCACTTTTAGTTCTGCAAAAACGTGCTATGGGTCTCCCATTAAGGACGTAAGCCCTTTTCCTTTGACAAGCTAATGCGAAAGATGAAGGCTTCTAATGGCTTTATCCTCAAAGCTTTAAGTTCTTGGTTTCATAGCATCTATGCGTAATCCGAAACCATACTGTAAATGTCACAATTTAATAGATTACTTCAATCATTATTGTGTACAGAAATGGATGACAGTTATTTGGCATCCATAAGAGACAAGCTAGTCTCTCTCTCTACACCATTATATAGCTAATATAGCATCTATGAAGCATACATAAAGAGTATTCGAATCCTTTTCTTTCAAAGGTTCGGGAGGAGGGGCGGCAATCCCCGTTGGATGGCTGATACTTGGGGTTCGGGTGAATCCGAGCCTTCTTTCTAAGCTAACTTGGATTCACCCAAGCCCCAAGTGTCGGCCATCTAACCTGGTTGCCACTCCTCGTCCCGAATCTCTGGGAGGAGAAGATCTCTCTCTCTCTCTCTCTTTCTCTCTCTCTCTCCCCTGTTGTCTTGTTGATATTTGATGAAATTTCTTGTGATGCATTTACGTAAACAATAGTTTTATTTTTAGGCCTAAAGATCAGCGAAAGAATATATTAATAAAGAATAAAATTTACGATATTAACGTCTAGGCATACCCAAGTGGGAAACAAGAACTTCATAGATAACATACCCCGACTCCACCTAGAACTTGCATTGCCATCAGCAGGGGAGAAGATTATAACAAAGATCAAGAAAAACAGTATCTTAATCTTTTTTGAGCATCCTAAGAAATGTCCAACCAAACCGAGTTTGGTAGGTCTTCCTGTGTATTAGACATCCTAGAGAAGGCTGCAGGCTTTGCTAAAGTGGTCTGTAACAGGAAACCCCTCTTCAAAGCAATGGGTTAGTTTCCAGAATATTGATGAAAGGTACTCATCTATGTTGTAAACAATAGATATATTGCTATCTATTAATTTCATGTAGACAAATTTCAGGTTGGCAGTTGACAGTTCAATTGAATTTAGTACTTTCTTAATCATCTTCCATTTCTATATGGTAATAATAAGAGTGTACACTCAAGGGGGATAGTTCAGTTGGTAAAAGACTAACACTTCAAATAGAAGAGGTCATGAATTCAATTTTCTTTGGGGTTCTACGTACCCAAAAAATAAAAATAAAAAAAATAATAAGAGTGTACATGCATGAAATGCATCATTATAGTACATCTTATCATAATCTCTTAGACAAGGATTAGGCAATCTAAATTAGGTAATATCACATTAAATTTGTTATACGTAGAGCTTTGTTTTCTATATGTAAACCAATTGCAAGGGATATTGCAATTTTAACCATTATACTCTAGTAAGCTTGGACTCCATGCAGGTACCATCTCCGTATCGATAGATCTTTTTTTGTTTTCTTTTTCCACTGAATTCATTAGCATATAGTTCTTGGACCACTACCAGCAGCATTAGACCACTTCATCTTTCAATCAGATTAATTTAGATAAAAGATACTCTACTCTCATTTTTGGTTTCATATGAAACATAGGTTGAAAGAAATAAAGAAGAAGACAAGACGTACAAAAAAAAATGGGCCGGGGTCGGGTAAATTCAAATAGGTTTCTTTGAAAGCCCAAGGCAACCCATGAAGAAGCACTAGCAAAAATATTGGCACTTGATCAAGAACGCCCAACCGAGTCTAACCCAAAAAGGGGTAAAAACCCCAGTTCGACCTCTTTTTTTAAGGGACTAGTATTGGAATGGGTATCCAGCACCCATGGATAGAATTTGACTTATCCTAGGTTGTGTTGTATGCTCAGAATAAAGTTGTTTCGTGGGTTTTCTTTTCAGCAGTGGTGGTCGCTCTCAAACGTGATTGCTGATTTTCTAGCTAAACGGGTAGCTTGACGCTATAGGTTGGCCTCTTTAGTTTAGTTACCTTAATTGCTAAGGAATGACATTGTGTGGGACTCTCAATCTCGGCCAAGATTTAGATTCTCTTGATTCTTTTTTTTTTTTTTTTTTTTTGAGTTGGGTGGAGTTTTCGGCTGATACCAATGCCAACTTCTAGTGAAAAATAAGGGGAAAAGAAGAGGTGGGGGTGGGGGGGCAGCATGAGGATCTCTTGAGTCTCTCCTTTTTTTTTTTTTTTTTTTTTTGAGCTGAGTAAAGTTTCATGCGGATGGCAATGCCAGCTAAAACTTCTAGCAAAAAAAAGCATGCCGCCCTCTATGTGGCTTGGGAAGAGAGGAGGACGAGGTAATCTGGATGATACACATCAGAGGGGGTAGAGTAAAAAAAAACCTCCTTAACATATGCCAACACTTTTCCGGATTTGGCTTTCACCATCATGCTATGAAGCGCTTCCCCGCATTTTTCTTTTTTATATGTATAAAACTGTATTAAAAAGAAAATGGATGATACACAATGCATTGAAAAAAAAAAAAAAAAAAAAAAAAGAAAGAAAGAAGAAGAAGAAACCCCAATTCCCAGTTTATTTTTTATTTTTTTTAGTAAAAGGAAAGTCTATTGAATATTAAATCGAGGACAAGCCAATGCATCATTAACAGCGACTTCATGAAGCCAAGGAATGGAACACGGCCAATCAACCAACCCCGTAATGATTGAGGCATTCCGGGCAAGGATATGAACTTCAATGTTTGCTCCCCTTGGAATAAAAGAAAATGAACTCGAATTAAAAGTTCCAGTTAATATAATGATATCCTGAACTATAGGGCTGAGAGAAACGCCATAGCTAGACTTCTGACTGTAAGAATGTCAACCAACTCCTTACAATTAGACTCATTCGGATATCCGAAAGGCCAATATCCCTGGCCCACTGAATTGCCAGTTGGATTGCAAGCGCTTCGCTAGACTGTACAGAGGCGAACTGCAGAGAGGATGAAACAACATGTAAAACCCGCCCAGTATGGTCCCGGAATAGAAATCCAACGCCACTGAAATCAGGTGTTAGAGTAGCATCCGTGTTGATCTTGATAAAGTCATTGGGAGGAGGAATCCATGTAGTTGCCTACGTCGGAAGATCTACCAATTAAATGGCCACCCAACGCATTTACTGCCATAAACTCCATAAAAGCCACCTCAGCTTTTTTTATAACATCCACCGGAATCCACATTTTATACTCAAAAACTAGTTCATTCTAGGCATGCCACAGATACCAACAAATAAAAGTAGCCAAAGTAAATGCCTTTTTTTGCCTTTGGCCCATCAGTGGTGAATAAAGAGGACCAATTGCTGATCCATTTGGGAAAAGTCATACTATTAGAGACCGGCACATAATGGGATAATGTAGAACCGAACCAGATTGCCTTGGCAAAAGGACATGCGAAGAGGAGATGTTCTATAGTTTCCAAGTCGAACCCACACCTTCTACAACTTGGATCAATATGAATGTACCGATGAGAAAGGCCGTCCCCAGTGGTTGTGCCTCGATTACATACTTTCCATAGGAAAGATTTAATTTTTGGTAATGACTTGCAATTCCAGATTCTTTTCTATACCTCTGTGGGGATAAGCTGCCAAAAGGGTGTGTTGGAAGATGATGGGCCTGTTAAATCTAGAGCTTCTTGCTGATTGGAGAGAAAATGGTAGGCAGGCTTGACTGTAAAGTTACCATCCTTGGCACCACTCCAAAGTAGGCGATCCTCCTGGGGGAAGAGATTTAGCTGAATATTGAGTATAGCTACTACTTCCTTAGGCTGAAAAAATAGAGCTAAAAGATCCCACCTCCAAAATCAAGTGGACGGATCAATTAAATCCCGAACATAGCTAATATAGCAATCAGGAGGTTCTTGATGGTGGATTCTGAATCTAGGTAGAGTTGGGATCCATTTATCCTCCCAAACTTTGATCTGATCTCCTACTCCTACCTACCAAATTAAACCATCAAGTAAGAGACTGAATGTCCTTTGAGAATACCTTTCCAAGCCAAAGAGGGAAAATTACTGTCACACCCTGAATTTATGATATGTAAAGTTTCGACAGCCGATTGGACCATTGATCATTTTAATCATAGTCTACCCAGGATACATGCTCAGTTAATAACATCACCAAACATTATACTTTCCGTAGCTCTACCACACAGTAATTTAAATAGCGGAAACATGGTAAACAAATTGAGCTCTAATTATAAATACATAATACTACTGATAATCTGTTCAAATGTTATCCAAGTCTCAAACCAACATCTCATAGTTTCATAGTCCTAATACGATGGGCACTAAAACACTTAAATAAATAAAGTAACAAACTAAAATATAACTAATTATTATGACTCCGCACTGGAGAGGCCTTTCGCCCCTTCGCAAGGTTCTCTATGTTTATTTTCTAGTGCTTCGTTCATCACCTTCTCGTTCTACCTACTTAGGGTGTTCTAATTCAACCGAAACGACTTCCTATTTTCCTTCCACGGTACCTGCAATCACAACTTAAAAAAAAATGGTGATTGCAAGGGTGAGCTCTCCAACTTGAGGTCAATGAGAAATAGACAAGCAGACAATCATATGAATAGATTATACACACAACAAGGGTCCGGTATAATGTATGTTCACTGTGCTAAGGTAAGGCCTAGCCACACCTCCCAGAGACTGACTATAACCTCCATGCACGGGAGTGTTGGGTACTCACCAGCCTACCCACTAGCCCTGATGCCCCCACGATGTCCCAAATTAGAATGGTGATTGGGCAGCAAGTCTGGCCAGTGACACTCCAATGAATACTACTGACCCTTCCCCTCATCACTCCATCCTACTAGTACCTGACCCCCTACTGGCCAGGGTTACATACATGAGTTCTGTCACTAACCAGTCTTTTATGACATCATATGTACCCTTTAATACCCTAGTAAGATTCTCAAACCATCCATTTTGTCCCCCCAAGATGCTATCCTCCACTAAGATATGGAACAATACATGGCAATTAAGTTGTTTAACAGGTTGGATCCAACGGTCCCAGACCCCTTTACCACGGCTTACCAAGCATTACATATCACAATCACAATCACAATCATTCATGTTGTTGATGCAATAAATGCAAAGTGGTAGATATTGGATGACATGTTATTCTTAACTTAAATACCAGCATGCAGCATCAAACAACAACATATATATATATATATATATATATATATATATATATATATATATATATATATATATATATATATATATATATATATAAAACATACCAAAATTAGGTCAGGGTTATGTTCCTCACTTGATATCATATAATAATAGTTGTCCACGCTAGAAAACATGTGTTTGCAAGGTGTTTTTATGCTTATAAAAGATGTAGGATCATTAGTTAAAAGTCCTACTTGATACACTTTGAATTACCTAAGTCTGGGCTTTACCGGTCGATATATCGGTCACTATACTATCTCTACCAGTTTATGGTCTGGTAGAGTATTTAGACCTTCTGCCATTTGTCAATCGATAGACCGGTTGGTACAGATTATCGACCGTGACGTCGTCTAGCTAACTCTCCAAGACCCTTCTGGGATTTGTTGTTCGCTACACTGGTCCTTACCATATAGTTCGGTGTATTAACCGCCTCCCCTAGATGGTCACTTTTCTATTTAACAAGTTAGGGTTTCCTCTTATGATTCGTTCCTTCCTTTGCTAGGCTAATGTAGTCTGGTAATGGGATGTCTCCTAGGCTTATGTACCCCTTCCTAACAAGTATGACATCAATTACCTAAACTAAGATAGTCATTAGGAAGAGCTATTCTCCCTTTCGACAACCCACATTAATCCTACTATTGATGAAGGGTGTGTTTTCATCGTCCCATATTCACATCCTTTCTCAAAACATTAGGTTTTGCATTAGAGTTTTTAGAAGTTAGGGTCTTACTGAAGGTAGCTTGATTACTATGAATCGATGGTGCACTTTGTCGACGATTTCTCTCACACGAGTGTTGCAGAATTTCGTCTTCCTTTTCCCCTTCCTCCCTTTCTCTTGAGAATGCATCAAAATTCTCTGAGAGTGATACGCACTCAGAGATGGGTGAAAGATGGGGTTTTTATTCATCTAACGTTTCCTAGTTGGGTTAGACTCCTAATTTGAATGGGGACTCCTAGGAAGTTGCCAAGTGGTAAGAATTTAAACTTAAGGAGACTCTCCTTTCCTCTCCCAACTCTAAAGTAGTTAAAATAGCATGGGTCCCTTCTAGGTTCGTATTTGGGTCCTAAGAATATTACAAATGGTCTCTTAGAGTAAATTAAATTGTTGGTTCAGAGAACAGGTCAACTTTAGCCTTATCGGTCGATGCTGGCGGATCATATTGGCTTGGATTTTCTGACCGGCTAGTATTGACCGCCACCAATTTAAAGGTCAAGTTGGTCTCATTTTGTCTCCCTTCTCCTAGTGGTCTACTAACGGTGCAACCTAGTGTGAGGACCAATGAGAAATGATCCTCCTCATGATAATGATGTATGTGTATTAATGAAGATCAATGTTTTGTTAGAGTCGCTACCTAGATTAAGGTCTAGGACCTCTAAAAATGTTGCCTCACCCTAAGGTAAGATTTTATTGACTCATAACCCAATGTATCAATTTTTTTGTTTGTAAGAGATTGGATAAGTATTCAAGGTACGGTTATGGGAAGGTGTTAGGCACCCAAACCGTCCGATCAATATCGACCTCCTAAACTTTCCGTAAACTCTAATTCTAACTATGCTTGGTCAACTGGATGACTAGGGTTCAATGAGAGATGTTTTAAACCAAGTTGCTAAGTTCTGCTAACCTAGGGTTTAGCCAATCATGTTCTGAAGTAAATAAACAAACAATATTATACAGTATTATACAGTGAACCAAACCAAACGATGGTTCGATCTTGGACTGAATCTGAGACGTCCAAACATCTCAAATTGTCTACGTATTCTAATCTTGGAAATCAAGTCCAAAACGTAGTTCGAAATGGATTTTGTGATTAAAGATTATGGAAGTGGTTTATGCATGTGCTTCAATTAAATTCTTTGTTCAAGTTAAAGTTTATGCTGGATGGATGGTTGATGAATGGCTTTGTACCATATTCGGGACTCCCAAATTGCCTAAATATTCTAGGGTTTGTCCTAGAAATTAGGTACGATGTAGTTCAAATGTTATAATGGTTGGATCTGAGGACATATCAACCCAAACTCCTTCCAATTTTAGGTTTACCGGGTTTTCTATCCCTATAATTCATCTCTTCGGTTTATCAGGTTACCTATCCCTATAATTTCATCTCTTAGGTTTATTGGGTTTCCCATCCCTACAATCTCATCTCCTAGGTTTATCGGGTTGCCTAGCCCTACAATTTCATCTCTTAGGTTTATCGGGTTGTCTATCCATATAATTTCATCTCTTAGGTTTATTGGATTGCCTATCCCTACAATTTCATCTCTTAGGTTTATCGGGTTGCCTATCCCTACAATTTATTTGTTCAGGGTTTCTAGGGTGTCTTGTCCCTTTTGTTTAACTCTTCAGGTTTTCTAGGGTATCCTACCCCTTTTATTCAACTCTTTCATTTTAGGGTTTTCACTTTCCCTATATGGTTCGTACTTAAAATTTATGCAATTGTATCCCCAAACATAGCAGTGTGTATCAGGTAAGCATTCAAATATGGCAATGTGTCCAATATAAGATGTCAGCAATCTAAACATGGCAATGGATCTAGATATAGCATGTGTAAACAATCCAACATAGCAGTGTGCCTCCAAATATAACAGTAAGCAAATGAGCATCCAAATATGGAGTGTGAGCAATTCAAATATGGCAAGGAGCATGTGAGCAATCCAAACATAGTAGTAAACATGTGAGTTAATCAAAGCATGTGAGAATATAACATCAAATATGGCATGCGAGCAATTCAATACAACATTTGAGAGTATTCCAAATATAGCAGTAAGCATGTGAGAGCATTAATCAAGCATCGATCATCAACAATGTGACCAAGATCATATTTGATAGACTACACAAAGTTGATGTAATCAATCATCATCAATGTAATCAAGATCATATTTGATCGACGGTTTAAATTAATTCAAGATCAAGCTTAACAGTTCAGATCATATTAACATCAGTAAATCAGACTTTAATGGCTCAGATTAAACACATCATTAGATCATCATCTGATTGCAATCAATGGCTCAAATTAAATTTAAACCCATCATATCATCAAATTAAAATCAATGGCTCAGATCATGGTGTCACACCCCAATTCCGCTCTATTCAGAATGGTGTGATGAACCGCTAACAAACCAACGGTTCAATCAGGATCTCGAGTAGGCTATATCCGTTTTATCTAAACCCCATACATCCATATTCATAATCAGAGTAAATACACAATAGCGGAAGTCTTATAATAAAATGAACTGAGAATCTACAATGATATTAATATTTAAATAGAAAATTATCCTGTATCAACTGAGACATAAATAAATATCAAATACATGTCCTTAATAAATCCAAATAAAGAAAACTAAAAAAATATCTAATCGAATACACATGAGTTGCACTCGCAAGAGGAGTCATGTGTATCCACTTCCTCTTCCACTTCCATCGCCGCCACATTCCCGTACACTGGAGCATTTATATAATCTTCAACAGTCGTACCTGCATCATCAACTAAAAATATTCGACGTCGAAAGGGTGAGCATACATCACGGCTCAGTGAGCAAACAAAACAATGCAACAATACATATGCATGCGATTCAATTCATATCTTTGGTCTGGTTTTACGTTTGCACTGTGCTATAGAATGGATAGGTGGCCGCCGCACCTCTATGCACGAGAGTGTGGATACGCCCGATGAACCTCTCACCGTCGCCCACAACACCCACAATGAACATTGTACAACGAAGGTCACGTTTATCGATGCACAACTCCATACCAACAAATAAATCCCTGATGGCTAGGGTGGCAAACGGGGCTCGCTACTAACCAATCCTAATGTCAAACAGTGTATCCAAGGCCTCACCCCAACATCCCTCAGAGCACCCGTAGAGATAGAGCTAAGGTCCCCCGGTAGAGTATAGGACTCAAAGACCGAGACCCTCCTTGATGCCCTACGTCGCAATAGTTCTGCTAAGGTAATGGCGATACGACGACATCAGTGGACATGACTTGAGTAGACCATGGCACAATATACACCCCATGAAGAACGGTCATGGCTGTACCGGTTGATACCATCCCTACCCACACCATATACACTGGCCAAACACAAACATTCACATGCCTATTTCTATCATCATCACCATCATCATGTTATAAACAATAAAGTAAATATGCATGAACAATTAATAGAAATATTGGATGACATATTGAATGCACAAACAAGCATACACACACAGAATCAATATGACATTGGACTCAAGAAATAAAATAGTTTATTATTAACCAGTTAGTTTAGGTCTTGTTCCCTCATCTTAGCTTGTTAATAGATCATCTTCCAAGCTTTAGAATCACCTTTATAATGTTATTATAATGTTAGAAGACCTAATAAAGTCGATAGAATTTAATTAAAATTAATTCTAAATTTAAAACCATGCTGTTAACTGGGGGTCGGAGATAGGGTCGGAGTCATGATCGACCCCTGGTGCGACCACCCCTATTTTGGACTTCCCGAACACTGGGGGTCGATGCTCAGGGTCTGATTGGGTCGATTGGCCATCGACCCCCTGTGCGACCCCCTGTGGGTTTTGGTCAATTTTCTTCCTTTCAGTCCATTCTTCGTGTTTGGGGTCCTATGGCTTGCTCCTAAAGTTCATTCTACACACATTCTATGGTCTAAAACCATGAATCATTCACCTATATAGCTTTCATGAATTCCCCCATGATTTTCCATGAAAACCTAACCATGGGTTGATGGTTTGGGACACTCCGAGATCATAATCTCTTCATTATCTAACCTAAGGTCTGTAGAAACACATGGAATTAGTATCCATACCTGATAAGAATACTCCTTCTCTGCAACTCTTCTCCTTTTTGCTTTCTTCTCTTCCTTGTTTCTCTTCTTCTTCTCTTCCTTCTCTTCTCTTTCTCTCAATTCAATTAGGGTTGTAAAAGGAGTGAAAGAGGCTTAGGGACGTCCTATTTATAGAGTAAAAACTCCTAAAATAAGTCCCATTGAGTTTAGGAAAGAGTCCAACCGAAATTAGGAAACTTTCCTAATTTCAGTTTCTGGCGGCAACTGGGGGTCGATGATCCCGTCGACCCCTAAATCCTAAAGTGTCCGACCCCCTCGTAAAAAGGGGGTCGACTTTTCTGTCTTGGGGGTCCGACCCTCCCTTGCTGGGTATGCGACCCTCCCCTTAATTTAAGTATTTTTGGGTCGATTTGATACCTGGGATCACGATCTCCTTCACGCCCTTGGTCCATTTGGCTCGACCATGATGGGTAAATCTGATTCAAGGTGGTAAGACCGGGTTAGTTTGATACGGGTCTTACAACTCCCCCCTACTTATAAAAATTTTATCTTCAAAATTGTATGTACCTTCTGAATCAAATAAGTGAGGGTATTGCTTCCGCATAGCATTCTCTTATTCCCATGTAATATTTTCCATGTCTCTACTTCTCCAAGTGACCTTAACATAATAGATATCTCGGTTGCATAGTCGTTGAACCTTTTGGCTGGTGATTTCAGTTGGTGTTACTTCAAATGTCAATTCATCAGTCAATTTCGGTAGATCTACTGTCAAGACGTACGTTGGATCCTTGATATACTTCTTCAATAGGAAAATATGAAATACGTCATGCACACTTGACATAGATGGTGGTAGTGCTAACTGGTAAGCCACTTTCCCACGCTTAGTTAGAATCTCATATGGCCCGACATATCTTGGACTTAATTTCCCTTTCTGTCTGAACCGTTTCAATCCTCGCATAGGTGATACTTTTAAGAATACTTTATCACCCACGATGAACTCAAGATCTCTGCGTCGAGTATCTGCATATTTCTTCTGACGGTTCTGAGCTGTTCTTACCCTTTCCTTGATAATGTCTACCACGCGACAAGTCTCTTCGATAAATTCTGGCCCAACAATATTGTGTTCTCCAACTTCATTCCAAAACAAAGGAGTTCGACACTTTCTACCATACAGTCCTTCGTAGGGTGACATCTGTATAGTAGCCTGGTAGCTATTGTTATAAGCGAACTCGATTAGTGGTAACTTTTCATCCCATGATCCTTTGAAGTCAATTACACATGCTCGTAGCATATCTTCTAGAATCTGAATTGTACGCTCTGACTGTCCATCTGTCTATGGATGGAATGCAGTACTAAACTTCAATGTTGTACCCATAGCCTTTTGCAATCCTTCCCAAAACTTTGAAGTAAATCGTGGATCTCTATCGGACACAATGCTCTCTGGTACACCGTGCATTCGAACAATATTATCCACATACAGCTTTGCTAACCTTTCTAGTGTATACTGAGGTCGTATCGGTATAAAGTGAGCTGTCTTAGTCAGACGGTCTACAATCACCCAAACTGCGTCAACTACTCGAGGAGTCAGTGGTAATCCCGTGACGAAGTCCATAGTGATGCAGTCCCATTTCCATGCTGGTTCAGGTAATGACTATAACAGTCCTGCGGGTCTTTGTCTTTCAGCCTTTACTTTCTGACAATTTAGGCATTGAGACATGAACTTAGCTACATCTGTTTTCATCCCTCTCCGCCAATATAGTTTCTTTAGATCATGATACATTTTTGTACTTCCAGGATGTATCGAATAGATGGTGGTATGGGCTTCTTTCATCAGTCGGTGTCTAATGTCCACACTTTCTGTTTCGGGTACACATATCCTTCTCTTCGTCCAAGATAACTCAGGGTTAGTTCTACCTTTTTCGATGTCTTCTTGCACCGTTCTCAGATAAGGGTCTGATTTGATAGTTGTCTTCACTTCATCAATTATGTCCGGTATAATCTTCAATGCAGTGAACATATTTGAAAACCGATGAATAAACCCTTGGTCGGCTGATCCATCCGCTGTATCTATCACATACTGCTCGTTGCCGTGATTGAATACCATTCCGGTTGTACACTGCAGTTGTGCTAACCTCTCCTTGAGATTTTATCATTGTCTTTCTGCTCAACGCATCTGCTACTACATTAGCTTTTCCCGGATGATACTGGATATCACAATCATAGTCTTTCAATAGTTCCAGCCATCTTCTTTGTCTCATATTCAACTCATTCTGATTAAATAAATAAGTAAAACTTTTATGGTCCGACTTAATCTGGAACTTCTCTCCGTATAGGTAATGTCTCCATATCTTGACAGCATGTACAACTGCTGCTAACTCCAAATCATGAGTGGCATAGTTTTTCTCATGTGTCTTCAACTGCCTTGAGGCATAAGCAATTACTTGTTCTCTTTGCATAAGCACACATCCTAATCCCAGTCCTGACGGATCAGTGTATAGGGTAAATGGCTGTCCTGGGACAGGAATAGTCAAAATCGGAACGGATATCAACCTGGTCTTCAATGTCTGGAAGCTCTTCTCACATTTATCCGTCCACACAAATTTTTCACCTTTCTTAGTCAAACTGGTGAGTGGTACGATAATCCAGGAATAGTCTTCCACAAATCTCTAATAATAACCAACGAGACCCAGAAAACTTCTAATTTCTGCAACGCTCTTTGGTGCTTCCCACTTTACAATAGCCTCGATCTTGCTGGGGTTCACTTTGATTCCTTTAGCGGATACTACATGGCCTAGGAAGGCGACTTCACTTAGCCAAAACTCACACTTGGTAAATTTGGCATATAGCTTCTCTTTCCTTAAACGTTGTAGGGCGGCGTTTAGGTTCTTAATATGAGTTTCTTTGTCCTTGGAATATACCAATATATCATCAATAAATATAATAACCAATGTATCCAACATATCGTGGAAAACCTGGTTCATAAGTTCCATGAAAGTTGTTGGTGCGTTTGTTAATCCAAAAGACATGACCAAGAATTCATAATGTCCATATCTGGTCCTGAAAGTTGTCTTAGGAATATCACCCTCTTTAATCTTCAACTGATGGTAGCCTGACCGAAGATCGATCTTAGAAAATACTTTTGTCCCTTGCAACTGATCGAACAAGTCATCGATCCTAGGTAGTGGATATCGATTCTTGATTGTCAGCTTGTTCAACTCCCGATAGTCGATACATAATCAAACGCTACCGTCCTTCTTCTTTACGAATAATACTGGCACTCCCCATGGTGATATACTGGGTCGAATATAACCCTTCCAGCAGTTCCTGTAGTTGCACTTTCAATTCCTTCAGTTCAGTAGGAGCCATTCAATAAGGTGCTTTTGATACTAGTGTGGCTCCTGGTATAAGGTCTATCACAAACTCTGTAGCTCTGTCGGGTGGTATTCCTGGTAGTTCCTCCGAAAATACGTCAAGATAGTCCCGCACGACATCAATATCTTCCATTCGTGGTGCTTCCTTGGATAGGTTGACCACTGATACTAGATACCCGACTGCCCCCTTCTCAAGGCACTTCTTAGCGTTTAGTGCTGAGAGTATGAGCTTGCGTTTACAGGGAAGTTTGGTTCCCGCAAAACTGAATTCTGCTCCTTCTTTGTCTTTAAATGTTAGCTTCTTTTCGGCGCATAATAGGTTCACAGAATGCCGAGCTAACCAGTCCATTCCCAAGATGACATCAAAGTCTGCCATCCCAAGTTGGATCAAGGTTGCATCTAAGGTTTTCTCGCCAATGAGAACTGGGCATGGCGCATAACCTTTCTCTAATTCCACTTCTAACCCATCGATGACCGTACAAGTAGTTTGTAGTCCAATGTTTTGATGGGTAAGTTCAGCTTCTTTTCAAACGACACAAATATAAAGGAATGAGTAGCTCCTGAATCAAAGAGTACTCTGGTGGCTATGCCATTTATAGGTATGATACCTGTGATTTGTTTAAACTTAGTCTAGATGCTTACACAATGTAATACAACTTAAAGGTTTTAGGTCATACCTGTGACCACATCGTGATGCGGCAGCTTCCTCAGACGTAACAGCATAAACTCGTCCTTGATGTTGTTGCTTCCTGGGTTTAGGACACTCTTTCATCATATGTCCCACTTGATTGCAGTTATAACATCTTGGACTTTCAGTATTTGGCTTTGGTTACTGCTGAGCTGCTTGAGTGGTCTTGGGTGCAGTGGTAAAATTCTGAGTACAGAAAGGCTTGTATGTCTTGTTATTACCTCCGTTGTAAGAATTACCAGCTTGCCTTTTCACACCTCTGTTTTGCATAAAATAGCTTTCCTTCTGGCTCGACTCAATAACTCGAGCAATTTGCACGGCTTCATTATAAATTCTCTTGTCTAAGCCCAGTACGTGCTCTCTAATGCTTCCTCTGAGTCTCGTGACAAACCTACGGGTTTTGGTGTCCTCTTCTTGCATGCTCAGTGGTGCGAAGAAAAATAGCTCATCATAACGCTGCTGATACACGTCCACTGTCATCTGTCCCTGATACAAACTCAGGAACTCCTTCTCCATAGAATCTTTGAAGCTTTGGGGAAAATACTTCTCAAAGAAAGCTTCTTTATAAATAGCCCAAGTCAATAGGTCATGCTTGGTCAATAGATAGGCCCTAGTAGATTTCCACCAATGATGTGCATCGCCTTTTAGCATGAAGGTGGCACATAATACATTTTCTTCTTCTGTAATAGTCATCATAAGAAAGTTTCTCTCCATCTCGTCAATCACAGTGTGCTGACCATAACGGATCAGACGATTTACCGTTAAATTCCTTGAGCTTCATCTTCAAAAATCTCTCAACCAGTCGAGAGTGATCCATCTGATTTTGGGGGTATACCCCAAACATAGGTTGTGGATACTAATAATTAACCTAAGCTGCTTCCAGACCTGGTACTGGAATCTGTGCAGCTGGTGGTTGAGGTGTTTGAGGTGCTGGGTGGTTACCCACTGGTGCTGCATTGGCTTGTCCAGTCTGCATCGGTGTAGCATGTGCGGCCTGGAACATAATCCCCATTGCAACATGCATTTGAGTCTGTGCGTGTTGCATTTGTTGCAGCTGCTGTGCTAGGTTCATAACTACGGTTGCTAGCTCTGGTGGTGGAGGTGACAAGTTTGTAGGATTTTCCTGACCTGGGTTTCCTGGTGCATATATGTTTTCCTAACTAGTCTCCTCCACAGGTGGTGGTGGTAGAACTGTATTTCGGCTCTGCCTGCTTACTCTACGTCCAGACATATTCTCTTCTGAGAATGGGGGGTGCCTGAAAATCATTAAAATACTTGAGGCAATCATATATACTTTATGTAGGCACGCTAACTGATATAAACTTTCAAAATTTTCAGCTCATTGTATGAAAATTACTATCTTTTCTATGCAGGGTTGATGGTGGGGGTTGATGATATGTCCGACCCTCAGTATTCGACCCTGGGAATAACCTGTTCTTCCCGAGAGCTGGGGGTCGATGGGTGTCCGACCCCCAGGTGCGACCCCTGGTTTTCTGTCAGATTCCCGAGAGCTGGGGGTCGATATGGGGGTCGGTATGGGGGTCGATGATCCTGGTCGAATTGTCCGACCCCCAGACCAAAAATCAGACTTTTAAGATCCGATTCTGGGTTCATTTCCCATCATTTCTTCCCCGTTTCGACTCGTCTCCCACCTCTGAGTTGCTACAGTGCCACTCCGCTGTATTGATCATTTCGGTTCCATGTTTCGACGTCCACATCACTCCTACAGGTATGTTTTCTCATTTTTACCTATTTCTAGGTTTCCATTTCTAGGTTTTTGCCCATTTAACTTGTATTTTTCAAATTAAACTTTTTCCAACCGTAAAAATTTGATTTTTATTGGGGGCTTTTGTTATTGGTGTCTCGAGGAACGAAAGCCCTCAAAAAGTTTTGAGTTTCATCGGTTGGTTATCGAGAAACTTGAATTTTTGCTCTTTTTGCCCTAATTTGTCGAAATTTTTGATTTCTCACAATTTCTTCAAATTGGATCCCATTAGTTAGAATTTCCTACTGTGTGAGTGTTGTAGGATATGTTAGAACCTATGTAAGTCCTCCTGCCCATGTGTATGGGTGACAAGTGAGGCTTTTGGCCAACTTACGTCGTTATAATGTCAAAATTTTGGCTTTTCTACCCTACTAACGTATTATCTGTTTTTCTTTCTTATTTGCAGATATCATGGCTCGTACCAAAGTACCTAGAGTTCGTGATCCTCTTCGTTTTCGTTCCAACGAAGCCGAGGCACAGTATGCCCACTTCGCTCGCAAGAAGGTGGAGGGTGGTCGTATGTTGAACTTGGCTGAGTTGGCCCTGTTTAATTTGGAGAGGGCATTTGGTGATATGGGATGGCTCCCAGTCATCATTTACAATGCATGCACCTATCCGGATTTGGTACGCCAGTTCTATTGTAACCTCCAAGTGGTGGGGGATTACAATGATGTTGTGAGGGGTCATGAGCTGCGCATCACAAGCTATGTCAAAGGGGTGAACATTTCATTCGATTATCGACAGCTGGCCGACCTACTGGGCATTTCCTATGATGGCCCCATGGTTTATTGTGCTCCTGGAGAGCACCAGTTTTCCTCCACAGAGATAAGGGCTGAGATCGATAATCAGCTTCTACGACCTGATCGCTGGCAGATGAGGGCATGCTATATGCGTCCAGCTCCACAGGTATATTGCAAGATTATTCAGCATAACCTGATCCTGCAGAGTGGCCATTACGAGAGGGTTTCCCAGCTGACCCAGTATCTTCTGTACAACATTTGCACTAGACAACCCGTCTGCCTTCCGTACATCATCATGCGTACCATGATCACTGCTACGTTTCCCAGTCACACTGGCAACCTTCTGTACGGACGTATGATCACTGTTCTGCTTACCCGTCTGGGGGTTGATTTATTGGATGAGAAGATTCAGGAGAAATCCTTCTCATCGCCTTTAGATTGGGAGGCTATTTGCAAGATGGGCATGCGGGATGCCTAGGTCAGTGATGAGGAGAGGAACGAGATGGTGCGCCCTCACACTCGTGTAGAGATAGCTGACGCTGAGGTAGCTGCCGCTGCTGCTGGAGTTCATATGGAGCCTGCTGATGATGATGATCGCATGTACATGGATGTATACTCGATACCACGGCCTTCACTTACGCATGCGGCTGAAGTTGGTACTTCATATGCGGCTGGTCCTTCTCATGAAGCTGGTCCTTCTCATGCGGCTGGTCCTTCACACCCACCTTCTGATATGATGGAGATGTTGCATGAGATCAGAGAGGCTCAGTGTAGATCTGATATGAGGATGGAGGAGTTACTAGACGCTCAGCGTGTGAGAGTGGATGAGCTCATAGACGCCCAGCGTACATCAGACATGAGGATGGGAGAGTTACTAGACGCTCAGCGGGTGAGAGTGGATTAGCTACTAGACTCCCAGCGGACATCAGCCATGAGGGTGGGAGAGCTCATGGAGGCTCAGCACCGGACTGATTAGCGGGTAGCCGATCTTACATCTAGTCTGCAGACAACCCAGACTCAGATAGCCTGGTTGACTAGAGTCTACGCTGAGGACTATGACAAAGATCGTGAGGCGTCGCCTCCTCCTTCGCCTCCAGCTTCATGATTGTATCTTTTCTCTTTCTTTGTACTATAGAGTAACTTTGTATTTAAATTTGTTCTTCCTTTAATAGATGCATTATTCTCTTTTAAGTTTGGTCTCAAACATCACTTGTGCTTATAATGTGTTAGTATTACTGTTTGTACTTTTATCCTATCTCAGTTCACAATTTGTCATGAATGTATGCTAGTTCAACGGACAAGGCCTGAGATGCTCTAATACCAAGTTGTCACACCCCAATTCCACTCTATTCAGAATGGTGTGATGAACCGCTAACAAACCAACGGTTCAACCAGGATCTTGAGTAGGCTATATCCATTTTATCTAAACCCCATACATCCATATTCATAATCAGAGTAAATACACAATAGCGAAAGTCTTATAATAAAATGAACTAAGAATCTACTGTGACATTAATATTTAAATAGAAAATTATCCTGTATCAACTCAGACATAAATAAATATCAAATACATGTCCTTAATAAATCCAAATAAAGAAAACTAGAAAAATATCTAATCGAATACACATGAGTTGCACTTGCAAGAGGAGTCATGTGTATGCACTCCCTCTTCCACTTTCATCGCCGCCACGTTCCCATACACTGGAGCATTTACATAATCTTCAACAGTCGTACCTGCATCATCATCAAAAAATATTCGACGTCGAAAGGGTGAGCACACATCACGGCTCAGTGAGCAAACAAAACAATGCAACAATACATATGCATGCGATTCAATTCATATCTTTGGTCTAGTTTTACGTTTGCACTGTGCTATAGAAAGGATAGGTGGCCGGTGCACCTCTATACACGAGAGTGTGGATACGCCCGATGAACCTCTCACCGTCGCCCACATCACCCACAATGAACATTGTACAACAAAGGTCATGTTTATCGATGCACAACTCCATACCAATAAATAAACCCCTGATGGCTAGGGTTGCAAACGGGCTCACTACTAACCAATCCTAATATCAAACAGTGTATCCAAGGCCTCACCCCAGCATCCCTCAGAGCACCCGTAGAGATAGAGCTAAGGCCCCCCGGTAGAGTATAGGACTCAAAGACCGAGACCCTCCTTGATGCCCTACGTCGCAATAGTTCTACTAAGGTAATGGCGATACAACGACATCAGTGGACATGACTTGAGTAGACCATGGCACAATATACACCCCATGAAAAACGTTCATGGCTGTACCGATTGATACCATCCCTACCCGCACCATATAGACTGGCCAAACACAAACATTCACATGCCTATTTCTATCATCATCACCATCATTATGTTATAAACAATAAAGTAAATATGCATGAACAATTAATAGAAATATTGGATGACATGTTGAATGCACATACAAGCATACACACAAAGAATCAATATGGCATTGGACTCAAGAAATAAAACAGTTTATTATCAACCAGTTAGTTTAGGTCTTGTTCCCTTACCTTAGCTTGTTAATAGATCATCTTCTAAGCTTTAGAATCACCTTTATAATGTTATTATACTGCTAGAAGACCTAATAAAGTCGATAGAATTTAATTAGAATTAATTCCAAATTTAAAACCATGCTGTTAACTGGGGGTCGGAGATAGGGTCGGAGTCATGATCGACCCCTGGTGCGACCACCCCTATTCTGGACTTCCCGAACACTGGGGGTCGATGCTCAGGGTCTAATTGGGTCGATTGGCCATCGACCCCCTGTGCGACCCCCCTGTGGGTTTTGGTCAATTTTCTTCCTTTCAGTCCATTCTTCGTGTTTGGGGTCTTATGGCTTGCTCCTAAAGTCCATTCTACACACATTCTATGGCCTAAAACCATGAATCATTCACCTCTATAGCTTTTATGAATTCCCCCATGGTTTTCCATGAAAACCTAACTATGGGTTGATGGTTTGGGACTCTCCGAGATCATACTCTCTTCATTACCTAACCTAAGGTCTCTAGAAACACATGGAATTAGTATCCATACTTGAGAAGAATACTCCTTCTCTACAACTCTTCTCATTTTTGCTTTCTCCTCTTCCTTGCTTCTCTTCTTCTTCTCTTCCTTCTCTTCTCTTTCTCCCAATTCAATTAGGATTGTAAAAGGAGTGAAAGAGGCTTAGGGACGTCCTATTTATAGAGTAAAAACTCCTAAAATAAGTCCCATTGAGTTTAGGAAAGAGTCCCACCAAAATTAGGAAACTTTCCTAATTTCAGTTTCTGGCGGCAACTGGGGGTCGATGAGGGGGTCGATGATCCCATCGACCCCTAAATCCTAAAGTGTCCGACCCCCTCTGTAAAACAGGGGGTCAGACTTTCTGTCTTGGGGGTCCGACCCTCCCTTGCTGGGTATGCGAGCCTCCCCTTAATTTAAGTGTTTTTGGGTCGATTTGATACCTGGGATCACGATCTCCTTCACGCCCTTGGTCCATTTGGCTCGACCATGATGGGTAAACCTGATTCAAGGTGGTAAGACCAGGTTAGTTTGATACGGGTCTTACACATGAGTTGATCAAATTGAGTGGCTGAGATTAAATTATCATCATCATGATTATATTTGATTAAAGTTAATGGCTCATATGGGGAGATCAAGGGCTCAAATTAAACCAATAACAAAAATTAAATCAACATCACATGTGATAGGATCAATGATAAAAAATTAAATCAAATTCACATATAGTAAGATCAATGATCAAAATCAACACATTACTAATGGCTCAGATTTATTGGGACATATCAAGAGTGTGATGCTGATCAGAGATCAAAGGTTGAGATCAGAGGGTGCAAGTTTAATGGGAGTGATCAGATCAAATTAATGGTGGAGAATGATTAGGATTGAGGGTCGAGTTAGTGGGAAGTAGACAGTAGGTTGGGTTTGTCGGTAATGTGACAAGTAGTTTGTGGGGGCATTGCCTGGATGGTTGGCGTCGATGAGATGGAGTAGGGATTATCTCAGGTTTAAGGATTTGAAATAGGGAAGTCAAGTGGTTGGGTTTTGAGGATAATGAGGTTGGATATGAAGAATTTACAGTAGGTTTGAAGAGGGTTACGTGGGTTACGTGGTCTAGTAAATCGGTGGCTGGGTTCAGGTATAAAGGATGAGTAGGATCTGTAGTGGTGTGTCGGTTTGGCTAGACTGTAGGTGTAGGTAATGGTTGGGATTGGGTAAATCGATCGGACGGCCAGGTGGTAGCATGTGTGAGAGGGAAGTGGATTGTGTCACAGGTGGGGGACAATAGGGATGTTGGAACTTCAGGTTGGGTTACAGGTATGATCAGATTCCATGTTGGGTGGTCGTGGTGTGCAGAGGCTGGTGGAGAATAGCATGGCGTAGGTGTCGAGTTGCATATGATACAGATGGAACGGCTGGGTTTGTGAGGGGATCCATGGCAGGTGTATGTTGGGCAGGAGGTTTAGAGATGAGTTATGTAGATGGTGGGATAGGTGGTTTTGATTTTATGCTGCAGCAAACAGAACAAACAGAGAAAAACTAGAGCAGGGGGAGGGCTGGGCTTACCTTGGTCGCTCCTTCTGCTTCTTCAACCATTTTCGTCGATCCTCTTCTTCCGCTTCTTCTTGTTCTTTCTCAATTTCCCCGCTTCCTCTCTCCCTCTATTCTCCTCTTCCCCTGGTTTCTCAATCTGTCCATATCTGCCCCTCTGATTCTCTCTCAATTTCCATTCTTTGATATCAATCTCCTTTGTCTCACTCTCACCTTTTGATTTTTATTGTTAATTTTTCTTATTCTAAATCAATTCTTCCCTTAGATTCTCTTTCGATCCCTCAAGTCCACCGAACTATACTGTTTTTCCTTATTTTTCATGATTCTTTCCATTCTCCTCGGTTGGCCAAAACTCCATACTCTCCATCTTTGTTCTCTCGTTCTTTATCTCCCTAAATCCCATCTTTCCTCTCTCCCAATATTCTTTCTATGACTGATCCGAGTTCCTTCGGATTTTCTTTCCTTCTTTTATTTTTTTTAAGACAATTTATCTTTCCATTTTTTAATTTCCTTTCATGCTTGGTTGGCAAGATCTCTTTTCATTCCTCTTCTTTCTATTCTCTCCAATTTAAGTCTATCCGTGGCCGATCTCTACTATTCTTCCCAAGATTTACATAGATTGTATAATATAGTATATAATTATATAACATATATAATATAATATAATATATTATATATAATATGCATATAATTATAATTATATATAACATCTATGTACATGTACTCACGGGATGCACTAATTTAAACTGAATCGGACTGGACTAGATTGATTGAACTAGACTAACATGGGTTGACTGGGTTTGGGCTAAGATTGGCTTTTTTCTCTCTATCTTTTCATGAGCCCATTCTAGCTGTAATTCCTCATGAGATTCTCCGATGGCCCCGTCTCAAATATTCCACATCCACACTGTAAAAAATAAAAAATGGAACACATTGAAACTAGAATTCACTGATTTGGACATGGGGTGACTAAAATATGAATTTCTGAAGATTAAATGGTCATTTCGGCTTGCAATTTTGCATGGGGCCCTTTGGAGACCTCTGTCCCAAATTTTCCATGTCCACTTTGTAGAGTAACAAAAATGAGGAATAATGACACTTGAATCATCTAAATCGGACGTCGGACAATCAAAATATGAAGGATTTAAGTTCTAATGATAATTATGGATGCAAGCTTGCATGGAACCCACTGGTGGCCTCTGCTTGGGATTCTTCATGTCCACTTTGAAGAGGACTAAAAATAAGAAATATTGGCACTTAAACCACATGACTCAGATGTTGGATGATCAAGATATGATGATTTGAAATTCGATCAATCCAACTTATGATAATTTGCATAAAAACCCTTGGGATTTTAATATGATTTTTTAGAAAACTCGCTTGTATATATCATCTGACTAAAATGACCATATCTTCTTTATTTGATATCGGAATTGAACGATTATGATCTCATTTTAAAGGTAATTCTGTGACCTATGTATCCATGCCAGTTTTCATCCATGTCCTTGCTACGGGACCCATTGAAAACTGTCTCGAAGTTGCAATCCAAAATCTAAACTTTCACTCATCTCTCTTCCTTTGTTGTCCACACACCAGTAGAACTTTGTTTAGCTGGGATGGCAAAAATGGGGTGCTTACACCTTGTTCCCCTTAGGGGCTTATGCATCTATTTGGTCTACGGTGGAAAACCCTTTTAACACTATAGAAATCCGATTAGACCGGAGTTTCTGAGTGTAGGTTTTACAACTCCACCCCCTTTAAAAGAATTTCATCCCCTTTAAAAGAATTTCATCCCCGAAATTCCACTTTCCTCAAGGTCTACCTAAAGTAACACCCCCCATTTTCTTTTAGGATAGTTTATTAAGAGTTCTTACTCCGTCTATTTAAATAGCTTCTACGGTTTCTATTCTTAGTTGTTTTAATTACTTTATTAGTTTTTCATTTCTTTTGCCCTATGGTTCAGACTACCAGGTTGTGGTTTTTCTTTTTTCGCTTCTTACCTGGGGGTAATGTGTCCTTTCTATTTACATTCTAATTATATTTTATTTAAAACCTTTCTTTATTCTTTTCTACCCTTGGTATCTAGTTCTATTATGACCAAAAATTGAAGTGTGCCATGAGTATTAATATTATTCCTCTTTACCACATCTGGCTTTTCCTTAACTGGTTTATTACCTATTCTATTAGTCCTTTACAATAATTACCAGGTTTTATATGGCTTTTTGCTGCAGCGTCTTTAAGGCTAAGTTTCGCTATTCTAGGGTAATACCTTAGTTAGTTAGTTTAATTAGTAAAACACATTACGTTATAATGTATTACTAGGGTTTGCAGTACAAACTTACATTAGCATGAAAATCCTAATCAGATTATTAATACGACTTAGGGGGTTTAGTAATTACCTTATGAAATCTCGTTCCAGTCCTTCCTTTCTTCTTTTACCTCCTCATTCCTTATAGCTTGAGAGGTTGGACACTGACTTAATGCTTACCTTTTTCAGCTGATCTCTTTACTCTTGCCTGGAGCATTAGGTGGGCTTTCTTTAGAATCTCTTTGGCCACTACACTTGAAAGTTTATTCTTAGGCATGGTGGTTTGAGGATTTTGGAGTGTGTTGATATCTGACGCATCATCCTCCATAAGTTCCTCTTGATCTTCTGATATGGGTACTTTTGTTTCTTGTTTCTCTTCCCCTAGAATTTCTGGAAACAATATCTCCGGCATTACCGGTAGGTATGGACATTCAATTCAGTCATGCCCCATGCGACGACAGTCTGAACATTTAGATATGCCTCTAGGGAAGGTTTTGATTACGTCCATTGAAGGTTGGAGTTTTATCTCTCTTTGTTGAGGCGTAGGCCTGATAAAGTTCTCGCATATCCCTTGCACAAGGATCACGCATAGCTCTGGCCTTCGAATAAGGTCTTTCCTAAGCTCTGTCTGAAGGTACTATCGTGTGGTTGGTCCTCCAAACATTTCACGAAGATTGACCTCAGTAGCTGATCACAAGTTTTGGTTGTTCCTTTCTTGCCAAGCACTACTATTCTTGGATGTTCATCCCTGCATATGGACTATTGGACTCATCGAGACGGCTTCCCCATCCATAATATGGTCCAGAGGCTGGGTGAGCATTCCAAAATTCTTTTAGAATGGTGTCCCTTATGATGGAGAAGAGTTCTCCCTTCAGGATGTTTTTTGGGGCGCATAGTAATCCAGAAAAGCTTTTCGGAATACGTCCCACGTAATCCCTCCGTGTTGTTGTAGTAACCAAGGTTCTGTGCCTTACCACCAACGATACAACGAGCCTTCAATTGGTGGGTCGCACACAATACCTTTTGGGTGTCAGTGCATCCCAAGCTTTCAAACACCTTCCCCATACGCCATATCCATTCCTGGGACTGGGCTATGTCATCAAACATGCCTGAGAATTTAAGGGGTTTAAGTTGTAGGAAGCCCTCCAACAGCTTTTCTTGTCCTGTCTCAGCAGTGTAAGTTCCTGGAGATGAGGCGCGGGTGTCTTGGTCGTTCCTATTTCAAGGTGCTAGCCTTAAATACCGAGTTAGGAATGCTTTCCTGAACACCTCCCAAGGAATCTCTCCGTACTTTGCCTTCAGCTCCTGCTCGGCAACTAGCCACCACTGGTACGGTGCACCCTTTAATTGGAAAGCTATACGCTGTACCTTTTGGGCATCGGAGCATTCCAGTAGCCCTAGTGTCTTTTCCATACTCTGGATCTAGTATATGGGTTGATTTGGATCTTCGGTCAACCCGATAAACACCATGGGTTTCAATTTCGGAACCGGTGCCACGTACGTTGTGCATAAGCCTCTCCTTAGCAGCTTTCCTCCAAAGGAGCCGTAGGCGGTTGGTTACCATTGGGACTCGAACCATCACTCGATCTGTTGTGAGTTGGATTACCTTGGTTCGTGGTATGACATAAATTTGAATGGTCATGCGGCGCCATTTAAATTTTCTTAAATCACAACTTCCTATGACATGGTAACATAGTTAGTGATATGTTTCTAATCATACGATAAGGCTCTATGATGGACAACATTATTTGTGAACCGATGCTACACAACGCCCTTAACAATGCTATGGTTCGATTAATTTCTAGATTAAATTATACATTTAATTTGGAATACATTTGTGACTAATCCTCGCGACCGATTCCTACAATACAATATCCTGGGGGCTATCCGGTCGATGTGCCGGATCATACTATATCGACCGGTTCTCCGTTCGACAAATACCAGAGGGGTGCCTGTGTTACCGGATTATAAAGGGGTTGATAGGGCGGACGATGGTTCATTGGATTCAACCACCGCTTGCGGCTAGATTTAACTTTATAAATTAAAAAACGTGGGTCATTCTTTCCCACTTTTTTCTTACTTACCTGGAGCTTCAAGGTCTCCTCCAGAAACTCTTCTCCCTCACCTTTGGTTCTCTCCAAAGTCTCCAAGCCTCACTCATTCATTGCCAAATCTCAGATTTCTTCTCTTTGAGGCACGATCCTTTCCTTCCATGTCAAAATTTTCATTTATAAGGTTAGAAAAATGCTCTCAAAGCCCTAGTTTCACTTCATTCTTGGTTTTCTTTTTATGATTGTTCCCAATACTCATCTCTTATTAATTTTTAATGGTTGAGGGGGTGATTAATATGCTATGCTTATTGAACTTTACTCGTTTTACATCATATTATTACCATATATTCCATACATGCTTGGTTTTTGGGGAAATTACCATCTCACCTCATTGGTTAGGTTGTTTGCCCTGTTATGATATGAACAGTGTTTCCTTTCCCATGTTATGCACTAGTCCATTACTTGTTATGGATGAGAATGGTCTTCTCGGGACCTAGCCTTGTCACATTAAGCATCTATATGCGTTTGAAAGTTGGCCTTCCTACTATCCACACGATTCAAATCCTTTTTTTTTTTTTTACCACATCTAATGGTTTGGTTCCTGTCCTAATGATTATGAACCTACTCTTCTCTGAGAACTCTAACTTCTTATTTACTAATAATATATTTAAACCACTTGTTTCTTCAATTCTTATGTTCACATCGCCGTGCATTTGGTTATTCTAATTTAGTTAATAATATTTCCTTTCTTTTTTTTGTTACCTTGCATGACTGAGATTTCACTCTTTCCTATTATATTTTCTAACTTGGTTTCTCTATTCATTCCTTTCCATTGCAGATTAGATGGTTTCCTGTCGAGCTCCAACTAAGAGGTCAAGGAACAAACCTCTTCCACCCTTTGACAATGTGTACTTCCGTTCATGAGAGGAACATGTTTCTTATGCTAATTTCAAGCAGAAATCAGTCATTTCAGGACAACCAGTGAACTTCAAGAATTGGAAAGATTCAATGTCCTGGTCACATTTGATGCCATGGGGTGGTCCTCCATACTTGGGATTGAAGTTGACACCCAGCCTAACAAGGTAAAACACTTCTACTACAACCTAAAGGTTGGTGGCATGGGAGAATTTGAGCATGCTAGGGAGTTATGTATCTCTAGCAAGGAAAACGATACAAATTTCACTTTGAATACAGAGCAGTTGACCGGTCTTCTAGGCATTTCCACAGTTGGGGACAAGGAATACTGTATGAGTAAGGACAAGGATTTTATATCTGAGGCTCGAAAGATAGAGATCTGAAACAAACTCCAACGGCCATAGGATCCGTTCCAAGTGAGCAACTTCTTCCCCCTTTCCAGAGTATACTGCAGGATAATCCAATACAACATCCTGCCTCAAAGTGGCCATTTTGATGAGCTCTCCCTCTTCGGCTAGTTTTTCACTTCCAAGGTAATAGAGCGTCATCCGGTCTGTCTTCCCTACATCATTATGCGGACCATGATTACAGCGGCAGAGGACACTGGGGCTTCAAAGAAGGGACGTTTGCCTTATGACAAACTATTGACTATTCTATTCAAGCGCCTTAACATCAGTATACATGAGGAAGAACCTCATGAGGCTACAGTGTTTACCCCTTTCAACTGGCATGTCATCGTCAAGATGAAATTTCATGACGTGACGTTGGATGACCCGGTCCTGGAGGCTCATCGAGGCCTTCTAGATCTCCCAGAGGAGCATGTGTCCGATGATGATGAGGAAGAGGTGCCAACCTAGGGGCATACAGAGGGTATGGCCATAGGTCAGACTGATCCATCTCGGCCTCCTACTACCTTAGACGACCTCATGAACAAGTTGAACTATGTGGTTTCTCATCAGTCCTAATAAAAGAAGGACAAGCATGACTTGAAGAACCAAGTTCAGTGGTTTCAGCATTCGGTGATCGGCTTCTCCACCCGTCTTGACATATACCAGACGGCTTTGACAAGGGCTGGTATTCTTCAAGCTAAGGATATCGCGATGGCTACAACAGTAGTGACACAGCCACAGACTTTCCAGAGGCTGCATGTTCTTACCCCACCATCGTTGGACTCCGAGGAGTAATGGCATCTAATGTTTTCTTCCTTTTTCTTTTTATTTTTGTGTAGCTGGGATGTATGTAAGGAACAAATACCTATTTATATGGTTTCCCTCCTTTTCCTATGTAAAGAAGAAATTTTGTGCATGGAATTAAAGTTTATTTACTTTTTTTTCTTTGTAATCCGATTATATTCAAGATAGTTTTGGTTATCTTGTCTTATCTTATATATATTGTTCTTTCTCTCTTCTTTTATATGGTTAGCATTAGACTCTAATCTTTCCCTAACATATTATGCTTGGTTACATCTTTTTTTAAACATACGTCATATAGATTTGTTTCTTATTTACCTTTTATGATCTTGAGAGTTTTATTACCTATTGCTCAATTTGCTGTCAAATGAGGTAGGGTAATGTTAAGTGATCAATGTTACTAAAGCATACTCTGATACCAAACCTGTCACACCTCGAATTTACGATATGTAAAATTTCAGTGGGCGACTAGACCACCAATCATTTTAATCTTAGTCCACCCAAGATAAATGCTTAGTTAATAACATCACCAAACATTATACTTCCCGTAACTCTACCATACAGTAATTTAAATAGAGAAAGCATAGTAAACAAATTGAGCTCTAATTATAAATATGTAATACTACTAATAATCTGTTCAAATGTTATCCAGGTCTCATAACAATATCTCATAGTTTCATAGCCCTAATACGATGGGCACTAAAACACTTACAAAGTCAAGAAACATAAACTAAAATATAACTAATTATGGCTCCCCACTAGAGCGGCCTTTTGTCCCTTTGCAAGGTTCTCTATGTTCATTTCACATTTCACAATGCTTGGTTCATCACTTTCTAATTCCACCTACTTACGGTATTCTAATTCAGCTTAAACGACATCTTGCATTCCTGTCATGATATTTGTAGTCACAACTTAAAAGAGTAGCTATCGCAAGGGTGAGCTCTCTAACATGAGCTCAATGAGAATCAGATAAGCAAGCAATCATATGAATAGATTATGCACACAACAAGGATCCTGTATAATATACGTTCACTATGCTAAGGTATGGCCTAGCCACACCTCCTAGAGGCTGACTATTACCTCCATGCATGGGAGTGCTGGGTACTTACCAACCTACCCAGTAGCCTTGATGCCCCCACATGACGTCCCAAATCAGAATAGTGATAGGCAACAAGTCACCCCAGTGCCTGGAAATAAAAATGGGCAATCCTGAGCCAAATCCTATTTTCAGAAAACAAAGAAGGGTTCAGAAAGCAAGAAAACGGGATAGGTGCAGAGACTCAATGGAGGCTGTTTTAACGAATGGAGTTGACTGCGTTGGTAGAGGAATCGAATTCTTCTATCAAAACAAAGATGAAGGATAAATTTATATATGTATGTATACATCCTGAAATAAAATATCAAATGATTCACTCCATAGTTTGATCGATCTTACGCTTCAACGAACACTGCCGACCCTTCCCCCTCATCACTCCATCCTACCAGTACCTGACCCCCTATTGGCTAGGGTTACATTGTAAGACCCGTACTCTACGAACCTAATCTAAACCTATGTGTTCGTATCATGGCAGGTATTCCAGTCATAACCTGACCAAACAAAATAAGCAGATGACAAACCATAAGTTCAAGTACGAAAATAATCAAAAAGGATAAAATGGGAGGTGTCATGAGACATACCGGTCTCATGATACTGGTCTACATACCAATGGAACAAACAGTCGATCGATATGTCTATACAGACAAACTATTGAAATTGAAAACAAGTCCTAGTGGGTCCCACCTTCTAAATTTCAATTGTAGAGCCCTTTGTTACATAGGAAACTCTCCTAAAGACCTATCCTACTCTATATATCTTAAGTCTCCTTAGATCCTTTTGTTGACTCTTATAAACCCTAGAGTCTGAAAAAGAGATCTGAAGAAGAGAAGTGGAGGCAAGGAAGGTCTGCAGAGGAGGAAACCTTTGGAAGGGGAGCACCATCTCCTTGAAGGTTAGTGGTAAGTGCTCCATCCCTGTAGATTAGCTAGGTCGATGCCTGGTTGAGAATCAATACCAGGAAGGACTAGGTATTGATTCAAAACCCTAGTTTGTTCGATGAACCCTAGATCTGATTTCTAAACAAAGTTCATCAGAACGTAGGACTTGAATGGAAGATAAAATGAATCTTAATACATTGCTCAAGCCTAGAATGGTTAGGAGAAACCCTAGAAGTCAAGTTAGAAATCAATGGGAAAAAGAATGTCAGATTGGTGGACTTACGGAGTCTATCCGATCGACATACTGGTGGCACCTATATGAAACTGGTACTGCCACCGGTACTGCCACCGATACCTCTCAAAAAGTTGGCCAAAACTGTCTGCTTAGACATACCGATCGACCCATTTGCCACTGTTACGACCAGTATAGTGCAATCGGTATGTATAGTTTTGGACAGTTTTCAGTCCAGACTTAGTTTCGACCAACGTAAACCCTATGTACCTAACTCTAATCAATCCGTAATGTTATGTGGGACTTGTTGACAGTGAGATTGGACTTTGTGATGTAGAAAAGGCTTACTATCAAGCATAAGGGAACCAAACCCAATCCCTAATTAATTAATAACAGTAAAACATTGCTAATTAGTTTTGTTTCTGTGGTGTGTTAGTTATGCATATTAACATGTCATCTTTATTTTCTATCACTATTATGTTTATGCATATTCGCTGCTAAGATCGTGTTGCTAGGCATGTAATTGTTTTTATTGATGTGTGGAATGGAAAAGGCCTAGGGTCTTGGATCATTCTTCACACTAGTACCTTTTTGTATTGCCACTATCTTAGCATGTTTGGTATGGGTAAGGTACCAAGGAGAGGACGTAGTACTGTGGTTCAGCCTGATTGCCAGACTCGAGCCCTATCTCTATTCCATAGGGAGTTGTGCTAAGATAGGGCCTTGGATACTATGATGACATATAGGATTGATTAGTGACGAACCCACTTACAAGCCCTCACCAATAGAGGTGTAGGTATTTGTAGAGTGTAGGGTATTAGGGGGAGGACATGGTACTGTGGTTCAGCCTGACCACTAGACTTAAGCCCTATCTCTATACTAGAGTGAATGATGTAGGGGGATAGCGGTGTGTAATCCATTGGACTTGCTCACACTCTCGTGCATAGAGGTAATGTGGTTGTAGGCTGACCTTACCATAGCACTTTGCAAGTTATACCAGACTCAATGTTGAATATTATCTCATGTAAATTGCTTGTTACATTATTTGTTTTCCTTAATGAGCTAAGTTTGCAAGCTCACCCTTGTATATATACATGTTTTAGATGTTGATGCAGGTTATACTATGGAAGATTACGTGGACGCTCCAGTGTACAGTGGTGTTGCAGCTCTGGATGTGTAAGCAGGAAGCAATGAGCATGATGAGTCATGCGAGTGTCACTTCTGCGTACGTGACCTCTAGGATTTAGTATTTATTTCTTTAAGTTTAACTTATAAGACAATGTAATAAAGATTTAATTATGTTTTGGTATTTGAATAATTGGAATAATTTATTTATTTATCAATAGATTACTTAGTCTATTTAATTAAAGACTTTCGCTGTATTTACTTATATTCTGATTGTGATGAGTGTGCTATGGTTTGTGTGTCAACACTGTCTTATTGAGATCCTGGTATGAATTATTGGTTTAGTAGTGGTTCACTCACACTTCTGGTTCTGTCAGAATTAGGGTGTGACATACATACATGGGTTTTGTCATTAACTAGAACTATATGACATCATATGTATCTTTTTAATACCTTAGTAAGATTCTCAGATCATCTGTTTTGCCCCCCTAAGATCATGTCCTCTAATAAGATATGAAACAATACATGGCAATTAAGTTGCTTAGCAGGTTGGATCCAACAATACCAGACCGCTTCACCCTAGCTTACCAAGCATCACATATCACAATCACAATCACAATCAATCATGTTGTTGATGTAATGCATGCAAAAGTGGCAGATATTAGATGACATGTTATTCTTAACGTAAATACTAGCAAGCAGTATGTGTGTGTGTATATATATATATATATATATATATATATATATATATATATATATATATATATATATACAAACACACCAAAATTAGGTCAGGGTTCTGTTCCTCACCTGATGTCATATAACAGTAGTTGTCTACGCTAGAAGACATGTGTTCGCAAGGTGTTCTTATGCCTATACAAGATGTAGGATTGTTAGTTAAAAGTCCAACCTGATACACTTTGAATTACCTAAATCTGAGCTTTACCAGTCGATATATCAGTCTCCACACTATCGACTAACTTTTGGTCCAGTAGAGTATCTAAACCTTCTGCCATTTGTTGGTCGATATACCAGTCGGTACAGAGTAACGACCTTGACATCATCCGGCTAACTCTCCGAGACCCTTTTAGGATTTGTCAATCGCTACACCGGTCCTCACCATATAGTCCAATGTATCGACTGCCTCCTTGAGATTGTCACTTTTCTGTTTAACAAGTTGGGGTTTCCTCTTACGATTCATTCCTTCCTTTGCTAGGCTAATGTAGTCTGGTAATGGGATGTCTCCTAGGCTTATGTACCCCTCCCTAACGAGTATGACATCGATTACCTAAACTAAGATAGTTGTTAGGAAGAGCTATTCTCCCTCCCGACGACCCACATTAATCCCACTTAGATGAAGGGTGTGTATTCGTCACTCCATATTTACATTCTTTCACAGAACATTAAGGTTTGCGTTAGAGTTTATGGAAGTTAGTTTTTTACCAACGGTAACTTGATTACTACAAATCAATGGTGCACTTTGTCAATGATTTCTCTCACACGAGTGCTGCAGAACTTTGTCCCCCTCTTCCCCTTCCTCCCTTTCTCTTGATAACGCATCAGAATTCTCTAAGAGTGACACATACTCAGAGAAGGGTGAAAGATGGAGTTTTTATTTGTCTAAGGTTTCCTAGTGGGGTTAAACTCCTAATTTGAATGGGGACTCCTAGGAAGTTGCCAAGTGGCAAGAATTTAAACTTAGAGAGCATCTCTTTTCCTTTTCCAACTCTAAAGTAGTTAGAATAGTGTGGGTCCCTTCTAGGTTCCTATTTGGCTCCTAAGAATATTCTAAATGGTCTTCTAAAGTAAATTAAATTGTTGGTTCAGAGAATAGGTCAACTCTGGCCTTACTGCTCGATGCTAGCGGATCATACTGGCTTGGGCTTTCTGACTAGCTAGTATCGATCACCACCAATTTAAAGGTTCAATTGGTCTCATTTTGTCCCCCTTCTCCTAATGGTCCATTAACTGTGCAACCTAGTTCCCCTTATGGGCTTATGCATTTATTTGGTCTATGGTAGAAAACCCCCTCTTAGCATTATAGAAATCTGGTTAGACCAGGGTTTCCGGGTGTGGGTTTTACAATTACCAACTCTGGCATTAATGTTCATAATAAAGAGATTTGAAAATCTTTACCCAATGATACTCAGGATTTCTCCAAATTTGCCAAGCTAACTTTGCCAACAGAGCTTTGATTTGTAGTAGCGGATCCCTTAGCGCAAGACCTCCTTAGTCTTTTGATTTATGTAACCGCTTCTATGATATCCATGGAATGCCATTTTTTGCTTCACTCAATTGCCAAAAAAATTAGTAGCCACTTTCCTAATAGAATTGTGGTGTGATACGAGAAGCTTGAAATGAGAACAGGCATAATTAGACATGGACAACACCACTGATTTCAGAAGAACCTCATTTCCAGCAAGAGAAAGGAGGTATGACTTCCAACGTTCCACCTTCTTTAAAACTCAATCCAAAATAGGTGTAAAAGCATCTCCCTTCCAAATCCAAAAGGTAATCCCAAATATTTTGAAGGACCACTACCATAAGGCATTTTTAGGATTCGGGAGAACCATCTTATAAGATGAGAAGAAGTATTTGAGCTAAAAGTAAGGGATGATTTTTGTAAATTCATACTTTTCCTAGAAGCACTGCAGTAGACACCCAAACAATCCTTATGACATGTAACTTGATCAAGTTTCACTTGTGAGAAAAGGAGACAATCACCTGCAAATAACAAGTGAGTAAGAGGTGTCGAGGAAGGCCATAGATGGATACCACAAAACAAGCTATTGACCACCGATTGGTAAATTAATGAGAACAAAGCTTGAGTACATAAAATAAATAATGCCGGTGAGAGTGGATCACCCTGTCGGATGCCCCGAGATAGAAAGAAATGCCCATATTCTGCTCCATTGATAATAAGAGTGTAAGACACAGACTTGATAATGCTCATCACATGATTTACCCATTTGGAGGCAAAACCAAGCTTAAGTAACAAAGCCTCAATAAAGACCATTCCAACTTATCATGGGCCTTTTGCATATCAATTTAAAGGGCCATATAAGATGTTTGCCTTTGCGCAGTTTCTTGATAAAATGAAAAACCTCATGAGCAATGAGAACATTATCCAAAATAAATCTATTTGGAATAAATGCAGATTGAGATTGACTAATCATAGTGTCAAGGAATGGCTACAATCTTGTAGTCATAATCTTGGAATTGAGTTTTACATAAACCCCACAGAGGCTAATTGGGCAGAACTTCTCCACTAAGTCCGGATCCTTGACTTTGGGAATGAGGCAGATATATGTTCTATTAAACTCCTTGAGAAGTGGATAACATCATCTCGAGTAATATCCCAAAATTTTTGAAAAAATAAAGGGGGAAACCCATCCGGTCAAGGAGCTTTGAGAGGAGCCATCGAAGTAAGAGCTTTGTGAATCTCATCAACAGTGGGAGTACATAGTAACAGATTGAGTTCAGTAGAGACTGTTGGTTGAACCTATTGAAGAGCTGCATGAAGAACATGAGGGTTAATTCCTTTGACGCAAAATCTTGTTGAAAATAGTTGAGAAAACTCCTTTAATCTTCTCTGCATTCTTGGTCCAAGAATTATCAGAAAGCCTGATCTGCAAAATTTTATTAGTATTCTTCCCTTGAACAATTGTAGCATGAAAAAAAGATGTATTAGAATCTCCACATGATAGCCAGTCCACTTTGGATTTTTGTTTCCACATAATTTCCTCACAGATAAGTTCCTCTTCTAATTTTCGAAAAAGATCCACTTCTTGAGAGATTGAGAAATCATGAGGTGGAAGGCTTTGAAGCTTTTCCAACTCATTTTATACCAAGAAATATTTAAATGGACCTTTCCAAAAACCTTCTTATTCCAACTTTTAAGAGACACCTGACAGTGATCAAATTTCTATTAGAGAATAGGAGACAACATATTTCCATGGAAAAGACCAGCCATTAGCTATGGCATTACCACAATTGGGAAGTCGCACCTACATAGCTTCAAAACGAAAAGGTCTAATGCCTTTACCATGTCCACCATTAGTCTGGAATAGAATCGGATTATGGTTAGAACAAAACGTGGGCTTAACGAAAACCATAGCATTCTCGAATCTAGTCATCCAACTTGGAGTGAAAAAACTATTGGACTTTATGTTGTCATCGTTGGCAACTTGACTGATGTGACAATGTTTGTGAGCATTCAGTCAGAGAAATGAGGAGAGAGAGTGTCAGTGTAGGAGAGAGAGTGTCAGTGGAGTGGCACAGATGTGGCAACTTTGTTTATGTGTTCTACAGTGTTCTATATGTGTTTCAGATGACTTGCAATGAATTAAATGGGATTTTACACTGATTTTGATGAGAGAGAGTGTCTATGGACCCCACTGGTGATGTGGCATAGTTTTTGGTGATGTGGCACATGACGTGGCCGAGTTTCTAAAGATGAGGCAATGTTGCGGCATTCTGAAGCATTACATGAAGAAAAAAGATGTAGAGAGAGAATAAGGAGAGAGAAAGAGGAGAGAGAAAATGTTGGTGGGTCCTGCAGTAAGTTCATGGTAATCCGACAGTGCTTCATTTTTTTTTAATTAGATTATATACAAATCGGATCCAAATTATCTAAATTTGTATTCGATTAATCCTAAACAGATATGGATACTCTAAAACAAATGCCAATGTCCCTAACCTGATATGAATGCGAACTGAATCTGGCTTTTTATTATTCATTTGCATCTATAAGTGGGAGCTTTTGTTACACAAAAGCCTCTAGCATTATTACACCTAATTGGTCTTAAGGGTTCAATTTTGAACTGAAACTGACTGGTAAAAAACTGAGTCGAACCAAACCAAAATTAATTGGTTCAATTTTGGTTTCACTCATAGTTAACCGGTTCAATTTTGGGTTAGAACCATTAAACCATTGGTTAACTGATAAAAAAAACTGATTAAATAAAACCGGAAGGAAACCAAGTAAAATTGTTTTGGAAACCAAAGAAAATCTATTAACTGTCTAACTAAATGTATAATATTTCATATGTAATGTACAATTTTAATGTGCTATACCTTGACATAATGTCATACCCATGTGATATGATACTTTTAGTTTATTATTTAATGTTTAGAGTTTTGTTGTGGAACTATTACAGTAATAGAATATTCATTCCTTCCCCATAAACCGTGTAAGGAACTATTTATGAATCGATTATTTGAAATCGATAAGAAACCAATAAACCGGTTGTTCATCAGTTCAGTTTTGGTATGAAATAGAAGAATTGATTATTAATTGGTTCGGTTATAATTTCTAGTAATAATTACTTCGAACCAAACTGATCAACTGCTTATGAACTAATTGACACCCTCAGTTGGTCTCTTCTACAACCACTTCCAAATTACATGGTCTCTTCTACAGTCACTTCGAAAATGTAAAATCTCGGCTTACAATCCTCTTGCAACGTGAAAGGATTTCCCTCCGGACAGATTCTCTCCTGTGAAAAAAAAAATTTGACTGCTTCTAACAATTGAAAAGTAATATATAATAGTTTTTTACCACATAAAGTTTTCCTTTTACATTGTTTAATAACATTTAGCTTTTATTGTCTTCAACTCCACCAACTAATGTGTTCTATCTGAGAATGGAAGAAAGGGAAAAGCTTTCCACGGATAACAATTTTCTTGATGGAATCATTAAATGTGAATACAATGGACATTTGACCCGTCCATGCTTTTATATTCTATAAGTCTGTGCATGCCAAGTCAAGTTTACTTCAGACCATATAGTAGAGAAAAATTTAAATGGTCATTGTTTGATTGTGCTAACACATAAATAATTCAATAGAGGACCAAACTGTTAGATCTTGCTACACATCAATAATTCAATTGAAGACGAAACTATTTTTAGAGAGAGAAAGAAAGAAAGAGAGACAGAGAGAGGAGGGACTTGGTATAATTGTAAGAGTTTACCATCCCTACACTGAAGATTAATGCGGAAGATAAATACCTCCAGTGTGACTTGTTCCAACCATTGTCCGTCCAACCGATGTCCTCTTCTTGATCTACCCTGATATGCCCTGCTGCACAGAGAAGAGAAAAGAAAAGAGAGGGGGGGAGGAGGTAGGGTTTCTGTGTACTCCTTAATCTCAGACAAAAGAGAATGCAATGGAAAATTCTCTGATTGCTTAAGTGTACACAGGACCCCACCTATTGGATTATTTATAGACCAACCGTCTCCTTCCATCAAGGATGGACGGTGATCTGGGTGACACATGTCCCAGGATCCTAATGTTAATAAATCAACTTAGGTGGGGCCAGGTGGCATGTGGGCCACCCAACTTACATTCTCCCACTTGGCCCATATTGCCACAAGGTAAGCCACTTTATGATTATTAACATGATGTATGGCCATACAATAATTTTTAGATCCTTCTTTATGGACTTGTTCTTTATGTTCATAATAAAACTCCCAACCCATGAATCATGGCGGTGCATGTCCCAGTATTGAAGTACAATGGAAACACTCCCTTCCATGTATTACAATAGATTGTTTATTTTATGATGAACCTCAATTGCGACCCTACTTTATAGAATCCATTTAATAATCGATTCAAGGGTCAAACTTTATTGCCTAGAAAACTTTATAGGCATTTGTCATTCCAAAACTTTATGTATACAACCAAATAAATGACAGAAAAAGAAATAACTTTATTTCGAAATCATCAACTTTACATTGCAATGTCATAATTATAAATAAAGCATTTTAATCACTAAATGATTTACATAGCCCCATATGTCCCACGTGTGCCACAAACACATTGGCCGGAAGGCCTTTGGTGAAGGGATCTGCTACCATATCATCAGTGCTGACATACTTTATTTGAACATGATGATCTCGAACGTCTTCTTTAACAACAAAGTACTTTATCTCAATGTGTCGGCAGCGCACTGAGCATGTGTTGTTAGAGAAGCTTACTGCTGAAGTGTTGTCACAGTAGATCTTTATAGGTCTTTCAATAGAACTTATGACTTTCAAATCTATGACAAACTGCCTCAACCATGATGCCTGAGAAACTGCTTCATAGCACGCCACTACTTCAGCTTCCATAGTAGAAGAGGCTGTCTTAGGTTGCTTTACGCTACGCCAAGACACTGCTCCTCCAGCTAACAGAAAAATAAAACCTGAAGTAGACTTCCTCGTATCTTCACATCCAGCATAATCTGAATCTGAGTAGCCAATCAGCTCCAAAACATCAACATGTCTATATGTGAGCATGTAATCCTTGGTGCCCTGTAGGTACCTCAGTACTTTCTTTGCTGCTTTCCAATGTGGTAAACCAGGGTTCACTTGGAACCTACCTAATACTCCCACTGCAAAAGAGATGTCAGGCCTGGTACAGACCTGAGCATACATCAAACTGCCTACTACTGATGCATAAGGGATCTTTCGCATTGCCCCGCTTTCCAGATTTGTCTTCGGACATTGCTCCAGACTGAGTCTGTCGCCTTTAATTACAGGTGCTACACTTGATGAACATTGCTTCATCTTGAACCTTTCCAAAATTTTGTCAATGTAACCCTTTTGGGACAGTCCTAAGGTCTTAAGAGACATATCCCTGTGAATTTCTATGCCTAAAACATTGGAGGCTTCACCCATATCCTTCATGTCAAAATTTTGGGTCAAGAAATATTTAATCTCATGTAGCATCCCTAGATCATTGCTAGCTATAAGGATGTCATCCACATATAATACTAATATGGTGAATCTAGTCCCTTTGATCTTTATGTAAATGCATTGATCAGCTCGATTCTCCACAAAACCGTAGGAAGTAATCGTGCTATCAAATTTCAAATACCACTGTCGGGAAGCTTGTTTCAATCCATATATGGATCTCTTAAGCTTACATACTAGATGATCACCTTTATCCGAATTAAAACCTTCAGGTTGATCCATGTATACCTCTTCAATCAGATCACCATTCAAAAATGTTGTCTTGACATCCATCTGGTGTAGCTCAAGATCATAGTGAGCCACCAATGCCATGATGATCCTCAAAGAATCTTTTCTAGATACGGGCGAAAAAGTTTCTTTATAATCAATATTAGCCTTCTGATTATAACCTTTTGCCACAAGTTGGGCCTTGTATCTTTCGATATTGCCGTGTGGATCTCTTTTAGTTTTGAAAACCCATTTACACCCCACAGTGGAGGTGCCCTTAGGCAATTCTACAAGTTCCCATACCTGATTCTTTGACATAGATTCAATTTCATCCTTCATGGCATCTTGCCATAAAATGGATTCTACACAACCCATAGCCTGTGAAAATGATGTTGGATCAACATTTATTCCAACGTCAGTTTCACAATCTTGGAGATACACTTCATAATCTGAAGGGATTGCTGATTTTCTTTCTCTTGAGGATCTCCTTAAAACTTGTGGCTCATTATTGGTTTCTTGATTTTGAACCACAGGTTCAGCGACAACTGGTTCCTGATGTGGCGTATCTTGATGTGGTACTTCATCATGAGCTTGTGGTGTCTCATAAACCACAGGTACCACTGGTAAAGGGATAAAACCCTGACCATTAGATGTAGAAGGAATTGTCGATACATCTTGTTCATTGAACTCAATGTTTTGACCATGTACACTCCTACTGTTGTCGCCATCCTCTAAGAACTTAGCAATTTTAGACTCTACTATGGTAAGACTATATGAGGGACAATAAAACTTATAACCCTTTGATCTTTCAGAATAGCCAATGAAATATCCACTGACTGTTCTAGGGTCCAACTTCTGAAGATGTGGATTGTAGACTCTTATTTCGGCTTGACAGCCCCATATGCGAGTATGCTTCAAACTAGGTTTCCATCCATTCCATAACTCAAAAGGAGTTTTGGGAACCGACTTGGATGGTATCCTATTCAAGATATATACCGCTGTTTTAAGAGCTTCACTCCACAATTTCAGAGGTAGATTAGAGTTACTAATCATACTCCTGACCATATCCATAAGTGTACGGTTCCTTCTTTCAGCAACACCATTTTGATCCGGAGATCCAGGCATGGTATATTGTGGTACAATACCTTGCTCTTGAAGATACCGTGCAAAAGGGCCAGGTCTTTGACCATATTCTGTGGTTCTACCGTAGTATTCCCCTCCTCTATCTGATCTCACGATCTTGATCACTTTTCCAGTCTGTTTCTCTACTTCTGTCTTGAAGTTCTTAAAAGCTTCTAATGCCTCATCTTTATGAACTAAAAGATAGAGATACATGAATCTAGAATGGTCATCAATGAATGAGATAAAGTATCTCTGACCATTTAGACAAGGAGTGGAAAAAGGGCCACAGATATCTGTATGTATGATTTCTAGTAATTCAGTTGACCTTCTGGCACCTTTCTTGTTTTTGTTAGTCTGCTTTCCCTTGATGCAGTCCACACATAACCCTAGATCAGTGAAATCAAGAGTCTCAAGGATTCCATCATTCACTAATCTTTTGATTCTGTCACTAGATATGTGACATAATCTAAGATGCCACAACTGAGAGGATTTCTCATTCACATTCATTCTCTTTTAACCAATATTGTTTACAGAGAATAGACTACTTTCATATGTTGGATCTAGATTTAGGAGAAATAAACCATCTATTAAAGAAGCTGTACCAATTATTACATTATTTTTTAAAATCTTTAAAACTGTACCAGAAAAAATAAACACATAATCCAAAGGTGTCAATCTGGAAACAGAAACCAGGTTCTTTGAAAAGGATGGAACATAAAAAGTATCTCCTAAATCCAACACAAAACCGGATTGCAGTACTAATCTGTAGACTCCAACAGCTTCCACTTGAGATTGCATCCGATTTCCTGAATGGATGTGTCTCTCATTTTCCTTCGGAAGTCTTGTCTCCAGAAAACCCTGCAAGGTATTAGCCACATGGATTGTTGATCCAAAATCAATCCACCAATTATTTGAATGAGAATGAATAAAATTGGACTCATGACATACAAAAGAATATAAGGAATTACCTTTCTTTTCCAACCAGTTTATGTACTTAGGGCAATCTTTCTTCATATGTCCTTTCTTCCTACAGAAAAAACACTTGGGAAGAGTTTTGGTACCATCATTCTTTATTGGTACATTTCCCATATTCTTTTTCTTGAAGGACTTCTTTTTCCCTTTGTAACTAGAACTGATGGCTAGATGTGCACTTTCCATATTGTTTGCCTTAAGTCTCCCCTCTTCTTGTACACACATGTTCAGTAACTCATTTACTGTCGATGTCACACCCCAATTCCGACTGAACCAGAAGTGTGAGTGAACCGGCTCTAAACCACGGTTCACACCAGGATCTCAATAGACCGTGTCAACCAATCATTCCCAAGCAATCTAACATAATCAGAGAAAATAATACATAGCAGCGGAAATAATAAATGAGCCGAGAACTAAATTGTAATTAAAATAAATAACCAAGTTATTCCATCATCCATCAAATTTAAATAATTTTATTACAATATTTATCAGAAAATAAACCCAAGTCACTGTGAGTAGACACAGAACGAGCACTCGCATGACACATCATGCTCGTCATCTTCTGCTTGGGTATCCATGGCAGCAACCGTATCATAAGCGGGAGCAGTCACGAAGTCATCAACGGTGTATCCTGCATCCAAATCTGAAAAGAATACAGATATATCTGGTGAGCTCACAACTTAGCTCAGTAAGTACAAAACCAATGCAATAGTACAAAATGCATGAGATAACATTACAATTTGGGCCAGGTATAACTTGCAAATGTGCTATGGTAAGGTTTGGCGGCCACCGCACCTCCATGCACGAGAGTGTGAGCACACCCAACAGTTAGGCACCTACCACACTACTGATGTTGCCCCACATCACTCACTCCGGTATGGAGATAGGACTCGAGTCTGGCGGGCAGGAAGAACCACAATCCCACGTCCTCCCCCTGATACCCCATACCGTACCAATACCTAAACCCCTATTGGCAAGGGCTTGCAAGTGGGATCAATTTCTAACCAATCCTAGATGTCGATACAGTACCAATAGCCTCACCCCAGCACGGCTCCCTATGACCTAGAGATAGGGCTCGAGTCTGGCGGGCAGGAAGAACCACAATCCCACGTCCTCCCCCTGATACCATAGACATACCAAGTCTGCTAAGGTAAAGGCTAAACGAGAAAAGGTGTTAGCTGTGGATATATCCAGGGCACATCCCCTTCACATTCCACACACTAACGAAAACATACACATGCCTAACATGCAACAATTCCTTGCATATGAAATGCATGAAGATATAATAATAAAAAAAAACATAACTACATGGCATGTGAGATGCACAGACATCAAGCAATATATGTGTCCAGATACAAACTATTTAACAAAGGTTTACTGTTATTTAGTTATTTAGGTTCGGGGTCTTGTTCCTTACCTGACGCGTGATAATGATCCGGTTGAGCGTCAGAAAGCTCACTCACAACGTCTACAGGTCCTACATAACCACATTCCTATGTTAGAATTCATTTACTAAAGCTTCAGGGGTCGGAACCAGGTTTGGCCAAGCAACCCAAGCTCGGAAACCTATACCGGTTGCAGGTACCGGTCTCACTATGGTGAGACCGGTATGGTGCAACCGGTATGTATACCGGATGCATCATACCGGTTGCACATACTGCAACCGGTATGTGCGACCGGTACATACCGGTTGCACTTACCGGTCTCACTCAGATCTCACTGAGTGAGACCTGTATGTGCCTGCGGTGCATACCACTAGGCCATACCGCTGGACTCATAGTCCATCCGGTATACCTTGCGGTTTGGATCTGAGAGTGAGATCTCAGATCTCCCCTCCTTTTCGGCTAACCGATAGGTCTCCATAGGGTTTCCCCTACATTTTCCAAGTCTAAACCCTTTCTAGGCCTTCGAATCTCGGCTATATTGCCGTATGATCCTAGATTAGATTCGAATGAGGGAGAACATTGGGAGCCATTCTCCCTATTGGATCTTTACGCCGCTTCGCGGCTTCGATCCGACCTCATAAATAAAACTTAACAACGCAGAGCACTTACCGGCGTAGTCGGTTGGCGGTGTGCTCTTCCTTCCTGGGCGGGGCTACCTCCTTCCTCGCTCCTTTCTCATATCTTCTCCAGACGGTGAGAATGTTTGAGAAGGAGGAATGGACTGTCTCCTTCTCTATTAATAGAGGGAGACCGTCCAAGGAAGGTTTCTCCTCGGAATGGAAACTTTACAGGCCTTTCGGAGTCTGTCAAAAAGAATACCGGTTGCACATACCGGTTGGAGTCCTTGCCACCGGTATAGTCCAACCGGTATACCATACCGCTGGCACCATACCGGTTGCACCATAGTGCCTGCGGTATGGTGAAGCCGGTATGGCCTAAGAGCATTTTCTATGCTCATACCGGATGCACATACCGGTTGCACTATACTGCAACCGGTATAGTGAGACCGGTATGAGATTTTTAGGCATTTTTTTACAGTTTTCATACCTGAACTTTGAGTGGTTCGTCACTCGGCTTCACCTTCCGGTCCAGTTATAATTGGAGCACCTGTCATCACATAAAACCATGGTTTAGACCCGGTTTTAGAACATGGTTCTTACAACTCTACCACCCATAAAAGAAATTTCGTCCCCGAAATTTGCATGTAGGTCTTACAATTCCCCCTCCCTTAAAAGAATTTCGTCCCTGAAATTGTACGTACCTTCAGAGTCGAAAAGACGGGGGTATTCTTGTCGCATGGCATCCTCCTCTTCCCAAGTAATTTCCTCTATGTCCTGACTTTTCCAAAGCACCTTGATATAGTAGATATCCCGCCTTCGAAGATGTTGTACCTTCTGCTAAGGAGTTGAATTGGTACTACCTCGAAAGTTAAGTCTTCTGTCAACTCTGGAGGATCAGCAACAAGGATATGCGAAGGATCTCGCACATACTTCTTCAGTAGGGACACATGGAAGACATTGTGGACGCTAGACATTGCCGGTGGCAGTGCAAGTTGATAGGCCACTTTGCCGCACCGGGACAGAATTTCATAGGGCCCCACATATCTTGGACACAATTTCCCTTTTCTGCCGAACCGCTTCAGGCCTCGCACTGGTGATACCTTCAAAAACACTTTATCACCTATCATGAATTCAAGATCCTACCGCCTGTTATCGGCATAGTGCTTCTGACGCACTTGAGCTGTCTTTACCCGGCTTCTGATTTGATCCACTGCCTTGCAGGTTTCTTCTACAAATTCAGGTCCAACGATCCTTCTTTCACCGACTTCATCCCATAATAGAGGTGTCCGGCATTTCTTACCATACAAGGCTTCGTATGGGGCCATCTGGATCGTAGACTGGTAACTGTTGTTGTAGGCAAACTCAATGAGAGATAGCTTCTCGTCCCAAGCCCCCTTGAAGTCAATAGCACATGCTCGAAGCATGTCCTCTAAAATCTGGATGGTCCTTTCTGACTGACCATCTGTTTGAGGGTGAAAGGCTGTGCTAAACTTTAATTTCGTTCCCATTGCTTTCTGCAGTCCTTCCCAGAACCTGGATGTGAAGCGAGGGTCTCTGTCAGATACAATACTTTCTGGGACCCCATGGAGCCTGACTATGTTGTCCACATACAATCTTGCCAACTTGTCCATGGTATACTGGGGTCTGACAGGGATAAATCTAGTAGTTTTGGTGAGGCGATCCACAATTACCCAAACTGCATTCACCGACCTCGGAGTCATGGGTAGACCAGTGACGAAGTCCATGGTAATACAATCCCACTTCCACGCGGGCTCGGGAAATGGTTGTAGTAGTCCTGCAGGTCTCTGTCTTTCAGCCTTGACTTGCTGACAGTTTAAGCATTGGAACACATGCCGAGCCACATCAGCTTTCATTCCCCTCCACCAGTACAACCTTTTCAAGTCGTGGTACATTTTCGTGCTGCCAGGGTGTATTGAATATGGGGTGGCGTGAGCTTCCAACATAATCCGATTTCGGATTTCTAGATCTTCATCCTCAAGGTATGCACAAACGCCCACGATATCTGAGTACCTTGTCTGCATCTAGAGTAAAATCAGGATTGGCTCGACCCTTTTCCAAATCCTCTTGAACTGTCCTGAGGTATGGGTCCTGTAGAACTGCTGCCTTTACTTCGTCCTTTAGGTCAGGAAAAATCTTTAATGCTGCAAACAACAAGGTAAACTTGTGTATCAACCCTTGCTCAATGGGATCATCAGTTGTCTCAATTAGGTGTTTATCTTCGTTCCCTGATGTTTCAGAAACAGCTGCGCCCAATGCTGCATTAGTACTGGTCCTGCTTCAAGGTTCGATGTCCATTTCCTGCTCAGAGCATCGGCTACTATGTTTGCTTTTCCAGGGTGATACTGGATGTCGCAGTCGTAGTCCTTGAGTAATTCCAACCACCTTCTCTGCCTCATGTTCAGTTCTTTCTGGGTGAACAGATATGTCAGGCTCTTGTGGTTAGACTTAATCTGGAACTTTTCACCATACAGATAGTGTCGCCAAGTCTTGATAGCATGAATGACTGCTGCTAATTCTAGATCATGTGTAGGGTAGTTCTTCTCATGCTCTTTTAGTTGTCTTGAGGCATAAGCTATTACCTGCTCTCCTTGCATCAGAACACAACCCAGTCCTAAACCTGAAGCATCTGTATATAGAGGAAATGGGTGGTCTGGGGCTGGAATAGTCAATACAGGTGTTGTACCAGTCTTGACTTCAATGTCTGGAAACATTTCTCACATTCCTCGGACCATATGAACTTCTCCCCCTTTTT